>PVJH01000097.1:0-488063 GCA_004026705.1 Nesogale talazaci | reverse complement strand
ACCAGAGAGGTTTGCTGTTCACTAGTGAAGGCTGGGGAGGGTCTGACTCCACCAGCCAAGGTCAAGGAGATGCCACCACCACCACCGAAGGCTTACGAGACTCCCCATCCCTCATCGCAGGCTGGGCTGGTTCCCCCTCTACCAGTCAAGGCGAGGAAGACTCCCCATCTACCTGCCAAGGGTCAGGCTCAGTCAAAGAATGGGGGAGTGCAGAGGAGACAGAAGAACTCAGCAGCCCTGACCCGGGAGCAGCCACCTTTGATGGGGAAGAGGAGAGCCAGTTTCTGGGGCTGCGCTTCCCCAGAAAGCTATGGATACTGGTGGAGGACACTGCCATCCAGTCCGTGCGCTGGAACAGTGACGGCACTTTGGTCATCATCGAAGAGAAGCTGTTCCAGCAGGAAGTCCTGGATCGTCAGGGTGAAGGGCGATTCTTTCAGACCCAAGACATGAAGGCCATCGCTAGGCAGCTCACCGTATACGGTTTCATCAGGATGCGCAGGTCCATGTTGGGAGACACGAGGCTGATGGTAAAGTTTCCCGTGTCCCCAGGGTATGAGGCCTCAGGGCCTTGGGGGGTCCCAGGGTGGGGTGTGGCTAGGGCGGGTCCTAAGCCCTGTGTGATGATGCTCCTGTCCCCTGGTTTTCAGGTCTATCGTCACCCCAACTTCAAGAGGGGCAAGCCTTTGCTGCTGCACAACATCCGCAGAAGAGGGAGGTCTAGGAGCAGCAAGCCTCGTACGGTGTCGGCCCGAACCAAGGCCCCACTGGACACGAATGAGATGGTGGTGCCAACTGGACATTGCCCCAGCATCCTGCCAAAGGGAGGGGCCACCCCAGCAGAGTCCATGCAGGCCCCCAGTGGCTGGCTTTCCAACTCCCCTCCTGCGTCTACATTGCCTAGTGTCTCGTCCTTGAGCAGAAAGTCTGGGCGCCGGGTGCGCCCGGCCTGATCCCACCCAGCACCACATGCCCAGCGGGGAGCCCACCTCCAGCAATAGCACCTTTGGGCCCCCGCCCAGGCCAGGCCTTATAGGGATTGCAGAACCGTGTCCCGAGATGCCAATCTATTCCGACTAGTCATCGCGGGTGACCATCTACAGCACCCGCTACTCAGTCCTGTTGGAGGTCCTGGCCACCGCGGTCTCCCTGAACCCCCAGAGCCCACAGCAGAATAGGCCCTCCAAGGAAGACAAGGGCCCACCCTAGGCCCTGTCCTGGGGGGTGGGGGCCCATTCCTCAACAGAAACCTTCTTTGGGTTTTAATAAAGGAAAACCCACAAGGGCAAATCAATCTCCTCATGAGAAAATGTGTCCTATTGTTTCTTTATCTGCGACCTACCCTGGGTGTCCGGGTTCGGAGGGAGCGGCCCCACAGCTTTACAGCACCCTGGAGGGAAGGCTCCCTCAGGCTGACTGGGCAGCTGACAAACCCAGTTGATGCTGGGCACGGGGTCAAGTGACATGGCTCACATTCTGGGAGCTGAAGTCCTTTGGCCCTGGGTCCCCAGGATGGTGCCGGGTAGTTGCTGGGCAGCCGCTGGGCATCCAGAGTCCTCAAAGAGAACCCATCAAGTGCCAAAGGGGACAGGGACATATCAGCTATTCAGTGTGGCCCTGGAGATCAGGGCGTCCCAGTGTGTGTGTATCTGTGGGGCTGCCACCGTCCTCCTTATATGCTTATATACTCTCAAGCAGCACACAAGTGCAGAACTCCCCGACCTTCAGGCCACAGGCTAAAGGGGGTCAGGCAGCACTGTATCACACTACCTCTGTCTCAGAAGGCGGGCACATCCCCATGGCCCTCAAATGTAGGAACCCCTCTGCACGTTTTGATCGGGTGGAAGAGAGGGGGAAGGCGACGGGGAAGGGAAGCCCCTGACACAAAAGCATCCCCTTGGTGTATTGATTTGCAGGTTGCATTCATGGGCACGCCAAGAGGAGTGGCCCCTCCTTGTTGTGTCCTGTTGGGGGACAGACAGTCTGCTCTCCTCCGTGGTGTCTGTGTCACATGGACACTCACCACCTGTAGGTGGGTAGAATGTGGATGCAGGGGTTCACGGGCTGCTTCTAGGCCACATTCCTCTCACCTGGTTGAGGGGATCAGGCGCTCTGGGTGGGACCCTCTCAGAGACCTGGGTCCAGCAGGCAGCAGGGATTGGAGAGACCGGAGATGAACTTGTGTGTTGGCCTGGAACAGTGCTGTCGTCTCAATGGGGAGCAGGAGGGACAATTTACTGTGAGGCAGGGCTCTGTGGAGGAGGGGCTATGTTGGGCTGCAGCGTGATTTGTGTGGGAAGCCCGTTATGTGTGATGGGCAGTGCCATGGGAATATGGAGTTATGATATGCTGAGAGGCAGGCCTGTGGGGAGGAGGAGCAGTGATGTCTGAGAGGCAGCACTGTGGGGAGAAGAGCTGCGATATATTGGCTGGTGAGGCAGTAGGGAGGACAAGCTGAGATGTGCTGAGGGCAGGAGCTGGGTGGAAGTAGACCTGAGAAGAAACCGAGGAGTGGTGCTGGAGGGAGGAGGTGCTGTTCTGTACTGCACCCTGTATCCCTGGGCAATGTGATGGGTTCTGGGGGCAGTGGTGCCAGGACGGGGAGTTGTCGGAAGGGCGGGGCTGCATTGAAGGAGCACTGGATTGAGGAGGAGCTGGGATATACTGGATTGTGGTTCTGAAGGAGACAGAGCTGCACCATGTGAGGGGCAGGTGCGGGAGGAAGAGCTGTCCTGTCTGAGGGCCTGGCCTGGGGGAGGAGGAGAGTTGCTGCCGTCCTGTCTGTAGGGAGAAACTCACTGCCATGGAGTCAATGCTGACTCGTCAATCCCCTGTGGGTTTCTGAGACTACGGCTGTTTACAAGGATAAAAAGTTTTGTCTCTCCTGTGGCACTTCTTTTGGTTTTGAATTGTGGACAATGAGGAGTGCAACCCCTACAACTCTAATATCATGAAATGAGGGGCTGTGCTAAGAAAAGCTGTCACGTTTTGAGGGGTGGGGCTGGAGGGAAGAGGAGCTGCTACATGCTGAAGAAGGAGCTGTGATGCCACGAGGGCGGGGCCGAAGGGTGATGGAGCCGTGATGTATTGAATTGTGGATCCATGAGGAGGAGCTGTGCCCTGATGAGGAGTGCATCAATAGAGTAATAAGCAGTAGAAGGAGGAAAAGTAATCTGGAATGTTCTAGCTCATCACACCGTGATCTCAAAATGTGAGCCATTTGGGTCCAAATAGGGGAGTAAAAGACTAAGATGAGAAATGTCAGTGCTCATTCTTTCTGACATGAGCTAATCACGAAAAGGGATGACTTGCTTTGTCAAGAATTTGAACCCTGTCATTTACTAAGACTTGGAATCTCAGTAAATGTGTGGGCTTCTGAAGACTCATGGAAAATGGAATTTTCCTGCATTCTCTAAAACCGCACTGTCATTTGCTTTCTATTTTAAGACATTTGGCATTTGAGAAGTAGTGGACTTCATCCCTGATGAAATTAAGGTGACATACATTTCTGTAGCATCGATACCAATCTACTAATATGGGAGATTTCTCCGTAGTATCAAATTCTTCCAGACAATGCCCTGCCCCTCAGGACATCACAACTCACCAGCTCCTCCACTAAGTATATTGCATTATTCTCCCTTGATGCCCACCCTCTGTATATTCCAGCTTCTCTTCCCCAGGGCCAAGCTCCCCAGGACACCACTGCTCCTCCTCCCTGCATATCCACTCTTCAAGACATCACACTTCTTCCTCTCTCAGCTCCACCCCTCAACACGTGAAGACTCCTCCTCCCATAGCCCCTACCCTCAATACTTCACAAGGCCTCCTCCTCTCTACTGCCCCACCCCTCAGTTCATCACAGCATCTCTGTAGCCAGCGTATAGCTAGAACTTGGATACAAATCAAAACTTTACGGATACACATTTGGGTCAGCGTGGTCTGCACACAGTCCATGTGGATTTTCAAGGAGATGCAAACAGTCCTTGAGAGTGTCTATCTTGGACTTTATTTGCTCCTTGTACTTTGCTTTATAGATTGTACTTTTGCAGCACCAGATGACCTCTCTTTTTAGATAATGTTGTTTTAAGAAAGGTACTTATCAAACTTAAAAATATTCTGAGTAAATGCAACCTGTCACGTATCCCCAAGTTTCAGCACAAAAAAAGAGGAACAGCTCAGTTCCTTGCTACATGCCTGAGCGAGCTGTAGCCCTCTGCTTTCTTACAGATTCATTCTGTGCGTTTCTCATTCCTCTGTGTCTCTGTTCATTTATAACAACACATATCCTACCTGTAATCCACCACGTTCAGAAATTGTTGTTAATCACAGCTACTCTTCCCACAGCCCCACCCCACATCATAGCACAGCTACTCCTCCCCATATGCCCGATACCAGTTGATAATGTCTCCTTCTGACTCACAAAGTCACAGGTCAGTGGGTGCAGAATCCTGGCGCTGGCAGAGGTCTCCCCATGACTCCTCGCTTCCAGGGCTCAGGGTCCATCAACAGCATCCAGTGATGGTAGAAACAACTCATCACTGGCAGGGGTTTCCATGTGGTCTCTCCAGCTTCAGAGGTCTGGCTCTATCAGGGCAAAGCCATGTGGGTTCTCCTCTGACTCCTTCAGCTCCTAGGATGCTCTCATCTTGTCTCATCCGTAGTTTGTTGTCTCTGAGATTACTCCCAACAACTGGGGAGATAGCTTCTCATCTCCACCAGGGTAATATCGTGAGATTTCTCAGAAGTCTCAGGAGAAAGCCATGCCCACACGGAGACTTCATTGGATACTCAATGGCTATCTCCAGATTAACAGACTAGACCCCACCCCTACATCTCAATCATGAAATTAACATAAACACATGACCACCACAATTGCACATGCTTGTTTGTGTTGTATTCTTTATTTCTTTAAGGTATCTACCCAGTAGAGAGATCACAGGATCTTAAGGTAATTGGATTTGTATTTATTTAAGAAAATACCATACTTATTTCCATAGTGGTTGCACAATTCTACAGTCCCACCCAATGGGCTGCTTTTCAGTTTTTTTAAATTTTTGTATTCCAAAGCAACCAATTTCCTTTTTTTTTTTTTGGTTTTTTTTTGGGGGGGAGGTATCGCTGCCTCTGGTGGTCGTGGGCACTACCCAGTGCTGCATCTGAGAGCCGCCGCTGGATTTGAACTGCCAAGGCCTCGGGCCGCAGTCCCGCACTCAACCACTTAACGCCACTGGGGCTCAGCCCCCAATTTCCTTTCATAGTAGGAACAAAAATGCTTTAAAATCTTTGTGAATTCCATCTGCTTTAGTGCGCTTTGGGTTTTCTTTCTTTGTGTATGTGTAAGGGAAAGATGTGGGAAATCATATGAACCTGAGGGTGAGCCTTACTTCATGACCATCCAAGGGACATTGAAGTTGCAGGGGAACAGGAAGAATAGTGGATTGTGAAGGAAGTACTTGCTTTCCATCCTCCCGCGATGTTTACTGTAACCTGATTTGCCAGTGAAAAGTACTTTCAGTAATATGACCAAAGGATGCTTCGCTTTGTAAATATGGACCCAAGGGATGGACAACACCCTTCCCAGGATCACTCATCCATTGGCAGGGCATAGGTTCCTAGGACCTGGTTAGGTTCTGCTTTTGGCTGAAGCTTAAATTTTGTTGTTGCTGTTGTTGTGTGGTTGAGTAGATTCTGGTAAAACTGCCCAGTAGGGATTAGGAGACTATAGTCTTTATGGGACAGGAGCCCTGGTGGCATAGTGATTTACACATTGAGCCGCTCACCACAAGGTCAGCAGTTCGAGAAGACAAGGCTCCCTCCTCCTGTAAAGACTCATAGTGCCGGAAACCACAGAGGCGGCCCTAATATGCTCTAGCGAGTCAGAATTGACTCAATGGCAGTGGGCTTGGTTCTGAGAGGTTTATTTTGATTTTATTTTTAAACTTATTACTGATATATTCTATCATGCCACTGGGAGATTTCATGGGAGCAGATGGTCTGTCACACATCTCTTCTCCCACGGGGAAGCTTGTGGATTTGAACTGCCCACCTTTAGATTAACAGCCAAGCACTTAACCACAGCACCACTCTCGGCTTCCTTTGTTTTGTTTTACAGCGTATTTGAGTGCACATCACCTCTTTGAAGGCATGTTTTCAAACACCGGAACTTCAGTGACCCCTAGTGGAAACTTTGAGCAATTCTTTACTACCTGCAATGCGGTGCTTAGCCCACCTAAACAAGCTGAACAGATGAAGTCATGAAGAAAAAGACCGGTGCTTAGAAAGAAAAGAAATGGGTGGCCAAGATTGTTCAGGTCATAAGGTCCCAAATCAAGAAACAAGCGGGACCGTGACTAGTCTCTTCTGTCATGAAAGAAGAGGCAACTCTTGTGGCGTCCAGGGCAGATGCTTAGCAAAGGTCAAGACTGGCCCCTGCTCCTCCTCTTCCACAGGTCTTGTTTGTATTTCTGAGAAAGAGAAGAGGATCGGATCTTGGGGGTGATTCCATTGCTTTTTAATCCCTGGAAGCTTTGCAAACCTCAGGCCACGTGGGCTCAGCTCTGTCTACACTTTATAAACAGTTGGAGATCAGCCCCTCAGTGCTGTCTCTGCAGCTTGAGAGTGCGCCTTTTGCATGCAGCATGCTAGGTACCAGCACATTTGGCAGCAAACACAGCTGACATCAGACTCCTTCTAAAACAAGAGTCCCTGTTCAAGCCATCCTGCTGGGCATAAAAGGAGCCCTCTGAGAGTCAGAGGCGAAACTTCATGACTAACAAGAGCCAGGAGTGGCACTTGTCCTCTGACCTGAAATCTCAGTGAACCTCTTGGATCCATATGACAGCTGTACATACCCTCAGAGGAAGAGCAGCAGAACTAGGAGTGATATGATGGACCTTGCATCCCCCGGAGCAAGTACGATGAGGGCTTTTATGGCAGAGACTCGCTTGTGGAGTGGGGTGCCTCTTGGCACTTACTTGAAGAAAGTGGGCTTGCTGATCCGCAGAAGTGCAGCTGAGTGCCTTCAGCCTGAGGCTTACTGGAGTGGGGAGTCTCTCTCCTTAATTCGGGGAGCGGGGCTGGCTGCCTCGTGGAGCTAGAACTCAATATCTTCAGGTTGAGGCTGACAACAAAGTGCTCTGCCCCTTAAGGTATTTATCAGCAGACCCGAAAGGACTTTGTAGCATTTCCTGATAAACAGTCTATCCTGAGCATTTCTCACTGGCATTACAATTTATGAACTTAATAAAAATATATAATAAACCCTTTAATCATGTTTCATCTGAGGTCTGTGTAAACCGGAGAACATTGATTAAGACAGCACAGCCCCCTCATATAACGGATTGGCTGCTGATAGCAGATTTCATCATGAAAGTGATGGCATTAGAGAGAATCATTTCAGAGGGTGACTACCCCATGACATCACAGCCACCATACACCTTAGCTGCCAACCCTCTGAAAATCGTGACCCAGCCAAGTTGGCACACAACCTCGACCATCACACTTCATAAAGAAAGGAAAATTAATCAAAACTAGAACATATTATGTGTTAGTCTGGCTTGACTAGGGAAAAAATAGGGACATATATATTTTAAAGCTATCATTAATTGGGAGGTAATACATATATCATTCTATAGTTCAACCACACAAAGTGGAATTGTACAATTTCTCTCACAGTTTCCAAACTTTTTTTCTCCCCTGGACTCCTTGATAGTGTCTTCCTTTTACCAACCTCCCCCACCAATAATTTTAATTGGACAAGCAACCAAAACTATGAAAAAGGTGATCTGAAGAAAAATCCATGGAAGAGCAAATATTGAATGGGTAATAGATGCCACCACAAAAGACCATCTTGGCTCAGCAAAACTGAAACAGTGATAGAGATGGGCAGTGTTCTATGGTGGTGATTCTAGAGAAAGCAGAAACCTTTCTGCATTGGGGGCGGGAACGGCATTTTGGTCGAACATTTGGCAATGTCTAACATCCGGGAGAGGAGCGCTGTGTAGCATTGCAGGGTAGATGTTGAGCTGCTTATCACAAGGTCAGTAGTTCAGACCCATTAGCTACACCCCAGGAGAAAGAGGAGGATTTCTCCTCCACAAAGCTTTATAGCCTTGGAAACCAACAGGGGCAGTTCTACCCTGTCCTATAGGGTCAAGATGAGTCGGAATTGACTCGATGGCATGGAGTTAATGCATGTGAAACACACATATCCTTTGACATTGTAATTCCACTTGTTTGAGCCAGCAGAAATGCCTGGACAAGTGTGCAACCACATACGTCCAGAGGTATGTATTAATGGTTCATTCTTAATTGGGAAAGTTGGGGGGGTCAACCTAAATATCCACGCAAAAAGGTAATAAGTTAAGAAGTGTATGGAAGAAATTGCACAAGGGGTGGCTTCAAAACAGTTGTTGGACAATTCTATTATCTCTGCAATCCATTTTGCCATGAACTTACTAACAGTCCCTCATAGTATTATTGTTAGTTGTTGTTAAGTTGACCCAAGTGAATCGGCAGGCCTTTCTTAGTCCATCTTAGTCTGGAAGTGGCACTAAACCTATTCAGCCCCACAATAGCATGCAAACTGCTAATGACAATGGGTGGTGGCAGTGCATTAGGTGCATTGTCTGGGAATTGAACTTGGGTTGCCCAGATAAAAGGCAGTAATAGCACCAAACCCAACTCACTGCCATCCAGTCAATGCTGACTCAAAGAGACCCTATAGGACAAGGTAGCACAGCCCCTGTGGGTCTTCAAGTCTGCCATTTTTTTTAGTTTTTTAGGCATCACTGCCCTCAGGTGGTGGGAGTAGGAGGCCCAGCCTTTGCTCTGTGGAGCTGGAATTGAACCTCCATCCCAGTGGGCCGCAGTCGCGCGCACAACCACTACGCCACTGGGGCTCAGCCCCCAACTCTGCCATTTTTATGGGAGTAGAAAACCCTGCCTTCCCAGACTGCTGGCCTTGTAGTCAGCAAGCAGCACAACTCATAAGCACTATGCCACCAGAACCCTTGGAAACCATATACAGACACTGATGCATTGTACCGCTGTTTAAGTGGGGTGGATCTGGATATACTTAGGTGGAAATGTGGCCAAGGTCTTTGAAGTGGAAAGGCATGGAACAATGCTATAGACTTGTGTTAAAAACGCAAAAGCAAACATAGCTATATTTGACGTGTGTGTGCATAATAATGGTATGTGCACAGAAAAGATTCAAGTTGTCAAGGATTTCATTTCGCTTGGATCCACACCCCTCATAGAAACAGCAATCAAAAAGTTAAATGACACAATGCATTGGGCAAATCCATGGCACAAGACCTTTTTTAAGTGTTGACAAGCAGGAATGTCACTGTGTGGACTAAGGTGTCCCTGACACAAGCTACGATCTTTCCAGTTACCTCCTATGGATGTGAAAGTTGGACATTGAATCAAGAAGACTGCGGAAGAACTGCTACATTTTGGATTGTGATGGTGATGAAGAATATTGACTGTTCCACGGACTATCAAGAGAACAAACACAATTTTGTCTTGGAGGATACAGTTAGAATACTTCTTACGGGTGAGGTTTCCTCTCACATATTTAGGACCTGTCGGCAACAGAGACCAGTCCTCAGGCAAGGACATCGTGGTCTGTAAAGTAGAAGATGCTGGATGAGATGGGTCAGCACAGTGGTTGAGCTATAGCAATGATTATGAGAATGGGGCATGGCCGGGAAGTATTTTGTTCTGCTGCATGTGGCATTGCTATGAGTGCAGCGGATGCCATGGCACCTAACAAGAAGAGGGGACAAAAATCCAGAAAGACATGCATGTGTAGCTATGCAGGCTTTCACTTTCTCCTTCATGCATGTCTTGGTCGTTGCAACATTTTGTCTTCTTTTTAAAATCACTTCATTGGGGACTTATACAACTGTTATCACAATCCATACATTAATCGATTATGTCCAGCACATTCATACATTTTTTTTATTGCAATGTTTTGAAAAGAGCGTAGATGTCCTTTGTACTTCGGAGGCAGAAACAGCCATCATTTTCATTTCCCCATTCGCCCTCATCCACTGCTGAATGTCCTGCAGAGATTCTGTCTCTCTTCTAAAGGCCTTCACTCTCACTTCACACTGTCCTCCATGCCCCCATCACCCCTCATAGTCTTCAAGTCCTGCAGGTTATCTGTCAAGGTCGGCATTGATCCCCACCAAGACCCACCTTCCAGGAGGACCATCACAGCTTTTGTCCTCTCCCCTTCTTTGGTCACCCCACCAATCTTGAGCTAGATTGAATTCTTATACTCCATGAATGGTGTTCAACATCTTTTCACTGTGCTCAGAGAAGAAACCTTGGCCCGTCTACCCATGTTTCAGTACGCAGATGATGTAACTCATGGCCACGATCTGAATCTGACTCCCACTCAGCTGGGTCGCTTGAAGTAAGAGTGGAAGGGTTTTGGATGGGGAAAAATACAATTACAGTTAGGCGTATAGTGTGCAAACTCAGAGAAGAAAGAACCGCTGGGAGGAAGACTTACAAAGGACTACCGCCATCACTGCAGTCTGTATTGATGAAGAGCTTCGAGGAACATGCAGGCTGCTATAGAAAACAAAACCTAAGATGCCACTGGAATAGGACAACTGCCAGGATAACAAAGGATATTTGGGGTGCTGGCTGAGGCTTGGCCTGGCACTTTGAGCCCTTGGCTTGGATTGGCCCAACCTGAAGGACTTGGGGAGCCACCTGCAGGCTTTTGGCAAGAGGAGGCAGTAGTTGACTCTTCTCAGGGGCATCCTACTGGGCTCTAGCTTGCACAGTGGCTCCTCGCTGGTGCAAAGCAGGCATGACAGCAATGGCCACTTGCTACTCTGCTACTCAGGCTCTGGATGCTGCCATCTGCTCGGCATAACCTGGCCGTGGAGTTGGGTCGAGTCATTAGCCTCTCTGGGCTTACACATCTAGATCTGCAAAAGGAAAATTATGGTGACAACCAACCATGCTTTGGCAGGGAAGAACAAAAGAGCAAATACTTTTTGTTGAGCATGGTGCTGGGGACAAAACAGATTTCCTATCTGTTGAGGAGTCTGGTTATTTTGGTGATCTGAGGTGAAAGGCCTGGTTCACATCTCCCCAGAAAATCCCTGTTGAGTAGAGAGAGAACTTTGATGTCCATGTCAGATGGTGATTGATTCCAGTCCCAGAAATTCTGACTTTCCACTCATCTCCATACTTCTTCCCTGTCTCCCCTCCCTCAGCTTCTCCCCTTCCCTATCAACTACTTCCCTACTCCTTCTCTCCCTCTCCTCTCTTCCCAGAATCTCTTCCTTACTGTTTCTTCCCCTTTCCTTTCAGCTCTCCAAGGAGACCAGGGTTGAATTCCTGACATAGGTACCCCACTCCCTCCCTGTTGGTCCAGACTAAGGCAGATGAATAAGAAAGGCCTAGTCATCTTCTTCTGTAAAACATAGAAATGCGCAGGATGGGGTACCTCTTCACTGTGTGTATTGGGTCTCTAGGAGTTGGACCCTGAAACAGCATCTTAGTTTCCCCTCCAACCAAACCCAAGACCTTGAGCACTCAAGCTTGGAGCTCTCGGGTCCTTTGTATCACACAAGACTGTCTCCTTCCCCTCCCCACCAGCAAGGCCTTTTTCTGGTGACACTTTGCTTGTGAGGCCTGGTACCAGCACTCAGCCTGGTTTATTTTTAGGACAGCTGCTCAGACAGAGTATAGGTGTGTTTCTTAATTGTGTCCAGAAGCCCCACTGCCTAGAGGCTGGGGGTGACAGTGCCCGGGGTCTTATCTGTGGGCCTTAGGATTTTCTAGGTAGATGATTAGGAAACCCGCTGCCATAGAGTGGATTCTGACGCTTACTCAAATTCTTACAGGAGCAGAGAGCGTCATCTTCCCCTCCCCTCCCAGAGCAGCTGACTGAGAGGTTGAGACGGAGGCACAGAGAGGAGCCAGAGCTCAGTTACAGATGAAGAGGATATGCTTTATTGGAGGTAGTGAAGGACTTTGGGGAAGTGAAGGGACAGGGGAGAGAGGAGAGAGGAGAGAGGAGAGAGGGGAGAGAGAGAGAGAGAGAGAGAGAGAGAGAGAGAGAGAGAGAGAGAGAGAGAGAGAGAGAGAGAGAGAAGCATTTTGAGCTCCTGGTCAGCCCCGAGGCCCAAGAGTTAGGGCAGAGAAGCTGCACCTGGCAATGAGGCAGAGAGACATATATGGGGCTGGAGTCAAGGACGAATGTACCAATAAGGAGAATATGGCTTTCTGATGTTGCAGTTGCAGGGTCTGAGTCAGGATATGGTTTGTGAGAACAGAGATCCGCCTCCTGGAACACTGAGGGAAGAGACTGTACAGACTCGGCCCTGAGAGACAAATTCTGTGAAGGGGCTGTGCCCTTCGGGGAGAGAAGCTCTGTGAAATGCCAGAGGAAGGGTGTACAAAGTTCAGCAGATTATTCATCTCTTTCTTGGTGAGGCTCACCCAAAAGGGGTGCAAGGGACTGCCTGGTCCAGGGGGCTGCCTGGTTTGACCCTGGCCCATACACTGATCTTATGATTAACAGTCTACCCTGGCTTCTGGTTGAATGAGAACCCCTAAACTCCAAACTCACTGCCAACACATCCGTCATGACTCAGTGAGTGTACGTGACAGGGGAGAAAGGCATCTATACAGGGGTTATAGGAATAGAAACCCTCCTCTTTCTCCTGCAGTGCAGCTAGTGGTTTCGAACGCTTCACCTTGAGAATAGCAGCCCAATGCATAACCACTATACCCCCGAGGCTGCAGGGAGATGGCAAGCAAACCCAAACAACAAACAAACACTAATTCATTGTCATCCAGTTGATGCTGACTGACAGCAGCCCTAGAGGCCAGGGTAGAACTGCAAGACTGTCAGGTCTTTCTCCCGGCTGGCAGCTGCTGGTGGTTTCCAACTGCTGGCCTTGCGGATTGCTGATTGCAGCCGGTAGGACAGGAGGACGCCCTGGAGGAGGTGGCCTTGGTCTGGCAGTCGGAGACATAGGCTTTCAGCAGAGAGGAGGGAGGGCATGGCACAGCGTGACTGGCGTGGCGCCAGGAGGGCACCGTGACTGCAAGCAGCCAGGCTGGAACACGGGTGGGCGACTTCCTGTTCCGCTCAGTGCGTCAGTGCGGGGGTGCGGATCACGCGCCTGGGCCACGGGAGGCATCAGGCCACGCCTCTGAGGGGGCGGTGTGGGCTGCGGCGCGCAGGCGCACTGAGACGGTGCCTGGTCCTTAGGGCCGGCCGGCGGCCCCTTGGCGCAGTTAGTGGAGGTGGTTCCTGGCGGCAGGATCGCTGCGGCGGCGGCTGGTTCCGGCCCGCCGGGCCGAAGCCGGCCACCGCCGCTCCACGGCGCGGGCCGAAGCAGAAATGTGGTCGTCGCCAGGCCGGGGTCTGTTCGGGCTGTGCCTGGTCCTGGCCTCCGTCTGTGCCGCTCTCCAGTCTGCGGAGCAAGGGAACTCCATCACAGGTGTAGTCGCACGCCCTCGCCGGCCGCGGGTTCTCTCCCTCCCTGCTTCTGGGCTCATCCATCCCAATGCACCCTGATTCCTCTCGCCTCGTCTGTCCAATGTCATTCCGTCCTTGCTGTTCTTCCCTCCAGCTTCCCCTCCCCCTCTCCCTCCCCCTCTCCCTCCCGTCTTCCCTGCAGCCACCTCTGCCCCCTTTGACTCTCCACCACCTTGCTCGCTTCCCTTCATCCATCCACCTTTGACTCCCTCCCTTCCTCCATTTTCTTCCATGAATCAAGCCAGTCTTCTCTTCATCCATCCTTCCTCCTCCCCCCTCTCCTCCATCTTGCTCTTTACCATCCCTTCATCCATCCATCTTCCCCCTTCCTCCACTCCTCCCTCCATTAATCTTCCTCTTGTTCTCCCTCCAGCTTCCACTATTTCTACTCCTTCCCTTCCTCTACGCAGTCTCCATCCTGCCACTACCCTTCATCCGTCCACCTGCCCTCCGTTCCACCCCTTCCCTCCCTTCACCCATCTATTTTTCCTCTCGCTATTAATTCTCCCTTTCATTCTTTTCCCACCCATTCATCCCTCTTACTAGCATTCCTTTTTCCTCTCTCAGTTCTTGTTCATTTCTCCCTCCCTCTACCACTCCCTCTCTGTATGCAAGCATCCTCCTTCCCCCGCCTCCATCTTACCCTCCCTCTCTCTTCCTAGCTCCATCTTTCCTCTTGTCTTGAGGTGCAGCCAAAACCCGATCCTGCCGCCCAAGACTTGTGTTTCTGCGCACAGTACTCCCCATCCCCCACTGAGACAGAATGTGGGTTTTATGCCCCCCAGCGCAAGCTCACTGCAACTGCCTCCCAGAACCAACCTGGCCACTGATTGAGCTGGGTTGGCTGGTGAGGTTCAGAGGCCAGGTCAGGAGCTCTGACTACCCCAGTACCTATCTATTCTTGGACGAGGCTTTAATGCCCACAAGCTTGATTTCACCAGCAGTCCTCCTCCCTCCCTGGGCAGATGCTCTGAATGTCCTTTTCATTGTCGTGGATGACCTGCGCCCCACCCTGGGATGTTATGGAGACAAGCTGGTGAGGTCCCCAAACATCGACCAATTGGCATCACGCAGCCTCCTCTTCCAGAATGCCTTTGCCCAGGTATGTGTGCAGACCCACTGGGTGTGGGCGTATCCCTTGTGCCTTGAGGGGTGGGGTCCCGTCACGGGTTGAATGACAGTTCTGGCACCTGGCATTTTGGGTATAGAGGGAACCCTTGTCTGGACCTGGGTGACTACGCAGGTTGGTTGTCCCCATACAAGAAAGCCTGTGCCTTCCTGCATTCAAGACAGCCCTGTCCCTCCCTTTTCCTGTGAGGTGACTGCCTGGGGGTGCTGCGGTATACCACCTTTGAGTGCATGTTGGGGGCTCTGCACACTGCACCTGTGAAGTGCCAACATGCACAATTATCTGCTGCTTGCCTCATTCTCTTCAGGAGAGACAGCTCAGGTCCCATCAGCCTGATTGGCTTTGAGAGCTGTATGACTCAGCCCCCAGGCTGTTGACTGAGGCTCTCAGCAGGCTGCCTGGTTACCTTCTAGATGACAAATCTGTTTTTCTCTGAGGATGATTAATTCTGCTTCTCTTTCCTCCCAGCAAGCAGTGTGCGCCCCGAGTCGCGTGTCCTTCCTCACTGGGAGGAGGCCTGACACCACCCGCCTCTATGACTTCAACTCCTACTGGCGGGTGCATGCTGGGAACTTCTCCACCATCCCCCAGTACTTCAAAGAGAAGGGTTATGTGACCATGTCGGTTGGAAAAGTCTTTCACCCTGGTACGCCAGAGTTTGGCCTAGCTTTGGTTTCAGGCCCCAACAGGGCAGCCCTGGGGTTGGGAGGGCTTCACTGAGGACCTGTGTTAGTTGGGTGGGGGCCTTGTGTGGAAAAAAAAAACACATTTCAGCATGGCTTCATGATCTCACTGAAAGTGAAAAGGGGAAGAAAGGGACCTTCTTCCTCTCAGAAATGAGTCCTGGACGAATTTGGTCCGCAGGTGAGGAGGTGGGAGTGTAGGGCCCGAGCCCACCTTGGTCTTAGGGTGGATCAGGTGAGAACATCGGAGACCCTCTGTGTGGCAGAGGCCAGTGGGAGGAGGGCCTTAAATGCCCCCCCCCCCCAGGAGCCAGCACGCCTCTCCTTGGACCCTGCCTGGGAAACTGGGCTTGCACGTGACCTGCTGACAGTCATCCCTTTTTTTTTCCTATTTATATAACTGGGTGTGGTAATTTGAACAAAAACTGGGAGAAAGGGAAGTATTAACTAGAAGGGACCCACCTCTTGTCCAGTGGCCACCTTGGATTCACAGAACTGTATTTTGAGTTGCTCCTGTCCGGATTCCAGGTTCGCCCAAACCTGCCCTTTTATGGCCTGCCATGTTGACAAGCAGAAAGGTTTTCCCATCTAGTTACTCTTCATAAAAAAGTCATTGGGAAAAACATGTTTTTTTTCATGTGGGGAATGAAATCCATTTAACCAAACCTTTGCCACAGCAGCTGGTTTTCTGTATCCTTAATGGGCGACCACGGCTTCTTTTGTTCACACACTGACCGATTCTCATTATTCCATGGGAGCGACATCCTTGGAAATTTGCCTGACTTAGTTCCAACACATTCCAGGGTCACTCAGGTGGTCGACCCGTTAATTGTGTTGCAGTGAACACTGATGTCCACGAATCTGAGTTACTGCCTTCAAGGCTTTGGGGTTGTGACTACCAACCAGAAGAGGGGAAGTTCAGTGCCACCAGCCCTTCTTCAGGAGAGAGAGATCAGGGAGGCTGGCTGGTCTCCTAAACATTTACAGTTTCAGGAGCCCTGCAGAGCAGCTTTACTCTGACCTGTAAGGGGGGGGGGGGCGCAAGCCTTTGAGTTGATGTGGAGGCAGTGGGTCTGGATTTCTTAATTCTAGTTCCCCTGTGGACTAGAATTGCTGGCTCCTGTGGAGCTGCTTGTTTAACTGTTAGCGGAGGCGTCCACATTGGCCCCACTCTCCAGAGTAATTTCTCAGCCCAGTGTGAGTCCAGCATGCAAGTACACTATGGAGTAGTGCCTTATTGTACCTTCACGGTACCACCGGACATCTGGGCCCTGGATTCCAGTCACGGTGCTGCCACTTCCTAGCTGTGTATTTGTTCAGGGAACCCAGCTGGCCAGCCCAGGTTGAGGGTGGTACCACTGGGTTAAGTCCAGTCCAGCTTTGATAGTGAACCTTGTGACGTCGCTTCATTGTCTGAGCTCAGCTGGGGGGATGTGGGGAACTTGGAGTGATGAGGTGGGGGAGAGCGAGATTTCAGGGCAAAGGGCCACAGCAGCTGGCCAGCAAGCAGTTCTCGTGGAAACTATGTGCACCTGGGTCTTCATGCTATTCACAATGGGCGTGTTCGGGGGTGCCAGCAGGCGGAAAACAGGTTCAGTGATTAATTCGCTTGCCTGAGGCTGCTCTCGGGCTAAGAGGTTGGAATCTCAGCCTGCCCCCCACTATGAAACCAGCCACCCGCTATTAGAGGACCCAGCCTCCGACATTAGCATCAGGGGTTCGGTAGGCACAATTGCATGGCGGTAATTTAATTATTGTGAAGGCATAGAGAGCATGAGAAAGAGAGAAATAATGGAGTCAGACACAGCCCCTCTTGTTGGTGGTCCCCGTGGAGTGAGAGACCTTTCTTATTAACCAAGCCTTTTTTATATCCTTTTTTGGTATGCATAAGCCCCAAACTACAGGAAAGGACATACATTCAAGGACAGAGTGGTGCTGTGGGTAATAAAATGATCGGAGGCATAATCTAGGGGTATACACACGATAGGAGAGGAATGTTATTGGGGTCTACATCTGATAAGGTGGGCAGACCCAAGATTCCTGATGGCAGCAGCCTAACCCTAGCTGGCCGAGGGTTGGAGACTTGTTTAACCATTGTCAGCCTTTTGTGTAAGAGATAGGTCTCCGGATAGCTGAAACCTTTAGGGGGATTCTAAGCTTCTGACCTCCCACCAGATGCTGGCAGATGGTTACTAACATTTGCTAAATATTTTGGAGTAGACATATTTGTGAAAAAGTCCTATCTTTCCCTGACACACGTGCCCCTGGGGTCAGTCCTCCAACACTGACTCCCTGGCGGTGCAGGTGGAGCTCTGTGTGCCTGCTGCCAGGACTTCCCTTCTGACCGCTTCAAAGATCAGGCCCCAGAAGGCTTCACACCTGCCCTCAGCCTCTGTCTGTGACGCTCCTGCCTGCCCCTCCCTGCAGCTGTCTGACTCTGGCTTCCCCTGGTAGCCTATTGCCTGTTGCCTGCAGACTTCTGAGTTTGGGGCTAGGCGGTGGTTTGTTGGGTGGGTTTTAATGATTATTTTTCTATCATTTTCTATTGTCGTTAGGGTGAAATTTTACAGAGAGCATTCAACCATTCCTACCCATACTGATCACAGTCTCCACACCACCATGACAATGCTTCCCACTTCTCCCCGTTTCCAGTCACCCTCTGTGCTTGCCTGTGCCTTCCTGCCCCTGAGCTGCCTCCTTGGGCAGATGGTGTCCTTTGGGTGTCTCATGGCTGATGGTTCTGAGGGGACTGTGGCCCTACCCTCCGAAGCCAGTCTGTCTGTGGAAGCCTGTCTATTAGCTGGCTGAAATTTGAGCCACACCTGAAGGGGGAACTAAGGGCCATGTCTCTGGGATCCCACCTGTCTTGAACCAACCACAAAACCTGATCTCTTTGGGGATTGTGAGTCTCTCCCACGTTTTTCTCCTCCATGCAGTCCCTTCTTAGGCAGTCCTCTACGGAGTGCTCGGTGGTGGCACCCCAGTGATTGGGTCCTGGAGATTGGGCTTGCTGTTTCCTGTCCCATGAGGGGGGGTTTCTAGGCCGCAGCCACCACCACCTTAAGCTGGAGGAAAGGAGATCACGAGTGCCCTTTGACAGGCTGGGCGCCTGGGGCGGCTGAGCATAACATGGGGGACGTCAGACAAACAGAAGGCTGGCTGCCATCCAGGCTGGTTCGTCTCTAGGCATCTCCATGGGTATCGGAGTCCAGCTGTGCTCCCCAGGGGTTTCAGCGGCCGTTCTTTCCAAAGAGGATGGCCAGACCTGTCTTCTGAGAGCCTTCACAGCAGCAGCCTTCCCCTCGGCAGCCCGAGCAGTAACCATTCGCACCAGCCACCAGGAACTCTCGGCTCGAGACAACATTTAGACTTACGGCACTTCTGGGGACCAGGGTGATGTTGAGAAGTGTGCTCTGCTGAAGGCTCGGGCCGTGGGGGTGGGGGGAGCTTTCTTCCAGCTTCTTGGTGCCACAGGTGTTTCCTGGTCTGTGCCATGCTGCCTCCAGTCTCTGCCTCCCTCTTTTCATGCCGCTGTTCACTTTGCCTGCCCTTCCCCGACCCCCTCCTCCCTGCTCTCCTCTCCTCTGTGCACTTCCCTTCCCTCTCTGCTCCTCCTTTTCCTCTTCCTCTTCCCTCCCCTCCCCTCCTCATGAGGATGCCTGTAGGTGCACGAGGACTTCCCTGTTGCAGCATGACCGTAGGTTAATTACACCGCTGCCACCCTCACAGGGTATAGAACCGGAACCCATCACTTGGGGGACACAGCTGATTGCACATCACCTGGGCTAGCTGACCTTGTGCTTTGGGGTCCGTTCCACAGAGCCCAGTCCCGAGCTAGAGCCCAGGCGCTGAGCACCCCCCTGAAAACTGTGCAGAGTTGCCTCGAGGTGGTCTTCTTGTCTTGCCTGAGATCTTGAGTTCATGGATGGAAACCAGGCCCGTGGGGGACTCTTGGGTAGGGATGAGGGCAGTGAAAGACTGTGTGAGAGAGTGAAGGACTTCTCCCCATCTTCTTTCAAGGGATATCTTCCAACCATAGTGATGATGCGCCATATAGCTGGTCCATCCCACCTTACCATCCGTCCTCGGAGAAGTACGAGAACACCAAGGTAAGGGCGTGCAGGACTGGGGAACACCAAGGTAAGGGCGTGCAGGACTGGGTTCCCATACGCGCTGGAGGGTGGCTTTGTTCCACAGGCTGCCAGGGCTCCTTGTTCTGTGGCCAGCTGGGGAAGGGACTTGGCATGGAAAAGGTGAAGGTATAATTTGTGGGCGTGGCAGGTGGCAGCGGGGGAGGTATTGGGCCCTCAGTTCTTTCAGAGTGCTGGGAAAGCAGCTTTGTCCTTTAATAGGCCAACCGTGGACAGCTGTAGTTTGTGCTCATTAGTCTCCTTGGGTTTCTTTTCATGAGTCAGGGCCTGGAGGCAGAGAATTAGCCACAGGAAACTGTGTATTGGCCAATGGGTTTCTGACTCACACCTGGGAAAGGAAAAACAGTTCTGTTTTTGTTCCACTTCTCAGACCCCTCCCCAGGGATGAACATTCAATGGGCCGGCAGCGTGGGCAGCATGAAGGCCAGGTCCCTGGGTGGAGCCTACACTAAAGTGACCAGATGTCCCGCTTTGGACTGGAAAGTGCCGATTTTAAACAGTTTTTCCCGTGTCCTGTGGCATTTTTAAAAAGTCCTGATTCTTGGAAAAAATGCACAACAAGCTAGGGAATGGCGGGAGAATGGGAAGGGAATATACCCCCTCTAAACCGTGCCACTCCCCTCCCCCTGGTCAATGGTGTCCTGCTTTACCAATGTTATAATCTGGTCACTTTATACTACACGGCTCCTTGTTGCTCAGACAAAGCTGACCTTTATGGCATATTTTCTTTTGAAAGACCTGTAGGGGCCCAGACGGAGAGCTGCATGCCAACCTGCTCTGTCCTGTGGATGTGAGAGATGTGCCCGAGGGCACCTTGCCTGACAAGCAGAGCACGGAGCAAGCTGTCCAATTATTGGAAGAGATGAAATCGGTGTCCAGGCCTTTCTTCCTGGCTGTTGGGTACCATAAGCCTCACATCCCCTTCAGATACCCCAAGGTAAAGAACCGGCTGCGTTGTGGAGTTTATTGAAGGAGGTGGCCCTGTGCCACTGTCCCCGGTCCCTGGGGAGAGCTGGTGAGCATTAGTGTCCCAGTACAAGGCTGACAGGGTGCAGAGCCCAGGGTGGAGGCAGGTGCCGGGGCCTGGAAGAACCTTCTCAGAAATGCTTGCCTTTCCACAAGGAGAGCGCTTCTCTCCTGACCTTGCACTCCTCTAGGTTGGATGGCGAGATCACCATGGTGTGTGAGTCAGGGCTGCTGACCCAAACCTGCAGGGCCTAAGGAGTGGACTCAGGAAACCGCTCCAGGAGCAGGAACCCCTCTTTAGTGCCTTCTTTACCACCTTTTACTGGGCCACTGGTCAGAGCCTCGAGCCCAGTCTTGCAGACCTGTTACTGAGAGTACACCACCTTTCTCGAACTGTCCTTGCGTCTCTGCGTCTGGGTGTTTTCCCCGGACCGTGAGTCGCCCATCTTTTCCTAGTCAGGCATGAGGGGAGATGTTCGTGTTCGGAGAGAGGGCTGTCAGGGCTCAGTGTCAGGCTCCCAGGTGGGAAGGGATACAAAGCCACTGTGTAAAAGCCTAATGGGGCTCCAGAAAAGACATGACATACAGAGAGGGACAGCCTTGTGTGGGCCTTTGTGTGCTTACCCCCAGGAGTTCCAGAAGTTGTACCCCCTGGAGAACATCACCCTTGCTTCCGACCCCTGGGTGCCCCCTGGCCTCCCGCCTGTGGCCTATAATCCTTGGATGGATGTCCGGCAGCGGGAGGACGTGGCAGCCTTGAACATCAGTGTGCCCTATGGCCCCATCCCGGTGGATTTTCAGGTACTGAGGACACACTTGGGGGCATGGCGGGCACTGATGGTGCCATGCCATCACTGAAGCCCTTGTTCTCAGGTGGGGGTGTGGAGTGGGCTCCTGTAGGTATTTGGGATCCCGGTAGTGCCAGTGCTTAGGCGTCTTCCTGCCAGTTAAGCGACTTAGTCCATGTGATGGTAGCGAGTCATCAGGCATAGGGGCGCTGTGAAGTCTCTGCAGGGCACCCTCAGGTGCCTTGGTGTGCAGAGCACCTCAGTACTTGGCAGCCCTTTGCAGTGTCATGGGGAAGGAGCCACCATGGAGTGCAAGTCCTCAGGTTGACCAGCAGCCAATGTCTTGGTATATGCGGCAAGAAACACCAGAGCTCATAGTTCTAGAGACAAAAGGTTCACATGGGTCTTAGTCGCGTGGGTCCCTTCTGTGGGCCTGTGCCTTTCCGGTCACTTCCTGGGTGCCTGGCTGTCCAGGTCAGCTTGGACCTGAGTGGCAAATGAGAGCAACCTGGCTGGTCTGGTCCTCCGTTAGCTTTGCACTGCTTTCTTGCTGGCTCTTTCCCGCGTGGCCTTGCCATCTGCCTAAGCCGCCTCTGTGCCTAGTCTCCACTGCTTGGGGAGGGGCTGCTCCCATGGCCAGTCTCAGGTCTTGCCCTGGCCTTACTCCTGATTCCCAGACCTGTGGTGGCCCCAGGGACCTGCCTCCACACTTCCTCTCCCTTTACACCCTATGATGCCTGGGCCTTTTCTGTTGCTGCCACCATGTATCCAGTGTGCCTGTGGGGGCCCCCCTGGGACTCCTCACTAATCTGCCACTCGATGACATCATATCCGCCCTGGGTAAAGTGACCAGGTTTGAAACGGGACACCATTGATGGGGGGGGGAGGGTCTTGATTAAAACTTTGGTCTATATGAAGCAACAACATTTTTCATAGAGTGGAAAAATATTGTAATATATTTCTTTTAATTTTAAAATGCTGCAGGATGTTGTTAAATTGTTTAAAAGTGGGGCATCTGGTCATTTTATCACTGGGGGAGCTCTGGGGTTGACCACTCGGCCCAGGCCCCCTCACCCTCTTCCTCCTGTCACATTCTCTCTATCACCAGCCCCATGGTACTCGCTTTGGTCACTTATTCCTCCTCACCCTCTGGCCCCTTCTTGGATGCACCTCCTCTGGGGAGCGTTCCTGGCTTTCCCCATGACTCATTCTTCTGGGTGGTTCCCGCCCCCACCAATAGTGTCCTTGGCTCCTCATCTGTGTCCCCTCTCTTGGGACCCTTGCATAGGACACGTCAACCTGATGGGTGTCTTGGGTCTCCAACGCTTCCCATTTACAGACCGAAGACTTCTAGCATGACTAGGCTTCCCCAGCAGGCTAGAAGGTTAGCTGATTATCTGTTCTCTTCCCCACGTGAGGAGAGGGTGAGGCCCGCCCGTGACTGCACACATCCTGGTGCTGACGAGTGCCGCGGAGGCAGAAGGCTGATAAGGCACAGGCTGGGCCTGAGGTGGAAGTGGGGGAGTCTGATGGGTCAACGGTTCCTTGGTGGGGGGAGGGGGTGTACACTCACCTCCCTGATCACTTGGGGATGAGGCGGGGCCTGCAGGCGCCTTTTCTTCAGTGCATCTCCGATGGTTACCATGACAATACTACAAAGTAGGTAGCTTCACAGTGGCAGAAATGTCATCTCTCACTGTTCAGGACTGCACAAATCTCAATGCCTGGGGTCAGCGGGGCCCTGCCCGTTCTAAAGGCTCCAGGACAGGAGCCAGTGGCCCTGGATTTGGGGGCGTCCTTGGCATTTCTTGGCTTGTATATTAGGACACCCGCCATTCAGTTCAGGTCCCTCTCATTTATTATGGTCTCACTGTGGCTGGAGTACATCGTCCACTGCCCTGTTTCTAGACATGGTCAGTGTCCTCGGTATGAGGGGAAACCTGCAGCTCACGGGCGCTTCTCAGGTCCAGCTGGCCCCAGGCATGAAGGATTCTTGCATCCTCCTCCATGGTTAGAAAGAAGCCACACGTGAGAAGCATGGTCCATGATGAACGGCCATCCCAGTTGTGGGCTGGGCTAGGGAGAGGTCAGAGAAAGGCCCACCAAGGGTCGACTGACTTCCGAGCCAGCAGGGGGCTGGCAGCCTCAGCCTGTGCACACAGACCCATCGTCCAGCTTCATAGGGCTGTGTGGCAGGGATGCAGATAGGGAAACGCTATCAAAGGGGCAGAAGGAACGCTCCGGACAAGATGACCTCGACCCCCGATGTACTGTTTGATCATTTGCAGCGGAAAATCCGCCAGAGCTACTTTGCCTCGGTCTCCTACGTGGATACGCAGGTAGGCCGCCTGCTGAGTGCTTTGGATGACCTTCAGCTGGCCGGCAGCACGATGGTGGCTTTCACGTCTGATCACGGTGAGTGTCTGGAAAGCCCTGACGGTGGCGGGGAGGTGGGGTCAGAGCAGGGTGCTTGCTCTTTGTGAGTTAGCCTGGCCCAGGAGCCGCATAGGGTCTCTTTGGGGCCTGAGGCAGACCTTGGGTGCTTGGATGGGGGATGTGGGCGGGTGGTTGCATTGGCTTCTTCTTTTTCTTTGGTGAACTCAGCAGGGACCAGCCCTCCCCATCTGTGGGGAGTTCTTCTAGTCCTCACAGCGAAGTTCGCCAGAAGGTCCAGAGCATTCCTGGAGGAGGACATCATCCCCTCTTGTCCCCTCAGTGCAGAGCCGGAGGGTCCCTCCCGACTCTTCATCCTTTCTAAGGTGGCATCCTACTTTGTCCAAAAAGAGACCTGAGTTCCCCCAAATCACATGCAGCTCCTTCCCCATTCCTTACGACTGGAGACCCTGGCGGGAGTGGGGTGGGGGGCGGTCTCTGTCGAAAGGTGCTGACCAAGGTGGCTTTTACCAGAGCCTTTTGTTAGAGACTTCTAACACCTCTCAGGGTCTGAAAGGTGGCAAGGCTACGGCAAGGAGCTGGCCCAGGTGGAATGGTTGCTCCTGATTAACTGCAGTTTCCCCTTCCTTTTCTCCTATTGCCTGCTCCTGGGTCTCCCTTGCAAAAAGAGAGACTATTCCAAACAGAGCACCCCAAACCGACTCACGGGCAGGACGTTTGGTCTGGCTGGGAGATGCTTGCATCATGGGTCTCAGTGGAGAAGCCTCTGGTGTCTTCTCTGTCCCCACTGGAGTGGTCCTTGACCTATCCCCTCTCAGAGCTTCCACCCCAACATCCTTCTTGCCTTTGCTGCCACCTACGGGGGAGTTGTTCTTTAACAGAGGCTGCCTTGTGTGGTGACTGATCAGGCAAGCCCTGCTGATGCAGAGGTGACCCCGGCCTTGTGCTCAGAGCCAGGGCTGCCATGATTTGGATGATGCTATGTATGACACATGCCCAGCAACCTCGTGGATTACCTAACAAAAGGGTGCCCAGTCTGGCACCATCCTTAGGATCAATGGCACACTCAAGTCCATTTTTGCGGCCACTGGGTACCCAGTTTGAGTGCCTTCCAACCTCAGGGATTCTGTCCAGCAGGGTTCTGTTGAGATCCATCCGGAGGGTCTTCCATAGCTGATTTTCAATAGTAGAGCACCAGGCCTTTTCTCCTAGTCTCTCCATCTAGAAGGGCCGAGGAATCCTGTCTACTGTGGGTAACCCTGCAGGTATTTGAAATACCACTGGGCTAGCTTTCAGCCTCACAGCCACATGCAAGTCACCACAGGGTGACTCACCAACAGATGGGGGGCGGCTTGCTGAGTGCCATGCCGTTCTCTTTCCAAATGTCAGGGAGCCCCGGAGGTGCTGTGGGATATGCCTTGTACTGGAATCACAAGATTGCTGGTTCAGATCTCCCAGCTGTTCCACAGAAAACCTGAGTCCGCTTGCTTTCTGAAAGATTTTCAGTTTCACAAAAACAACGAAAATGCAAAACAAAACACCTCTGTTGCATTGCTGTGAATCAGAATCTATATAATTATTTTGACATAATCCCTATACCATACACTTCAGTAGTTTAGTCATATTAAAAATAGTGCAATCATCAATACCATCAGTTCTAGAATATGTTCTTCTATTCAGTGTTATTAACTCCCCATTTCCCTCCAGCCACCTCTGTCATATCCGTAAAAGACATTCATTCAGATATTTTCTCTAAAGAGTTGTCTATCCTGGATCCCCTATCGCAGGAAACAAACCCTAAACCCACCAACAAAGGGAAACAAAAGAAAACCACTCCCAACAGGAAATAGTACAAAGGGGAACCAATTTCAAATGGGTCCTAAAGGAGGGCAAATGAAAAGGAGTCCGATGTTACCCTGACTGCTTCGGCAGTGATCCATGTTCCAGTGTACTCTGCATGACAGCCAGGCTAGGCACATCCCTGCTCTATGGTCAGACGGGGGATCCTCTGAGATAGAAAAAAGAAGTCTCAACTGTAATCAAATTGGGATTGCATGACGTGGAGTAGTCAAGCGAGTTTTCTGACCGATGGTGTGAATCAGAGCCCAGATGAAGAGGTAAGTGCACATAGGACAAGGTAGACATGAGGAGACCAGGTCCCGCACCCACTCTTCTCTGAAGAGATAGTCATGGGACAACTATGTGGTTCCACAGTTCTCTCACAATCAACAACGAGCCAGTTTTCCCAGGGGAGGGGTTTCTGTATGGGACCCAAGTGCCCTGGAGAGTCCAAGGTGCGTGCATAGGGCTAGGTCGCTTACACAAATGGATAGCTTATTTTCAGAATTTAATTGTTTTTCTTTCAGAGCTTTCACTCTTTACAACACATAATGGACTTCGACTGCAGTTGGGTGTGGGTGCAGTCACTCCTTTTGTGTCTTCCCAGAGCGTTTGGAAATGAAGGGGTAGCTCACTGCCAGAGCAGAGATGTGATTCTTCATTGCCTGTTATCCTGTGCTTTTTCTGAACCAGGGTGGTCTCTTGGTGAGCATGGGGAATGGGCCAAATACAGCAACTTCGATGTCGCTACTCGTGTGCCCTTGATGTTCTACGTTCCTGGAACAACGGCTTTGTTTCCGCAGGGAGGCGAAAAGTTTTTCCCTTATATCGACCCTTTTGATCCCACCTCAGAATTGATGCAGACAGGTATAAAGTATATTGAAGTGATTGCTCTCTCTCTCTCTCCATATATATATATATTGCTTGAGTGCTTGGCTACTAACTCAAAGGTCGGTGGTTTGAGCCCACCAGCCGCTCTGCAAGAGAAAGATGTGGCAATCTGCTTCTCTACAGATTGGCAGCCTTGGAAACCCGGTGGGGCATTTCTACTGTCTTTCTAGAGTCCACAATCAACTCACTGGCATGCAACAACATCTGAATCACAGTTTAGGACTTCACACCGTCCACTGTCATCTGTTGATGTCCCATTGGTTTCCGTTTACCTTTGGCTACTTACGCTTTTTGTGGCTTATCTAAACCATTTCGTACTCCAGTGTCATGAAGGTTTCCGCCTGTTTCTTTTAAGTGCTGCATGATTTGGGCTTTTACATTTCAGTCTGTCCATTCTGAGTTGACTTTTATATATGGTGTGGAGATTGGGGTCCAGCTTCACGCCTGGAGGTGGAGACCCATTTGTCCCAGCACCATTTGTTGGAGAAATTTCTTTTCCAAGTAGTTAATATTACATCAAAATTCAAAGCATGAAGGCAGTCACACTTGCCACAGTTCACATGCTCAATTGCCACATGTGGCTACCATAGCGGACAGCACAGACATAGAACATTTTCGTCATGCTTGAACTCGGGAGTTGCCCTAGATTACTGCCGATGGTCAGCAGGGTCCACCTGCTTGTTCGCGGCTCCTGCCCGTGTTCTGTTCTCTAGAGACTTGTCCAGAGTCCTTGTAGCAAGCTGTTAGCCTGGTGCTAGGTGGTGAGAGTGGTCAGATGATGCCCTGCACCTTGGTGACACTTCTGACTCTGTTTCACTCAAGCATACTTCACTCGCCTCCAGCCTTGCTTCTCAAAGTCTTTGGCTAACAAGAAGTTTTGCAAAGGAATCAAGCAAGCACACACTGCTTCTTTCTGCCCACTGGGCTCTATGGCAGGCTTCTGTGATATAACAGATTCTGCCATCTTGCTTCCTATTTTAGGCAGGCAAGCCGAGGGACTCGTGGAACTTGTGTCTCTCTTCCCCACGCTCGCTGGACTGGCAGGGCTGCCCGTCCCACCCCGCTGCCCCATCCCTTCTTTTCACGTCGAGCTGTGCAGAGAAGGCCAGAACCTTCAGAAACATTTTCAGTTCGACAACTCGAAAGAGGCCTCCTCCCTCCACGGAAATCCCCGAGAGTCCATCGCCTACAGCCAGTACCCTCGGCCTGCAGATGCCCCTCAGTGGAATTCTGACAAGCCGAGTTTGAGAGATATAAAGATCATGGGCTATTCCATCCGCACCTTAGATTATAGGTATACTGTGTGGGTGGGCTTCAATCCTGAGGAATTCTTGGCTAACTTCTCAGACATCCATGCGGGGGAGCTGTATTTTGTAGAGTCTGACCCTTTGCAGGATCACAATGTGTATAATGACTCGCTAGGTGGAGCCCCACCCTTGGCATGGCTGCTCCCTTGAATGTTGCCAACACAGAGGTCTTGTGCTGCTGAGCTGTTTATTTCATGACAGCCTGTCACATTGTCACATTGGAGGTACCCCAAGGGGTGCGCAATCAAAACCAGCATCAGCAATTTGGCTTTAGAATTTGTTATAACCAAACCTCTGGAGTCAATTTTCCATAATTAAAAAATGAACTAAAGTGCTCAGTGAACAAAATTAAAACCTCACTAGACTGTTAGATGACATTGAAGCACTAGGTAAATTTAAATAGCCTAGGGTGTAGTTCTCTTCCTAAATGAGAGAGAAAGAGAAAGAGTGAGGTGGGGGGACTATTTTGGGCACAGACTTCCATAGTGAAGCTGATTTCTAAACACAAAATTTCCATACTGCTGAGGAGAGGCAGCACTTTGGCTCAATAGCGAATGCAGTCTGGTGTGAAACGAGAGTCATTTTAAGGAATTCTTTCTTGTCAAATGCTTCAGCGTTTATAAGTGAGGTTTGTGGAACAAGAAGGTAAGGCAGCATCTTAGAGAAGATGATGTCAAAGCAGTCCACCTTCAAAGATGGTGTGTTCGCCTTGGTCACTAGATGAGGTAGACCAAGGCTCCCGCGAAGAGTGACTTGTCTACATTCTGCAGCACACCCATCACTTCCACTTTGCTTTCTACAGTCCAGTCTAAACTCCTTGGGATATTCTGACGCTCGTCTCTAGCACCATCTCTTCCTCCTCCATTGTTCTATGACGAGAAATACACTTCCTGTGTCTTAAAGGCACCCCCACCCCGCTTTCTTTCTTGAAAAAGAGCCCTGATGGTGTGGTGGTTACAAGTTGGGCTGCAAACTGCAAGGTCGGCAGTTCAAAACCATCAGGTACTGTAGGGGAGAAAGACAGGGCTTTCTACTCCAATAAGGAGTTACCGTCTTGAAGACTCACAGGGACAATTCTGCCCTCTTCTGTAGAGTACTATGAGTCTGCAGTGACTTGATGACAGAGTGTGAGTGTTTTCTGGAAAGGTGATTTTGACATCAAAATTCCTTACTCTGCCCTTGAATTCATAAATGGAACTGGATCGGTAGCCATGTCTGTTCACTCCATGGCCCAAATCACCTCTAGGGTCCTCATGGGGCCCCTTAGCTGTCCATCTGTCTCTACTGAAAGTGACCTGTGAAGGGGTAGCCCCAGAATCCTTCAGCTCTTCTGCCTACCTTTTAGAAGGATAGGCTGCATTTCTTGGTTCAAGGCACGCTCTTCCAAACCATCTTAAGAATTGCCATTGATTTTCGTGTGTCTGTGTACCTTTTGCTCATTTCTGACGTTCACAGAAATGAGTAGCCCCGATCTGTTGTCCAGGCATCAAAACCACTACAATCCTTAGGTTTGTGATAGCATGTAACCTTCCTTCAGTCTTGCTTAGCTACATGTATTTGATTAATGGCTCTCTAGTCACTTTATTGGTCGAACTCACCATTTCTCTTGAGCAGGGTGGTGTGTGTTTGGTTTAGCCAAAGCTGAGCGATCCTGGAAGGTTGAGAACCACTTCAAGGGCTAACCTGAAGCTTCTCTGATTCAGCCAATCGAAGGACAGGGCCTGAGATTTTGCATTGCCATCCGCTCCAAGGCAAGGCTGAGTTCTGGTCCAGGAGCTCACTTGAGAAATGCTA
Source organism: Nesogale talazaci (assembly GCA_004026705.1). Lineage (NCBI taxonomy): Eukaryota > Metazoa > Chordata > Mammalia > Afrosoricida > Tenrecidae > Nesogale > Nesogale talazaci. The sequence goes on along the minus strand of PVJH01000097.1, from coordinate 458,599 downwards.
CTCTAGGTCTTTGCTTTCTGATAAGGAGCCACTGGGGACAACCAGCTGGCTGCATGAAAGACAAGGGTTTCTTCCCATGGTCACCTACCTGCAACCCCTGGTAACCAGTTATTTCTCTTTTCTCTGGAGGGTTTGGCCTAGTCTAGATAATTTATTCAATAAAGTGGTGGGGTCATTGACTGTGTGCTCCTTTGTGCCTACCTTCACACTCAGCATGTGTCTGCAAGGTTCATTCATGTCAGCTCTTCGCATGAATCAGAGCTTCATTCTTTATGGTAGTACCATATTGTGCTTTTCCCTTATCTGTTGGTGGCCCTTTGGGTTATTGTGAATCATGCTACAGTGAACATGAGTGTGCATGTAACCAAGTTTGTGCTTTCAGTGTTTGGGGGTATTATATACTAGGAGTAGAACTGCTGGGTCATGTGGTAATTCTGTGTGCTTCACTTTTCTAGGAACCACCAAACTGTTTCCCACAGTCCTTGCGCTGTTTTACATCTCCTCCAGCAGCGCATATGGGGTCTGATTTCTTCATCTCCTGTTTTTGGATAGCCGCTATCCTAGTGAATGTGAAGTGATACTGCATTGTGCTTTTGCTCTGCATTTCCCTGATAACTAATGATATTGAGTATCTTTTTGATGTGCTCATAAGATATTTGTGTATCTTCTGTAGAGTAATGTCTATCTAAGTCTTTGGCCCATTTTAATAAGACTTTTTGTTGTTGTTCTTCTTCTTCTGGAATTTTATACCCTTATGTGATAACATAGTTTCCAAATATTTTCTCCCCTTCTGTAGGATGCTTTTTTTCTTTCTTGATCATGCCCCTGAATACACAATTTTTGATTTTGATGAAGCCCAGTTTATCCAATTTTGTTTTCTTTTGTCAGTTGTATGTTTGCTTAAGCCATTGTCACTACAATTCATACCTAGGTTTTCTGCTATTTATGATTTCTTTCATGTGTGATTTTAGTCCTTAATAGTTTGCTCAATTTTGAATTGATTTTTCATATATGGTCCGCAGTGGGGTGCCAGCGTCACTCTTTCGCCAGTGATCCAGTTGTTCCCTTCCTACTTGTTGAAGAGATCAACCTAAGTTCCAAGTAATCAAAATTAAATAAAAGTTGAAAGAGCAGATGCCACTAGGCCTCCCCAGAGTTCAAGTGGCTATCTGTTGGATAGCACAGATATAGAATATTTCTGTCATGGAGGAAAGCGTTCTTGTTCAGAGCTGCCCTGATTCCCACTGATTGAGCTAGCTCCACTGTACTCTTGGTAGGTTGTTTTTATGAGCTGGTTCTCTACCCTGTGTGTGCCCTCTCCCCTCCCCTGCCTCCTCTTGTTCAGAGATGAGTGAAGTATGAACTAGGGAGTGCCACTATGACCATTGGCCTCTTCCTTGTCACTGCCATTGCCATCGCCATCACCCCAGCCTTCCCTATCTTGCCCAATAGCTTACCGTTCCTCCCTCTTCCCTCCCTCGTTCCTTCACTAATCCATGTGTCTTCCTAGAAGCCCTCTTTAATTTCTCCTTTAAGAACACCATCAGTGCCTACTACTGGGTCTAGACGACCTCCACAGAGCAGTCCGAGTCTTCCCTTGCTCCCACGATTCCCCTTTCCTAGGCGACCAGCTCATCACTGGTCCCCACTTACCCTTGCAAATCCCTCCCTCCCCCAGTTCCTAAGTTGTCCACCCCCCTCCTGACTTCACGATTCATCCATTCATAACCATTTTCATAGCCCGACTTATGCCCTGCTCCCCCACCCATTTCTCCATTCCAAGAGGCTGATGTTTAGGCGGCTCTCTAGGCAGACTGTATCTTGAGATGAAAAACATGAGTGTTGTGATAGAACCTGTGTTTCCCTTTCTTAAAAGAGGTGGTTTTATTTTCTGCCCTTTTTTTGGTTTCCTGATAATGTTGCTGTGCTGACAAGGGGAAATTTGAAAAATACCAAGCTATAAACAGGTTATTAAAAAGTACCATAAATACTCTGACTTAACCACCTTTTTTCCCTCTTGGTGTGATTTTTTTTAAAAAAACTATTTTTGTGATCATAACAATGTTCTCCATCATGCAGATTTACCTTATTTTTTCCCACTAGCACTTCGGTATTATCTGGTTGCTGTAGATTTTTACAGTGTCATTTCATTGTATAACTTTATCATAATTTACTTTATCTGTTTAGTGGAAATTTCAGTTCTTACCAGTTTTCAGTATTGTAAACTGTGCTGTGATGGACATCTTCAGAAATAAAATGGTTTTATGTATGTATTTCACATTCTTTCCTTAGGATGTGCTCTCAGTGCCCAATTGTCAAGACCAACTCCATTTTGTTTTCTCATATGCTTACTAGTAGAGGGGAGTCTAACTAGAACAATGCATCCACACATACAAATGAAAGCATACAACAACTAACCCAAAAAGACCTTGTGGTGACAGGTGAAAGTGTGCTCTCTGTGACCTTCTAATTCCTGTTTCATCAATGACTGTGGTCACTGTTACCTCTGGATGATTGTTGGAGTTTGGTTTGTCAGCTGAGTGCATCTGCCTTTTCATTGATTCCAGGTTTTCCATTGTAAAGTAATCTAATCAATTGATCCTTTTCTCCTGGGTGCTCCAATTAAACATGGAGCCCCTCCCCTCAGCCTGGAGCTTGAAATTCCTTAGGGGTCTTGGGGTGTGTGTGTGTGTGTGTGTGTGTGTTTTGTGTGAATGTGTGCTATTGTGAACGGATGTGGTGTGTGTGTGTGTGTGTGTATAAATAAAGATACCATTGACTGGTTGTGAGTGGGCCCGCTGCCTCTGGCCAAGGGTCTTGGAGAGCCCCGGCAGGGGCCTGGATATTGTATCAGTGAACCAGATTGCCCATGAGCCCCAGGTGGTTTACATTTTTATCGCAAGCTGAGACCTTTCAATTGCCAATGCCCACTGGTGCTAAACATGATATGTGCCCATCCAGCATGTTGGCCATTCAGGGCCTGCCTGCCCTGCACACATCACCAAGCTGCACCCAACACCTGCTGGTCCTGAGAAAGATGAATCTTGTGGTCATAAAGACCTTCTTAGGTAGATAGCCTCTCATTGCAAGGGATTTCTCTGTGCTGTTTGCCAGGGTTTTCTGAGGCTGTAACTATATGAGAGCAGGGAGCCTTGCAATTCTCAGTCATTCACCTTTTAGCAGCCTGATGCTCAGTTCACCAGAGCTTTGTCAATGTGACCGTGACTGCCACGTTGATTTCGACTCAAGAAAGACTGTAGGGTCTCTAAGACTAAATATGGGAGCCGCTGGTGGGCTTGAACTGCTGGTCTTGGGGTTAACAGCTTAACCCACAGCACCACCAGGACTCCCAATTCAATATCTAAAAACCCAAACTCGTCAAGTTGATTCTGACTGATAGAGATCCTACAGAACAGTGGAATTGTCCCCTGTGGGTTTCCGAGACTGGAAATCTTGATGGGTATTGAAAGCCTCATCTGCTCCCTGCGGAGAAGCTGGTGGGTTTACTGCTGACCAGACTGTTAGCAACAGAACTTGTAACCTAGGACACCACCTTGGCTCCTTGACCTAGATGTAATCAAGAAAATCCAAACCCACCACCTAGGAGTTAAGTCAGACTCATGGGGATCCTAGCAAAGGGCTTCTGAGACTGTAGTTCAGTGATTCTCAACCGGTGGGGCTCTGACAACCCTTTCACAGGAGTCACCCAATATAGCAGCAAAATGACTTTGAAGTAGCAACGAAAATAACTGCTTTGGGGTCACCACAACATGAGGAAGCATGACAGGGTCCCGGCATCAGGGAGGTTGGGCACCATTGCTGTAGATCATTATAGCGCAGATAGCCTCATCACTTGGAGAATGACTGGGAGATTTGAACTGCCAACTTTGCGGTTAGCAGCATGTGGACCTCAATAAAATGGTTGAGCAACACAGCCATCCAACACTGCCTGATAACCCTTTTCTTTACTGAGCCGCAGCCTCCCTGGGGCTCACCACTTTGGTTAGGCAGAAAAGCAGGGTCACCACGTAGGCTGCTGAGCACAGGCTAGGAAGCCAGGGTTTGTGTGGGACAAAGCAAGAAGCAAAGAGCAGGGGACCGATCTGTTAAAATCAGGCCGAACCGACGCTGACATTTAAAAACCTGTCAAGTGTGTTTCAATGAGAAAAAAATGCAGGTGATTTATACTTTAAACTCACCACTTAACAGCTTTCCTTCATTGATCACTTCCACACGATTGAAACACACACTTGTATTTGTGTTCAAGTGCAGCATGGGTATTGTAGGGATACATCTTAAAAGTATCCTATACATTGCATGTGCAGTCCTTGTGTAGATTCAGTACCTTAGAAATCGGTGCAGCCATGGAGCAGATGCCGATGAACTCCCCATGTGAGGGCGACCAGGTCTGTGCCTTCTGTGCAGGGAAAGCAGATATGCTACTGCACTGCCATTGATGCCATTCTGACCTGTAGCGAGCCTGTGTATCTGTATGGCAGCAGACAACCTCATGCTCCCCCTGAGGAGGGGTTGGTGGGTTTGAACCACCAGCCTTTGAGTTAGCAGCAGAACCCTTAGGTCACACAACCACTAGAACTTCTTAGAGACACATTGGCAATCATTTACAGGAGGCACTGATGTGTAAATATTCAACTACCAATCCAAACCCAAAGTTTGTTGGTTTGGACCCATCAGTGGTGCTGCTGAAGAAAGGTCTGGCTAGCTGCCACCACTATCAGCCCCTGCCGGGGGCGGAGGGTGCAGGGTGGGGTATTGCTGTGGTGGTTAGTTGCCCTCTAGTCCATTCTAAGGAGTGCTGGTGCTGTAGTGGGTTTCAAGTTGGGCTTCTACCCACTAGGTCAGAATTTTGAAACCACCAACCACCACCTCAGGACAGAGGGGGAACTTCCTACTCCACTAAAGAGTTAGTTTCAGAAACGCACAGGGTCAGTTCTGCCCTGTCCTGTAGTGTCCTATGAGTCAGAATGGAATTGATGGCAGGGAGTTTGGTTTTGGCTTGAGTCCATTTCAATTCCCGTGACCTTTGATTGTAGAATACAACTGCTCTGAAGCAAATCATCAGGCCTTTTGCTTCAGGGGCACCTCGAGGGTGTGGGGCGGGATGTGTGTGTGTGTGTGTGTGTGTGTATAACTTGCAAGCTTTTAGTCAGTCTGGTTGCACCTCTCAGGGTCTCCTACATAAAGAAAACCCTATGGAGCAGAGGACTATGTGGTAGCACAATGGGCTCGGAGTCGAAGGCGACTCCATAGAAACGACTTTTGTTTTGTGTTAATGAGGGGCTGACTCTCGTCTTCTGGAAGGCATTTGGAAGGTTCCCGAATCCTCACTGCCATGGAACATCCGAATATAGCTACCATCTTGTCAAAGTGCCTTGACTTAGAAGTGCTTTGATAAATATACCCTGAAAAAATCAGAATGCAACACGATGAGGCATATACATGCCTATGTTTGTTGCAGCAATTTCCATAATAGCAGAAACAAGGAAACAATCCCCAAACCCCAACTCTAGAGGAATGAATAAACAAACTTTGGTACATTCATGCTATAGAATAGTGTGCATCAATTAAAAATCAGTGACAACCCTCTTACACACCACAAGGCATCATCAAAACTAGAGAACATTATGCTTAGCAAATTAAATCTTAAAGGAAAAATATTTGATACCACCATTGTCATAAGGGAAAACAATAAGAAACATGGTTTATATAACAATGGACAAGACTGATAACTGAGGTGGTCAGGGATGAGGCACAAGGAAGGACAAGGAACCATATATATGGAGTCTTTAGGATACTAGTGTTTATTTCATTTCTTGAGGTTGGGCTATGTAAATATATAGGATGCTGTGTTTTTTTTAAAGGAAAAATCCCTTCAGATTATTTATTCCTCAAATCTCAACAGTGGTCTGAGTAACTTTAAAAAAAGGAAAAGGAAAATTGAAATGGACTTTAGTGCTATTGGACTTAGTCTGCTATTTTGTGGTTAAATAATAAGCGAGATGTAGTGGTTGTTGAATGGGAACCTGTTTTGGTTGTGTACACTTTGACCACAAAGTATCAAACTAAGTTGGGCTTGGGAAAGGCAGTCAGTTTCTCAGTGGAGCTGGCTGACTGGTGCAAACTTCAGCTGAAGGCACTCCACCTTCATGGGTCAGTAAGCCTAGATGCCCCCAATTAAGTGCCCAGAGGGAACCCACTCCACAAGACAACCTCCTTTCCACAAGTTCATAGCTTTACTTTCTCTGTCAGTTGAGAAGTTGACCATTCTATTCCATGATTTGACTTCTAGTTTTGTTGTAGCTGCCCCTCAGATGTCAGCTGGATTTCGGATCAAAGTTTATCGCACAAGAGTCTTGGGGTCCAGAAGATGTATTCCACTCCTAAGATCTTCTCATAGAAACCCCCCCCCCGTTCCTGCTTCTCAGATGACTCATTTTATACCCAGCAGCATAGCAAACCAATGAAAACTGTTAATGATTACTCACAGGTGTGTCTTAACCGTGTCTCCCCTGACCACCTTATCTAGACCCATGGGTTGTTTGGTTGAGAGTTACAGAGACTTTGCCTAGAAGATCTGCATAAAATAGTTCACTGCCCCCGCACCACTCAACAATCTCATTCCTAGCGGTATGCATACCTACTAGAGATCTGGGATGAGGAACACATGCACATGTGCCCCAGTATCTGTTGCAGCACTATCATATGTGGAAACAACTCAAGTATCCAATAGTTGATGAAGGATGAAGCCAACTTGGCCTATCAGCCATAAAGAGAAATGAAGTTCTGAGAGGCTGCTTGGATGAAAGCTGAACACAGGATGCCAAAAGAAAAAAAGCATGCAGAAGGTTCATTATTGTGTAATCTCATTTTAGAGGTAATGACTTGAATGGGTAAAGGTCCCGTTTATTATTGGTGACCTGGTGTGGGAGGAAGGGTGCTATTGTTTAGGAACCAGTGAATCTCTATTGATGAAGATGTGATATTTGGCAGCGATTATGGGTGAAGGTTTCACAGCACGAATAATGACTGATTTCACTAAAATGCATACTTGGAAGAAGTTCATTTGGTGAATGCATTACATGTACATTTGATAGCACTACCAACGAAAACAGGATCAAGGCGGTTGCTTTTCCCAGTCTCGCCTTCACAAACATGTCTGCTGGCAACTTCGAGACTTCCAGGCTATGTCACGTTTACCTCCCAAGGAGACCCATCGGGGTTATTCTCTTCTGTACCAACAACTCTCTCACAGACACTTCCTCACTGCTCTCCTGCACCCACCCTTGCTGTGCCAACTCCTCCCCCAGTTCCCAAGATGATCTTTGCAAAGTGCGAATAAGATCCTCTCACACTCCCTACTTATTTGAGTGACTTCAGATTATTACAAAGATAATAACAAAGTCCAAACCATTAACCTGGCCTTACAGTAGTCTTTTCACGGTCTGGTCCTCATTAGCCGGCCACATCCCACCCCAAAACAGGGTAAGGAACTTCACCAGAGCACAAACGTCCTCCCTGTCTGCCTTTAACCTTTTGCCACCGTGTTCCCCTTGATTCTCATGGCTGGCAATTCTGACAGAGTTTCTTCATGGAATGAAATTGCTAGACCTTTTTTCCATGGAGCAGTTGGTGAATTTCAACTGCTGGCCATTTGATGAGCAGCCATGTGCTTAACCACTATGCCACCAGGCCTCCTCCTCGACCTTTAAAAGAGACACCAAGGTAACACAAGAGGGCACCTCTTTGCAGCAGTTGGACTTGCACAAGCATCATATTTATAGGAGTCCTGGTGGTGTAGTGGCTGACTTGTTGGACTGCCTCACCACAAGGTCTGCACTTCAAACCCACCAGCTGCTCTCCTGAAGAAAGGCAAGGCTTTCTACTTTTGTAAAGCTTTACAGCCTCAGATGTCCACAGGAGCAGTTCTGTTCTAACCTGTCTCTTAAGAGGATTCCCAGGTGGTCGGACTTCAATTAAGCAGCCCCACTTCACATCCCAAAGATAGGAATCCTGACCTCTGTCCTGGAGTGTCTTTATTAGGTTAGTCTAAGCTGTTTATATCAAGCAGAGGAGAAGTGGGGGGAAATGGATGCCAAGGCACATGGCCATCTCCAAGGAGCCAAGAAGCCAGTTGAAGAGACAAGGCCCATGCCCCAGAGGTGACAGCAGAGGCCTTCTTCTCGAGCCAGCACTGTGAATTCAGGCTTCCAGCCACCTGAACTGTGAGAAAATAAATCTCTGTTTAACACCTCCACCCCTTTGTGTCATAGCCTAGGAAAGTGGGACACCAGGTAAGCTCCTTCAGGGCACAGTGTCCCTGATGCCTTTGGGTCAGCAGCAGCGGCTGTCAGACCCACAACACACAGCCATGGAAAACAGTGCCGCCATGACAGAGATTGCTTCATGTCGGCAACACTGACTACACGTGGGACGATGGACCCGGAAGGCCCTGAGTTTGAGAATGGCCTCCCATGGGGGTCATGGGAAAACCCTTAAATCTGCAGCCAGTGGGTCCAACGGGGCGCCAAGCTTGTGGTCTGTGCCTGTGACCTATAGCTTGTGGGCACAGACCCTGGTCTCAGACCCTCAACCCCAATCTGGGATAACAGTTGACCAGACTGTTGGTGTAGGAGGGTGGGGACTAGCTCGTATTGATTTGATCTAGACATTTGGTGGGTAGGGAGGTGGGACTTGATTTCCCTAATAGGAGGAATCGGTGGGAAGATGTCATCTGCCCAGCTAGGTCCCCACGCACATCCCTTGAGTCCCCCTTCTGCCAAGTCAGGCGCCGTTCTGTGTTGGGAACGTTGTGCGGTTTTCTTCACTACAGGAGATTCAGCTTAGTGGGAGCGATGTGTAATGAACCAAGCAACGGAGCCCTGTGAGCAAAGAAAGACGGGAGGCTGGTGACCACCCATTTGGAAGAGTTCCTTTATCTGGAGAGTCTATTTCTGTCTCGGTCATTCTGTCTCTGTTTCTTGAGGTACACGCTGACATTGCTTCAGCCACATTCCCCGTTTGCCTCTATTCTTTGTATCACTTTCAAATGAAAAGGATACTCTGATGAAGGACCTCTTACTGGGAGCTCCACGCATGAAAATGTGCCAGCTTTTGGAAAGTCGCCTGTTTTCAAGAGTGGCTCATGGTGCGAGCAGTCCGTGAAGCAATGAAGCACGATAGTTGCTAAGGGGGCGGGGGCGGTGCTAGCTCTGGGCGGACCCACATAAGCTGTGGGCCCCCTGGCCAGCCATCCCCCAGCAGCCACTGGGGCCCAGCCCATGGGGAGAAGACAAATCAATTCGGAGCCCAAACAGTCTCTGATGCTATTGAAAGGATTTTGGGGGGATTTTTTTTTTTTTTTATCACCAACGCATTATAGAGTAAAACAGCCACAAAGCCCGGTCTCTTTTGAAGCGAACGCCTGTGAAGGCAGGTCGGCACATACGTTAGTTGTGGCCCAGGAAAGGCACGTAGAACTTCAGCCTCCTCGGAGCTCCCCTGTGATGGGGCAAAGCTCTGTGCTCCAGTCTCGCCCTTGGATTTGTGCCCAGTGCCTTTTGTGGACCAGGCGCTCAGCAGCCCTGGCGATGGAGACGGCGCGCAGGTCCTCGGCGGGCCGCTGGAGGGTGCTGCGGCACCAAGAACGCGCCCGGCGGGCGGGCGGAGGGACTGCGTCCCAGGAGTCGAGACTGTTCTCGAATTCTAGTCCAGGATTTAACAGACACTGTTATGAATTAAGGAGGCTCAAATACTCGGTAGATGAAGCTCGGGTCTCGGATCCCCTGGGGGTGTTTCCTAACCGTTTTCTAACTCATTTCCCCCCTCAGGGTCTGGGTCTCATTTGCATCCGGCGAGACTGGGGCATGATAGATGGTGGAGAACGTCCTCCAAAAACGACCCACGAGCAAGAAATGGTGCCGTTGCCGCCTGCATGATTTAATAATAATAATAAAAAATCCCCCAAACGTGTGCACAGCAGAGCAGTCGTCTACTCCCTCCAGTCTCCAGTGCTGGCGGCAGCAGGCCCTTGACAGGATGGGGCACCCCAGGAATGGGCATTTCAGAGGACTCGGGGTTTCTTTTCAGCCAGGCGCACCGATGACCTGTTTCTCTGAAGCGCCTTGTCTCGCTGGGCATCCTGGCTCTGTGGTTTACTAAACCTGGTGAGGAGTTGACCTGGAGAGGCAGGGGAGGGGGCACACAGCATACAGAGTCCCAGGCCTAGGTGGATGGTAATGAGTGCCCCCTGGCTCCCCAGCGGAATGGCTTTTCTCACCAGGAAGGCAGAACTGAAAGGGATGATCTAGATGAGCCTTCCACTTTGGGTCTCCCCCTCCCATATCCCCCGATCCCCCCAACTTTCTCCCCAAGGTGTGTGGGAGCTGTCCCAGAGATCTGCAGACAAGGCACAATGATACTGAGGCACTGACTTTGGGGGACCCAGCTCCTAGCCCAAGGGCATCAAGCTACTAGGAGTGCACCCTGGTGTTAAGCAGCAGACACTGGTCCTTGATGAAGGAGGTCACTGCTGGGGTCAGGGTGGTCTGGTTTGCTTGATGGCTGGCACAGGAGTCACTGGGTGGTGTAAAAATGGTTACAGCACTGAAAACCTAGTCAAGAGGCTGGTGTTTGGAATTCACCCAGGAGTGTGTCCAAACAAAGGCCTGGCGATCAGTTTCTGAAAGGCTGACACACATGGGGCACCACAAGTCTGAGTCACACTTGGTGATCATGTTAGAGGGCTTGTCACAAGAACCAGGGTGATTTTGGACTCGGTCACTGACTAGCTGTTTGCCCTGGAAAAAGCGCCTTAACCTCTCTGAGCTTTAATTAGGTTCCTCATGTGTGAAAGGTAGGTGCTATGGCTTGCTTATTTTTCATCAGATTCTCATTCCAGATAGGATCAGAGCATGAGAATTGTCAAGACTGTCCAAATCCACATTGATCCAAGAGGTTATGTGACTGCCCTTGACCTTGGCTGTGTCACCCAGAGGTCAAGGAAGCAAGGATGCTGAAAAGTGGCACATCTGAGCCTTTGAAATTACCAGGGGGAGAAGAACTTCTGATTTTGTTCTCTTCCTGAATGTAGTTTGCTGGCCTAGTATTGCTTTCCTGCAAGGAGGTCCGACAGACGGGCAGGGAGCTGAATCCATTCTTGTCTGCAAAACTGTTTGCTCCAGAGATGGCTCATGATCATCATCATCACCATTACCGTCTTTCGCCATTGAGCCTGCAGCTGAAACTCCTTACAGCTTCTTCCTCTTCTCTTAATGTGCTACAGATCCACGACAAGAATTGGGGGCTTTTTTTTGTACAAGTTGGAGAGAAGCCTTTGTCCTGAGGTTCATCTGCCAGCATCTGCTCAGACCACTGTAGATAGCTTCATCCCAGGAAAAAGTCTTCAGATACCCTCCAAGGCTCCCCACATCAGCCTCTTTTGCTGCTGTTAAACTACTCGGCTGAATTTATCTTGCAAATCCACTGTCCCAAATCAATGGCTTTAGATTCCATGGCAAGAGAAGTCACAGTGTCTGTAGGTGCTTTGGCAAATATTTGAATGTGCCCTATACTCCTGGGTGGAAATTCAGGAGTCTCAGTGGAGCAGACCCAGCTGTGTGACGCTCCCCCACTGTTCTTAAAAGAGACTTTGACATAGTTCAGTTTGACCAGAGGTGTTCATACTCACATGTTGGTTTTCTCAGTCCACCAGCATGCACCACGGACTCTGGGCCACATCCATTTTAGTCTCAAAGGAGTCAAAGGATCCTGGGACAAGATGACTCAGCCACAGAGAAGTCATTGGATCTGGCCTCTGGGAAGGACACTTCCTTTTCTGTTCCAAGCCCTTGGCCATTGCTGATGTTTTCCTGGGCATGTGGTGGATGGTGGTGGACTCTGCTGGCTCTGTCTGAATCAGCATATGTGCTGGGAGTGTGTTGGGGTGGGAAGGAAAGGTACCCTTGATTCCAGCTTCAAGGACCTGGATAAAGCACCTGAAGTTGGGAAATAGCAGGCACCGCCAACCACTAGTAACACAAGACAGTATGGTGATGTACTGCAGAATGGCTTGGATTGAACAGTCTCGAATGGGGATGGCAAATCAGTTTTTTTCTTGCATGACATGACAAGGCCTCTTGATGATCAAAATCAACTGAGAGAAGGTGTCTGAGGCTACAGCCGTGCACAGAGGAAAAGATGAAATGCTAGGTATATATTTGCCAAGTTGCCATAAGTGGCTGTTGTCATTAGGTCCTACAAACCCATAGTGACCCCGTGTACAAGAGTGCCATACTTGTGACGGCTCCGGTGCTTCCATGTCAGCCCACTCACTGAGGGGCTTCCTCTTTGGTGCCGCCCCCTCCACTTAACCAAACATGATGACCTTCTCTAGGGACTGCTCTCTCCTGGGAATATTTCCAAAGTATAGACGATGAAGTCTCCATCCTTGTCTCCAAGGAGCTCTCTGGTCTTACTTCTTCCAAGACAAATCCGTGTGTCTGCATCGTCATTATCATCACAGCTGGACAGACGTTCTCGTTATCTCTTCTTCACACTGGGGGTGGAGGGCTACCGAGCTGCACGCTGACATTGGACACTGCACAGAAGAGATGGACAGTCTACTAGCATGTGTGTTCACAGTCCAGGGGGAGAGAACACCCCATGCACACCACGCAGGGTCACATGAAGGTTGCGCTCGGAAAGAGTGAAAAAGCAGGGACTTTGCAGTAACAAGGCAGTGGGCTGACCTCTGGCTTCCTGGGGAGGATGTGATTGGCTTGTCTGAACATTTCCACAGGCTGGTAGGGAAGTGAAATTCATCAGTTTAAGGATGCATGGAGTACAGCTGGTGGGACAGGAGACTCACCAGGCCCCAGGAGCCCTTCCCAATGGTTAGGACTTTGAGGTTCCAAGATTCCAAGGTGACACTGAATAGCACATCTTAATTTTAGGTATTGCCCCACTATGAAAACAGGCCCCGTGAAGACATGATTTTTTTTGTCTGACCTTACATATAAGTTGTTTTATGACTTCAACAAGTCACTTGACTTGCATGCTTAATCTGTGAAACAGTCTTCGTTTTGGCTCTCTTAGAAACAGCCCTTCAGATAAGGATTCAGTTCCTCAAAGTTCACTCAGGGGTCTAGGAAACATCTCGGTGGCATGGGGAACATGAGGCAGAAGAAGAAGGAGCCAATGATGGCAGGGTTGTCGGTTCTGTTACCATTTTGCACGATGGGCTAAATCCTGTGTGAATAGAAGATGCACCTCACGGTTATCTTGCTCATGGGGTGCAGGAGCTGGGGTAGTCACGTTTCCTCCCATCTCTGGTTCAAGGCTGCTTCCAGGGTGGAAAATGACAGTTACATCCCTGGACCTTCAGGGATTTTGCACGGACAAGTGAAGAGCAGACCAGAGGCCAGAAAAAGCATAGAGGCAGAGACTCCAGTGTGGGCAGCTGTTAGTTGGGGTGGCTTCAGGGAAATTCTAAGGTACACGGGAGGAAGGAAGGGCACAAAACTACAGAGAATGCCACCTTTTCCATCTCTCTCTTTGAAAATTTCTAACTGGAAGATGAGAGAATAGATCGGAAAGTACTAGAATTTTAGTGTTTATGAATGGGGTACTAGCTATTTAATGAAAAAACTAGGAACTCTGATTAGAACAAATAGTCTATTCTTTAATATTTCATTCCATCAAGATCGTTCCTGTCAATGCCATGCCAGGCTAGTTAGCCATCCTTCCAGTTTCGAGGAGAATGCCATATTTCCTTTTTTGATTAAGGGCAACTATAACTTCTTTTTAATATGCAACTAATTTAAGGTTTTAATGGGATACCGGTCATAAATCAGGTTCAAAATAGTCATAATACCATATAAAGACTGTAAAGTAATCAGAAAAAAAATGTTTACATTATTGTTGAGTTTTTAAAAATGCTGATTTTAAATTGATATACCTCTATACTCTTATTGCCATGCTCTCTAATCTGTCATACTATTGGCAAGTCATATAAGTTATTGATGTGGTTTTAAAAATTCAACCAATTGCAAATTAATTCCAATTTCATCCAATGCATATACTCCTCTTTCATTGCTTATTTTACTATCCTAGCATCTCCCTAGTGCATGTCACCATCCTAAGTGGAAAAGCAAAATGCAGAGCTTTCTTTTTTTGGGGGGGGGGCATCACTGCTCTCTGGTGGTCATGGGAGCTACTTAGCCTTGCTCCTGGAGAGCTGTTGCTGGATTTGAACCACCAAGCCTGTGGGTTGCAGTCCCGCACTCAACCACTACGCCACGGGGGCTCAGCCCCGCAGAGCTTTCTTCCCTAAAGATGTTCAAGTGTTATGGAAACAAAATCCACTGAGAACTGAAAAAAATTGCTTCTATCATGTTTGACTAATTCTGAGAGAATAGAGAGATTTGAACAAAAGCAAATGTTCTTTAATATTTCTTAGCTTATACTAAGGCATACTATAAATATTAGCTATTTTCTAGCTTCTTCAAGAATAGGACATCGCTATGGTTTTATTACTGAGAAGAACTAAGAAATTAGCCTCATGTAACTAAAAAAAAGATGTTGGGGGACACAAAAAGATAATCTAACTTTGCTTCTTAAGAACCTGCTGTTGATCCTAAAACACAAGCCTTTGAACACAACAAAATAAGATTGCAGCAGCAAATTGCTGCTTCTGTACACATCATTGGGGAATTTAGAAGTAGCTAATAGTTGTTTTGTTTCACCACCCCACTCCATTAATCTGTTTGAGCTTCCTTTGTTTTTGTTTTGGCTTTTTAGCTGCAGGTAGTTCAGGGCTGGCTCACTACATAGCTTCGATTTCTCTCGTGATGATCTTACCATCAATTACGCCCCATCATTTCACATACTGATGGAATTTCTTCTCCTTCACAGACAATGAGTACTTTTAACAATGTGCTATTTATTGGATTCTACTTGGCTAAGTGAATTTTTAGCATATACCCCGAGTCTGATGGGATTCATGCCGACATCCTATTTGGTGCACACAAGTTTCCCTGTTGTATTGTCATCTTGGGTTAAAAATGTGTTAAAGATGGAATTTTTTAACCCAACAGTAGCTCTAGTATTTCATCCATTCATGGGAAATAAGTCTTCCAGAATGATACACATAGATTTCTTCTAAACTCCCTAAACCCTGAGGGGTCTTTGAACATTCTCCATTTTTCATGAGGTCTGTGGAAGCTACCTTATATACTCAAGTATAAGCTGGCCCAAATAACAGACGAGGCAAAAAAAACTGCATTTAAAAATATGCTGAAAAACCTGACTTACACTCCAGTATATGTGGTACATAATCTGTCAACCTAAACAAAGGGGTGGAGTATAGTCTGTCAATCAGGTCATCACCAATGAGGCCTCTGTTTGGGCATGATCTTCTGAGGATTCTGGGAACTCCTGTCTTCTTCCCTGGAAGTGGGACACACACTCTCCCTGGCTGGATATTCCTGTTGACAAGCCACATGGTGCAACACTGATGGAGTCAGAGCCCTGGAGCTGGAGGAGCCACATAGAGACCCATGAGATGCCCTGCTGAGATGCTTCCACCGCCACTGGATCCATAAAATTATCCACCCACTAACCTGTGAGCTTTCTGAATTCTGCATCATTGCATGTGTTGTCTGAGTTTGAAGAGGAATTTATAGGCTGGTATTGGATATATGGGCTAATATTGGACTTTTGGACTTGATCTGGACTGAACTGGGATGTTTTCTTAATATACAATATACAATTACTGTGATGTAAATCTCTTTCTTATGAATGTCTCTGGATTTGTTCCTCTAGTCAAACTGGACTAAAACAAGGTCCTGATCTTAATTTCATCACTTCCTTCTTTCTTTCCCAATGACTGATTATGCTTATCAAGTGATTGCTTGAAGAAGGCAGATACTTTCAATTCCAAATTTGTCATTGGCTCATTTAGGATTGGTCTTTTAATTACTTCTACTGGCTTAGGAGCTTGCATGATGAACTCCTGAAATGTGTGCTTCCAGTCAGAGTTTTCTTCTCGGTAGTCTTGACTTCAGGATTGACGGACTCAGGTGGCTTCTCACTCTCATGCCTACCTTTTGTGTGGCTTACAATGCTTAAGAACCAGACAATCTGTTGTTTTTTCACTTACAACAAGACCCCCCCCCCCCTTTAATGAGACATGAAAGGCTGGAATACCTGGGTAGTGTCTGTGCAAGCATTGTCAGCATTGGTCTCCAGATGGAAACATTGGCCACAGCCCTGGTTGTGGCAGAGCAAAGCCATGTCTTTTCCGATGGACCGATGTAAGGTTGGCATTCCATGAACCAAAGGAGGATTGTGGGGAATTGTCCTGTCACTGGTACTGGTCTGATGACTGGCACAGCTGCTGAGAATGTCCTATTCTCTGGACCTTCTCTGTCTACTCTGGATGGGTCAAATTCCCTGGAATACACTCTCAAAGTATGATATTCTTTTCCTTCAGAATATTTACTGCCTTTCTGAGGGAAGGAAATGTCTTGTTTATTACAGATTCCCCCACACCCAGCAGAACACCTGGAACCTGGTAAGAGCTCAAGAAGTACCTGACATAGAAATGAAGGATATGGCAGAAAACTTTTTCTCAGGATCCATTACAAATTACTGAATACCATATAATGAATTCTTACAATGACTCAAACCAAGGCCAGAAGATATCCCAGGTAACCTGGTTTTATGTTGCTGTTAATTGCTGTCAGGTTGGCTTGGATTCAAACCCAGTCCTGCGCACCATCTTCACAATCACGAGTGTGTCTAAGCGGCTGTTGTGTCCATCTACATCCTTGCATTTCTCTCCATTTTGGCTGACTGAAGTGATAATAATGACTTTTTTCAACTTGGAAAATGTGCATAAGTAAGGGTGTGCTTTTAAAGTACTTGAGCAAGATTACTTCATTAAGTAGATTGCCTGCTTCCTGAAATTATGTTTACACTACCAATTTCCTTAGCACACTCTTTCATTAAAGATATTCTATCTCAGTCAGTACGGGCTAGGTAGATTGTGGTGTGACAGAGCCAAATGAAGGCTTTCACTCACACAGCTGATCAATAGGGGATCTGGCTCTGCAGACGCTCCCTTGTCAACATTTGCTTTCATGATCTCCGTTGGTGGAGGGCAAGGAACATACAGAGCACTGTGCAATTGCTCATGATGTGTCCATCAGGAAGTGACAGGATCACATGGGCACTCACACCTACCTGATGGGGATGCGGGGTGGGGGGGTGGGGGGTGGAGAGGTAGGGGGCAGGTTTCAAGAAAGACTACTGGAGATATTTAGCAAACAGCCTACATGATGTAGACTCCAAGGTAAATTCCACTGCACCACCAGTGCCCTCTCTGGCCACCACTTCATTTAAATCGCACAGTGGGAAGGGACGGCATTACTCATCTGGCAAGGGCCTGCCATCAGGTGCATGAGTCTCCAGCCTAGATGCCCTGGAGACGCCACCCCAGGTTTTGAGAGGTAAGGGGTAATCATATTCTTTACAGGCCCACTACTTCCCTTCAATAGGTTTTATAGGGAATTCTAGCCCTTTCTGTTAATTACATGTTTGCCTTCTCTCGTTCAGGTAGACTTTTTTTTTAACTGACTGTGGTGAGAATATGGGTCAGAATTAACTCAATGGCAGTGAGTTTGGCTTTTTGGTTCATGGTGAGACTGTTTCAATGTTAATATAGTGTGGAGGTCACTGGTTGGGGAGTCACTGACTTATGGAGTAATCCTGGACAAGTCGTTCCACTTCTTTGGTCCTTTCTCCACTTTCCCTGGTTTATCTTTCTTTGAAAGTCTCTGCAGCATGTTTTCGGGGGTTGGTGAGTCCCGACAACACATTGAGGAATCCTTGGTAGCTAGGCTTTGTTTTTGGAAATGCTACCAAGTCGGTTTTGTCTGAAGGTCTTATAAAATAGGTGGGTCCTCAAAATCTCTTTTCCTTGGGAGTCAAATTCAACAAAGACTTAGGTGAGGTGCCTTATACAGAGCCTGTCATGCAGCGTGATATAGTCGAGATCTCAGTTGTGGACTGGAGTTTACTAATTGTCTCAGCCTGAGAGTCATGAAAAAGTCCAAGATTATGCCCAGATTTTTGGTTTATGTGACTGGGTACAGGATGGAGTCATTCTTTGAGCTAGAGACAAAGAAGCAGCTGGTGTAGAGGGAAGATGATGGTTAGGACACATTGAGCTTGAGTTGCCTATGAGTCATTTTAATGGAAGGCCTTCCTTCCTTGGGTTATTAAAAATACTTTACTCATAAGGCAAATCACATTTGCTTTCATCAACTTACTTTATTCTTATAACAGTTCCATAATATTATCTCCAGAATGAAGCCAAAGAGTCTAAGTCAAAGAAAATGAGATTGTAGATGGAAAAGTGGCTGATCCACACACAGGAGGAAAGTGTGCTAAGGTATGGTACCCTTAGGTGTAGGTGAAGGTGTAGGTAAAGATTTGAGGTGATAGAAATCAAGGAACACCAAGGATTGTGGGAAACCCCAGGAAGCTAGCAGAGATATGTGACAGATTCTCCTTAAGAGGCCTTAGAAGGAACCCACATGGCCAAGCCCCATCTTGGACTTTCAACCTGCAGAACTTGGAGACCATGGTTGTATGTTCTTTCAAGCTACCTACTTTTGTGGTCCTTTGATACAACAGCTACAGGAGAATACCAGTAGTGGACCATCTTTTTCCCCACCTTACTCACACCCCATCATTACCATTTTCTGACCTTTCCTTTCAATGGAATTTGAAAAATCAGGTCGCAGAAATGAGATTTTGGTGGCAACCAGCCCAAGGGAGATTCAAACCAATGATCTCAAGGGTAAATGATTTTTGTAACTGAATTTTTGCTTTCAGGCTTTCAGAGGGACTGCCACAGTACCATTTCACTTCACACACCACAAATTTTCATCTTCAAAAGCTGGAAAACATCAACACCTCAGAAAAATTGAGTGTCAAATATGTGGACATCTGTTCACCTGCAGCGGCAGTCATTGCAGAGAAAATTGTCATCCCCTGGCCTAGCTCACCACCCAGCTCTCGTGCCTAAGACTACATGACTTAAGGCCATCTTCAACCTTCTTAGCTTCATCTAACATAAAGATCCACCAGCACACTCCCAAATTAGGCTGCTAGGCAAACCAGAAACATGTTTCCCCTGCAGGCCCACAATGAAACCATTGTTTTGCACTGGAATAGGCTGATGGAGGGGCTCAGCGTCCCACTGTGGTGCAACACCTTTGCTCTCCCGCCCTCCCACCCTCCCTTGCCGGGATGGGAGTCAGCATTCTGCAGGTATTTCCTGAGGGCCCCTCATGCAGTTCCCGCGCAGCGTGTGCGTTCATGGTCAGGTCGTTTATCCTGCCTGCCACCTTGGGCTGATGAAAATGTTACTTTGACTTATGGCTTGAGCACTTCCTCAGAAAGTTGGGGACCCCAAGTGAGTTCTGCCCCTGACTTTTCTCCCTGGAAAGGCTTGCATTGTTTATAGTCTGTGAATTTTGGATGGCAGCCAACGCTGAAGCCAAGAGGAAGCCTTTCTCAGTGGGACTTGGCTGCTTCCACCAAACACCACCGTGAGACACACAGGATGTTATGATCAGGATATTTGACTGGACAGAAGTGCTTTCTTTGTCTCAAAGCACATCTGTATGGGATGCAGGTTCCGACATTGTTCTCTGATGCGAATTGGTCATTCTGTTTTCATTCAGTTCTTATAAGCATTGGAGAGCCTCTTTTGAGCCCTAAGGAATCATGACAAAGAAACCCCAGTCCGTTTGGGGGTCCAGCACAGCCAGCCTTCCACCAGATCTTTCTTCTAGCTCCCAGAAGCTTGGTGGAGTCTACTGTGACTCACGCTGTGATGTGGAACATACAGACTTATCTGTGGCATGTGATAATGCTTTTGAGGACTCCAGATGACAAAGTGAGGTAGTCACATCTTTTGTGACCATATTTAGAAGTAGCAGAGGACCAATTACCCATCAGTGTGCCTTAGGTCCCCATGCTGCTCTCCCCTTCATTCGTGTTCTTTGATGCTCAAGACCTGCTCCCTTCATCCCCTCTTGATCACACAGGCTGGTGTGCTTCTTCCATGTGGGATTTGCTGCCTCTGGGCTGAACAGTGACTCGTTTATCTTCAAGTCTTTGAGACTCCAGACACTTAATCATTTGGTAGCTGGGCATCATCCATTTCTTCCACTCTGTTTGCCTCTGTATCCATTTGTCTTCAGCGATTTTATAGGGAGTAAATTGATCCATTGATTTTGATTTTTGTTCTTTGATGCCTGATACCTGATTGTTTCAGCCCCTCATGATTGCACAGGCAAGCGGGCTGCTTTTATGGCGGGCTTTGTCACCCCCTTACAGGGGAGTCACAGGGAGGAGACAGACTAGTCAAGGTGCAGTGAGGCAGTGATGATGCATACAACTTTCCTGTAGTTCCTGAAGACTTCCTCCCCCCAACTCTCATGGTCCCACCTCTACCTTATAAATCCAGCTGGACTGGAGAAGGTACACTGGTAGAGAGGGGAACTGGAGACATGGGGAACCAAGGACAAATGAGCCCCTTGTGGCCAGTGGTGAGACTGGAGCTACTGGATGTGTTGAGAGAAGGTGGGGTAGAGAGACAGAACCAACTGCCAGGATATACACATAACCTCCTATCTGGAGGACAGACACCAAAAGAGTAGGTGGGGGGAGAGGTCAGGCAGTGTAAGATAAGACAGAACAATAATAATTTATAAAGTATTGAGGGTTGGTGGGGAAGGGAGAGCAGGGGAAGAGGGGAAAGGATGGGAAGCTGATATCAAGGGCTCAAGTGGAAAAGCGGATATTTGGAGAATGATAGTAGCAGCAGACATGCGAAGGTGCTTGGCACAGTATATGTATTTATGTATTGTGAAAAACGATGTATGAGCCCCCAAGAAAATGATTTTTAATAAAAAATAAAGAAAAAAAGAAGTAGCTTGGGCTGAGCCCCAGTGGCGTAAGTGGTTGAGTGCGGAACTGCAGCCCGCGGGCTTGGCGGTTCAAATCCAGCGGCAGCTCTCAGGAGCGGCACTGGGTAGTGCCCACGACCACCAGAGGCAATGATGCCCCCCCCCAAAAAAAAAGAAGTAGCAGAGGAGATTGTGGCTGGTGGGGTTTAAGCAATGTGTCAGCAAGGCTTGGGGAGGGAGGGGTGACGTAGTGAAGAGAGTGCCCTTTAGGAGTTATGATTGGCAGCAGATAGGGTTCTTCAATCCCCAAACCTATTGTCCTTGAGTCGATCCCAACCCATGGCCACACCCTGGGCTTCAGAGTAGTCCTCAGTGTGCTCCACACAGTGTTGAATGGCTGTACTTTTCTGGAAGTGGATTGCCAGGCCTTTGCTACATGGCCCTATTGGGTAGATTCAAGCCATCAACCTTCTGATCAGTTAACTGAGCACCAAATTCACTGCCATGGAGTCCATTCTGAGTCATTGGTAAACAGACTCACTGTCGCTTGTCATTCTTAGTGAACTTAAAGAAGGTAGAACTGCTCCCTTGGCTGCAAATCTTTATAGGAGCAGAAAGCCTCATCTTTTCCCATGGATAAGTTGGGGGGCTTGAATTGCTGAACATGGGGTTAGCAGCCTAGTGTGTAACCTGCTATGCCATCAGGGCTCCTTGATTCATTAGTTTGAAAAAAAACAAAACAAACCCCTTACCACCATGGAGTCTGTTGGAACTCATTAGTAGCCGAATTCAAATCACTTGAGGTTCTCAAGGACAGCGCCCCAGCACCACGCTCATGCGCACATACACTTCTGATGACAATTTCAGGAAGTTCATTACATTTCTAAAGAGCTATCCTAAAACTTTGAACTGTCTCCGATCTCAGAATTGTAGATGACTCATGCTAAATGAATTGCCAGGGTAGTGGTGGACACATAAGCAAAAATAAAAAAAATGTAGACCAATGTCCACCACTACCCCAGCAATTCATTTAGCATGCTAGATACACATGACAACCTGAATTTCTTTGAACTTGATTTCGCATTCTGGCCAGACCTCTCTGCTGACATATTTATTTTTAGGCAATACCCGTGTATTGCAGTCCTGGAGCTATTTCTATCCCCTTCAATTATGGCCTGTCCATAAGCTAAGCCTACAGCCCACAGAGCAAGGGATGGGCCTAATCAGCGGGTTTCATTGTTTCCAGCTGTCCTGGGAGATCACAAGAAAACTGGAAGTTTCTCCTGGAAATTGATGTGGTTTGTGGCAGCTGTATTTCCTTTGGATCTACCCCCGCCCTGCACTGGAGCTGTGCTTGGAGTGGGAGAGGACAGCTGTTGTCATGGCTGAAAAAACCCAAGGTTCAATTGCCTGCTGGGACTTTGTCTAGTTAGGAAGCCAGGACTCACCCTTTCTAGGGTATGTCTGATTTAGGGAGTATGCGTTTTTTCGAGTTGTCCATTGGTACAGAAGACTATATTGCTAGCCATTCTGTTCAGAGTCTGTCTGTGCAATGTGCCCCCATTGGCTTCCATTTTGGAAGATTCAAGGCGGTTTGCAGATGGACACGTTGGGTTGCTAACTGTATTGTCAGTCTCTGAAACCTACCAGCTGTTGCAAGGGAAGGAAGAGGAACCTTTTTGTTCTTGTAAAGCGTTCCAGCCTTGGAAACTCCAGAGAGCGATTCCACTTTGCTCTGTAAGATCACTATGGGTCAAAATGGACTCAGAGCAGTGGGTTTTGAGGCTCTGATGTTCCTTCAAATCCTCACTGACTCCTCTAACTTGACATGGCCTTTTCTGAATCCTAATGGCGTTGGGTTCATTTTGGAAACCCAGTGACACCTGGGAGTATTTTTCTTGTTATTCCTGGGAAAGCAGCTCCCAGGCCAGAATTTTCTTCCCTGGGAGTTCAGTTGGACATCTGGAAAGATGGTACGTATTTTAGAACAGTTATTTCCTCCCTCTCAAAAGTCTGATAGTTGACCTGAAGACTAATGCTTCCAACAATAAGAGCCAAAGGTTGCAAGCTAATGACTGCTCCTGGGGAGCAAGGGGTGTCTCTAGCACAGGGCACTGGTCCCTGGGGCATGGCCTTGTATTTTCATTCCTTAGAACAGCCTCACACCTCATAAATCTGTCAGTCATTTTGAATACAATTTGTGTTTGTGTTTGGCAACCCACTTTCAGAATCTTACTTAAAATACTTTGCAAGCTGGTGAGACAATGAAGACTCGATTCCATGTTGAAGAAGGCGTGGGGGGAGTGGAGTGAGGTTTTTATCTTAAGTGATCATTTCTTTGCTTGCTCTAGTGCTGCACACCTATCACCAAGCTCATGTCACATTTCCCTGGGTTCAAAGAATTTCAGTGGAATCTTCTCATTTGGGTTGCCATCTGGTGTGCTACTCACAGTCTCAGAGAGTAAGAGGCCATCTGTTAATACTTTTTCCAGGAAGCTTTTTATAGATCAGTGAAGTGGCAACTCTCAAAAACACATTGTAATGGCTACACGATCTCGGTTATATGCACAAGTCAAGGCTGATATTTTATTCCTACCAACACCCTTTTATCTCCCTGCAAAAGGACAGAGAAATCAAGGAATCTGGCATGTTTGTGTATATATAATGCTTGTGTTTAGTATGTGAGAAGCTGGGAGGTCAACACGTGATTGCTCTCATGGAGTTTTGAAGGGAAGATGGTCAACAAACACCACAAAGGAAGCCTAATCGGGTGGCTCAGTCATTGACTGAGCACTGGGCCAATTCTTTCCATGCATTTAATCCTGACAATCATGCTAAGTAATAGATGCTGTTGTTGCACAATTCAAAAACAAAGAAGAATGAGTGCACAAAGAGTTCATGATTTTCCCGGAGCCAGAGGAGGAAGCAAACACTTGAATGCCCCTTTCTTATTTACCTCATTTTTGTCTTTTCACTCCAAAGTCTAAGAGCAGACTCAATGTAGTAGTCAGCTGGACACCAGCAAAATAACTTTCTGTCTCTAGAACTGAGAGTTTGGATGTTAAATCAAGGGCAGCTGATGGTTTGGATTAATAACAGTGCAGAACAGAGTGGGCTAGATTGTACTGTAGTTACATATAGCTTCAGGAGCTCCTGGTGCTCAGTGGTTACATGTTGGGCTGCTAACCTTCAGGTCAGGAGCACGAAACCATTATTCACTCTGTGGAGAAAGACAGAACTTCTTACTCTCACAGAGGACCAGTCTCAGAAGCACTTAGAGGCAGTTCTACACTGTCCTATAAAGTCACTGAGTCAGAATTGAGTCCATGGTAGTGAGAGAGAGTTACACTTCATGGTCTTAGTGGCTTAGCACAAAAACCTATGACTGCCCGTGCTCCACTCCCTACCCAGTCCAGAGTGTTAGCCAGATGAACTCAGCTTCCCTTATATCCATGACACTATGCCCTGTTCACTGGCATGTGCTTTCCTTTGGTCAAAGTAAGTACTTGGTCAACCCATGTGAAAAAATTCAACTTAAATTCTTGGAATGGGGTTGTGTATTGAATCATATCTCCTCAAAATATAGGTGGAAATCTCGATTCTGATTGCTGTGTGACTATCGGGTTGTCATTTTATTGTAATGAAATTTGTGATGGGTAGGTTTGTTATGCCAACATGGCCACAGAAGATTGGTGGGTCTGTTGTGACAGCATGGCCAATGAAAACACGGGATGAATTGAAGGGCAGAGATAGGAAGGGCTCAGCGAGTCCCACCCTCTCTCTTGCTTTCGGATCTTCGGACCAGAGAGCTGGCTTGTTCGTCCTGTGTCTTGACCTCCAAGCGACACTATCCATGGGACACCTAATCGTGGACTGTGGAGCTGTGAGTTGAGGTTCCTTCAAGCCCTACTTCACCATGCTCCTAGGATATATATCTCCTGAGCTGGGGACTGTTGGACTCTATCATCTGGGTGACTGTTGGTGACCTGCTTTGCATTTTGCTGCCTGTGACCAGATAGCCTGAATTGCTCTATAGAGGACTACTCTGCGGCCCTCAAGACTTGAAGGACTGCCAGTCTACTAGCTGTCTCATGCAAGTGAGTTGCACCAGGCGATCTGTACTGCTTTATAGATAGTTAACTATTTCTTTCTTATCTTATATACCTTTCTCTTTATATAAATATATAAAAAGAATTAATAGTGTACTGATTTTAGTTCTCTAAGAGAACCCTGCCTACACAAAATTGTATAAAATTTCTCTTCATAAAAGGGAGGTTTGTTCGCCATAGTCTATAGGTTTTATTTCTTTTTTTAGGTTTTATTTTTGAATAGGCTCCTGTACATTTATTGTGTGATCACCCAACTGATGGCTAAGCACACCACTGCTAACTGGAAGGTGGGTGCTGTGGATCCCTCCAGCACCTCTGCAGGAGAAAGAGCTGGCAATCTAAACCCAGGAAGATTGCAGCCTAGGAAACCCTGTAGGCCAATTCTACATGTCACGTTGGGTGACTACGAGTTGAAATTGGCTTAATAGTACCCAGGAGCAATAATAATTGACCTTGCCTAACAACAATTCACTCCTCTTGCTGGTCCTTGTGCTTGGTTGTCTTACATTTTCTGGTGTGATTGGTAGGTGCTGTCAAGTTGGTTCCCACACAGCGACCTTCTGAACAACGCAATAAACCCCTGCCCACACTGCACCTTTCCCACAATTGTTCTTCTGTTTGAGCCCACCAATGTAGCCATGGGATCAATCCATCTTATTGTAGGTCTTCCTTCTTTACCATGCATGTTATCTTTCTCCAGGGACTAGTCTCTTCTGATAACATGTCCAAAACATGGCATTCTGGCAGTACTTCTTTCAAGACAGACATGTGGCTTCTTTTGACAGTCCATGGGACTTTCAATATTTTTTACCCGCATCACAATTCAGAGACATTGCTTCTTTGGTCTTCGTTATCCAACTTTCATACACGCATGTGGGCCAGGTGTAAATACCCTGGCTTGGGTGGGCACACCTTAGTCCTCAACGTGAAATTTGTCCTTTTTAATACTGTAAAGAGGTCTTGTGAAGTAGCTTTGCCTACTACTTTATTCGATTTCTGGACTGCTGATTCCATGGGCATTGCTTGTGGATTCAAGTAAAATGAAAGCCTTGACACCATCAATCTTTTCTTTGTTTATAATGATGTTGCTTACTGGTTTAGTTGTGAAGCCCTTGCTCTTCAATACCTCTTTATTTTCAGGGAACAAGGTTATGTTATCTGCAAATTCCAAGTAGTTAATAGACCTACCTAAAATCCTGATACTGAGTTCTTCATGACATTATCCATATTTTGTGGTAATCCACACAGTTGATAGTTAAGAAAGCACTGGTAAGCATCTTTCTGGTATCTGGTGACTTCAGCCAAGATTCATCCGGCATTCACTCACTCCCTGCCATCTAGTCAATGCCGACTCATAGTGAGTCTGTAGGACAGGGGAGAACTGTGAGTGTCCGAGGCTGTAATTCTTTACTGGTGTAGAAAGTCCCATCTTTTTCCCGAGAAGTGCTGGTAGTTTTGATGCTGACCTTTCAGTTCATAGCCCAGTGCATGACCACTCTGTTCACCAGGGCATTGGCAATGATATTCCTCATTCCAAGTTCATGACTGAATCCAGTTTGAGTTTCTGGCAGTTCCCTTTTGATGTACTGCTGAAACGACTTTCTAGCTTTCTCAGATGTTAATATCTTAAGCAATCATAATACAATGATCATGAGATTAATTAACATTGATGACCTGCTATTAATTACTCTGTGGAGTTTGTGCACATATATTTGGGATAGGACCAAGATCCAAGCCAGGTTCTCACATCACATTTACTTATGCTCCCTTAGTCTCCTATCATGAGCACTGGTTGTTTATTTCTACAAGGTTCTTTTATTTGAGGTTTTCTGTGGGTTATTAAGACAAAATTCAGAAGTGGTGCTGTGCCCATCAGTTCAGGAGGCACAGAATAGCATGAAGTCCCAATACTGCCAATGCTAATTTCAAGCATTATCTGCCAGGTTTTGCCACTGTAAAGTTACTATTTTTTCCCTTAGTAATTATAAGTATCTGCTGGGGAGACATTTTGAGACAGTGTAAATATCCTGTTTCTCATACTTATATCCACTAATTTTAGCATTTAATGATTTTTCTTGGAACAATTATTATTCTGGTATTTGCCAAAGGGTGATTTTCTATGCCCATCATCCCTTGTATATTTATTAGTTAGGAGAGTTTCTCCTTCTCTCTCAATTATTTATTTATTCAATCAACCATTTATTCATATCAGTATGAACTCATGCATATTTGTTTTCTACTTTTGGCTATAATCTAATACTATGCCATCTATTTTGTTGCTCTGAATGTATCGACTTTAGCTATTAGGCATTCTTTTAAGTTCACCTCTGAGCCCCTTTGCCATGGCCCCATTCTTTTTATTTGCTCCAAGCTCATCTTGTAAATTTCCTTCCATGTTTGATTTTTTCTTTTTTTTCCCAATGATTTTATTGGGGGCTCTTACAGCTCTTATAATATTCGGTAGGTCATTTTTATCAAGAATATTTGTATATATGTTGCCATATTCATTTCCAAATATTTTCTTCTTGAGCCCTTGGTATAAGCTCCTCTTTCCCCCTCCTTTTGATTTTTTTCTGAGGAGAGTGACATTTAGAAATCAAGATCTGGGTGTGCTCCTAGGTCTTTTCAATGGAACACTCAAGGACTAAACCCACTGACATCAAGTGGATGGCACTCACAGTAATCCTATAGGGTTTCTGAGGCTATACATTTCTTTGGGAGCACACAGTCTCATCTTTCTCCCATGGAATGACTGGTGGGTTTGAACTGCCAATCTTATGTTTGGTAGCCCAACCCTTACCTGACATCACCACCTAGGAAATAGCCCTGATTGTGTAATGGTTAAAGACTTCACTATTAACTGAAATGTCAATGGTTTGAACCTACCAGTAGATCCTTGGGAGAAGCGACCTAGTGATCTATTCCTGTAAAGATGACAGCCTAGTAAACCTTGTGGGTAGTTCTACACCCTCACACAGGGTTACTAGGAGTCCAATGAACTCATTAGCATCCAATAACCACACACATTCAGGTACATAGTGTTCTTTGCTAAAGTAATGTGCTTGTCTACATACTTTATCAAATACTGATGTCCTAAAATCTATCAGGATAATGATATGCTTTTGATGCTGATGTGATTAATACTATGCCTAGACTTTTAAATAAAATATCTATGTGGGCTTCTATGAGTCAGAATTGACTTCACAGCAATAAGTTTTTGTTTGGTTGGTTTTGGTTTTTTATGTGTATCTAAACCGGTGGTTCACAACCTTCCTAATGCCGTGACTCTTGATACAGTTCCTCATGTTGTGGTGACCCCACCCCAAACATAAACTTATTTTCAATTCTACTTCATAACTATAATCTTGTGACTGTTATGAATCAGGCATCCAGTGTGGAAGGGTGGTTAGACCCCCTAAGGGATTGTGACACACAGGTTGAGAACCACTGCTTTAAACTAAACCTGCCACAATGGAGCAATGAGTGAAGCACCACCCACTCTGCTAGAAATAGATGAGGCACTACATTGGGCCACTTATTCAATCTGTATGCTGAGGAGGTAATCAGAGAATGTGGTTTATATGAAGAAGAATGTGGTATCAGAATTAGAGGGAGATTAACAGCCTGTGATGTGCAGATGACATAGTTTTGGCTTGTTGAAAGTGAGGATTTGAAACACTTGCTGATGAAGATCAAAGATTGCAACCTGCAGTACGGAATACGACTCAATATAAAGAAGAAGAAAACCCTCACAACTTGACCAATAGGTGACATCCTGATAAAAGGTGAATAAGTTGAAGTTGTCAAGGAGTTTGTTTTGCTTGCATTCATAATCAATGCTCATGGAAGTACCAGTCAAGAGATCAAAAGATGTATCAGATTAATCTGTTTCATAAGGTTTTTTAGAGTATTGTAAAGCAATGAAGTTAATTTCAGGACTAAGGTGCACCTGACTGAAGCTATGGTATTCTTCATTGCATCATATGCACGTGACAGTTGGACAATGAATAAGTAAAACCGAAGAAGAATCAATACATTTGACTTGTGGTGCTGAAGAAGAATATTGAAAAATACCATTGACTGCTAAAAGTACAAATCAATTTGTATTGGAAGAAGTAATACCAGAGTGCTCCTTAATGACAAGGATGGTGAAATTCGTCTTGCATACCTTAGACATATAGTCAAGAAAGATCATTCCCTGAAGAAAGACATGTTTGGTAAAGTGGAGGGGCAGCAAAAGAGAGGAAGTCCCCTAATGCAATGGATTGACACAGTGACTGCAACAATGGACTCAAGCATAGAAACAGCTTTTGGGACAGTGCAGGACTATGCAGTGTTTTGTTCTATTGTACATAAGGTTGCTATGGGTCAGAACTGATTCAGTGGTACCTAAAGAAAACAACATGGGTTAGACTTGATTCAATGACAGTAGAATCATGCTGTACTAGTCTTTTAATGCTTATTAGTTTTTATTAATTGTTTGGCTAGTATTTTATTTAGAATGTATGCATGATAGTTACATAATCTGGTCTGAATTTGAGGCTACTAAGAATGAAGGGGTGGATAGGGACAAGGGAACAACAAGTGATCCAAAATTGGTGGCTAGGAGGGTATAAGAGGCCTGGTAGGGATTGATCAAGGGCAATGTTATAGAAAGGAATTACTGAAACCCAAATGAAGGCTGAACATTATAGTGGGACAAGAAGAAAGTAAAAGAAAATAGAGGAAAGAATTAGAAGGCAAAGGGCATTTATGGAGGTCTAAATATAGTTATGGGCATATATTATATATGATGGGGAAATAGATCTATGTGCATATATTTATAGGCTTAGTATTAAGGTAGCAGATGGACATTGGGCTTCCACTCATGCACTCCCTCAATGCAAGAACACTTTGCTCTATTAACATGGCATTCCATGATGCTCACCTTCCTGGCATGATTGCTGAAGACAAATGTGTGCATAAGCAAATGTGGTGAAGGTAAACAAGGTGCCATCCAGCTGAGAAGCAACAAAGCCCACATGGAAGAAACACACTAACCTGTGTGATCATGAGGTATCAAAGGGATCAAGTATCAGGCATCAAAAAACAAAAAATCATATCATTGTGAATGAGGGGGAGTGCAGATTGGGGATCCAAAGCCCATCTCTAAGCAATTGGACATCCCCATACAGAAGGGTCATGGGGAGGAGATGAGCCAGTCAGAGTGCAGTATAGAAGTGATGAAACATACAACTTTCCCCTAGTTCTGAATGGCTTTCTCTCCTTCCCCCCCCCCAATCATAATTCCACTTCTACCTTATAAATCCGGCTAGACCAGAACTTGTACACTGGTATAGATAAAAACTGAAAACACAGGGAATCCAGAACAGATGATCCCCTTAGAACCTGTGGTGAGAGTGGCAATACCAGGAGGGTGGAGGGAAGGTGGGGTAGGAAGGGGGAACCAATTACAAGGATCTACATATATCCTTATTCCTGGGGGGTGGACAACAAAAAAGTGAGTGAAGGGAGATGTTGGATAGTATACTATATGACAAAATAATGATACTAAGGGCTCAAGTAAAAAGCAAAGGTTTTAAGAATGATGAAGGCAACAAATGTACAAATGTGTTTGACACAATGGATATATGTATGGTTTGTGATAAAAGTTGTATGAGCCCCCAATAAAATGATTTTTTTTTAAAGTGAAGGGGTGAAGTTTAGCCTGTCAACGAGGTCACAGCTTGATGATGTCATTTGGAGATATATAGTAATGGAGATATATAGCTCACTGGAAGCCAGATACTGCTCTGCTTGTCTCCCTGGGAGACATTCCTATTAACAAGTCACATGGGGCTACACTTATGGAGCTAGAATCCTGGAGCTGGAATTGCACTGTGGAGTCCCATGGCAGCAGTGAGATGCTTCCACTGCCACCGAATCCACAAGATTTTCCACCCATTGGTTTGTGATCTTCCTGCATTTAGTGTCATTGCATATGTTGTGTGAGTCTGTAGTGGAATTTATAGACTGGTATGGGACATATAGGCTAATGCCGGACTTAGGGATTTGATCTGGACTAGACTGGGATGTTTTCTTAATATACAATTACTGGCTGAGCCCTGGTGGCATAGTGGTTGAGTGTGGGACTGCGGCCCACAGGGTTGGTGGTTCAAATCCAGGAGCAGCTCTCTAGGAGCAAGTCTCGGCCTCCCACTCCCACCAGAG
The DNA here is from genome assembly GCA_004026705.1 of Nesogale talazaci. NCBI lineage: Eukaryota > Metazoa > Chordata > Mammalia > Afrosoricida > Tenrecidae > Nesogale > Nesogale talazaci. The sequence goes on along the minus strand of PVJH01000097.1, from coordinate 427,278 downwards.
GGCAGTAATGCCCCAATATATATATGTATATATATGTGTGTGTGTATATATATACATATACACAATTACTCTTTATATAAAGCTCTTAAAATAACTTCTATTGGGTGCTTTTACATCTCTTACAATCCATACATTCATCCAGTGTGCCAAACACATTTGCACATATGCCACCATCATCGTTTTCAAATCATTCTCTTCCAACTTGATCCCCTCATATCAGCTCCCCATTTCTTCCTCATACCTTGCCTAGTCTCCCTCCCTTACAAACCCTTGATAAGTTATAGACTATTATTTCCATATTTTACATTGTCCTCTGTCGCCCCTCACTTTTTCCAATTCCTTGATGAAAGATTATGATGTTTGTATTGCAGAGCATTGAACTTATATAGTGCCTTGGGTAGAACTGACATCATTACTATAGTGAGGCTTCCAATTCACGAGCATGGGATATTCTTTCATTTGTTGAGGTCACTTTTGGTTTCTTGTAATAGTGTTCCATAGTTTTCCTTGCAGAAGTCTTTTGGGTTTTTTTGATCAGATATATCCCTAGATATTTCAATTTGTGCTTGGCTATTGTAAAGAATAATACCTTTTAAGTTGTCTCTTCTGTGATCTTCTCTGATGTGTATAGCAGATCTATATATTTCTGTTTGTTGATCTTGTGTCCTACCACTCTGCCATACTTCTCTATCCCTTCCACTACTCCACTTGTGAAGTTTTGGAGATTTTTCAATATATAAAATCTTATCAAATGTGAATAATGATAGTTTCTTCTCTTCCTTCCTCAGGCAAATACATTTTATGTCTTTTCTTTGTCTTATGTTGTTATCTAGGACTTCCAGTATGGTGTTAAATATGAGTAGGGACAAGGGACATCCTTGTATGGTCCCTGTTTTCAGTGTAATTGTTTTCATCTTTTCTCCATTGATTACCATGTTGGCTGCTGGTTTTTTCATATATAGCTAGTATACTATTGAGGAATTTTCCTTCTATTGATATCTTCTTGAGTGTCTTAAACAGGAATGGGTGTTGGATGTTGTTGAATGCTTTTTCAGCATCTCTCAATATTATCATGGGGTTCTTATCATTTTTTCATGTCAATGTGGTGAATAGTACTAATGGTCTTTCATATGTTGAACCACCCCTGCTTCCCTCTTGTTCATGGTGAATTATTTTATATATATTTTTATAAATCTCTTTCTTAAACACATATGAAGGTCTGTCAATTTGTGTCACTAACCTATCCAGAATAGCACATTATGGTTTTGTATACATGGATTAGATTGGATTTCAGTGTTCATATTTTGGTGCATTCTTGGTTTTGATATGAAGTTTGTGTGAGTTTCAGGGCTGTCATAACAAATTATGAAACATTAGGAGGCTGAAGACTACAGAAATGTATCCTATCTATTCAGGAGACTAGAAGTCCAAAACCAAAGTATCATTAGACTTGTGGTGATGTAGTGGTTGAGCAGTTGGTGGTTGGCAGTTCTTTATGTTTCTTGACTTGTAGATATACTACTCCAATCTCTGCCACTATCTTCATGTGGCCTTCTTTGCCCTGTGTGTTTGCCTTCTCTCTTTAGCAAGATAGCAGGTAGCCAGTCCTTGGATTTAGTTAGGGCCCACTGGAAATTAAAGCTGTGCTTACATAAAAATCTGTAACTAAATTCACCTGCAAAGACCCTATTACCAAATAAGGACACATCTGCCTGGACATGAATTTCAGGAGGACACCATCCTCTCCTTTTTAGAAAAATCAGGACCATGGTTTCTCTTTAGCCATAGCAACCTAAGGCATGACTATGCCATTTATCGCTTTGAATGGCTGATGTTTGTAGGTATCATATTTGAGTTTTTGGTATTCTTTCATTATTTAGGCTATTTAGTGCCTTTACCATCTTAATAGTTTTTCCTTTTTAATTTCTTTTTTCCTCTTATATAAATCACATCTAATTATATGATTGAAAGTGTATGTGTGCCAATCTAAGCAGCAGGGAATGTGTTTTGATACATATACAATATTGATATTTGGTGATAAGCTGACATCTGGTGAGTAGTATTAACTTTTTAATTCATTGATTTATACTCTAATTGGTTTGTACACATGGCATCTAATATCACTTATTTTTATTGGACCAGGTCATACTTCGTGATACCTTTGATAGCATTTCGAATCATCTCTCATAATGTGAAGGACCTGCTCTCCTCCATATGGGAGTTCCTGCATGGTGCTAGTGGAATGAAAGTTTGGAACATTGAGAGGTGCATTGAGAGAAAGATCTGACAATCTTCTTTGGGAAAATCCATGGTTGAAAACCATGTGGTGTACCATTCCACTGTGACACACTTATGAGGTTGCCATAAATTGGAATCAATTCAACATTTATCTTAAATTTTGATTTAATTGTTCAATGTTCACCATATGCCATTGCAAGTCAGCTTCAGCATTCCACCTTGATGCTTTCACAAAAGTATCTGGTAAGATGAGTTAAATTCTATGGGCTTGGAGGTCTTTTGCGAGAAATAGAGAATAACCTGAAAATCACACATATGAAAGGGCAGGGTTTGGGTGAGCTTTGTAAGGATCAAGCATGAATAATTGAGAGATGGGAGAGCTAGTCTATGGGCTGAAGTCAACTTGGGCAGGGTAGGGGTGGTACTCATTGTCTGAAGAGTTTACACGGGGAGAGGAACCTGGTCTAGAGGGTCTTCAGTACAAGCCCTCTCTGTTCTTGTAGAAATAATGTCCCAGATCTTCTGTCTGTTATCAAAGTAGGCCACACATTCCTTACAAGAGGATGATGTCTCCAGTGCACATCCTTGAGCTCTAAACATGGAAACAGGAGAGAAACCCATAACTCCCAGAAGTTCATCTGGACAGGAGGGGAATGAAATCCAAGTGCAACCTCCTAAATCAACAATCAACCCCATCCCATTCTCATGGTAACAATTCCAACTCTTAGTGATGCCTTAGGGAGGACTAGTTTCAATCACCTCATATGCATGGGAAAGCCAGGCAATGAATAAGGCATATCAAATAAGAATTCTTATGAGGGAGGGTAAAAAATGAAGAACTGATACCTATGTCTCAAATAGAAAGAAAATGTTTTGAAAATGATGGTAACAAATGTACAAATATGCTTGACACAATGGATGGATGTATGGATTGTGATAAGGGTTGTAAAAAAGAATTCATGCATTTGAATTATAATGCTGATGAGGAATATTGAAAGTATGAGTGACTGCCAAAAGAATGAACAAATCTGACTTGGAAGAAGTTACAGTCTGGAAGTGCTAACAGGAGGGCTCAATCCCTTGAAAAGGACATCATGTTTTATGAAGTGAATGGTCATTGAAAATGAGAAAAATCCTTTGGGATATGGATCTACATGGGGGCTGCAACCATGAACTCAAATATATCAACGATTGTGAGGATGACATGAGACTGGGCAACATTTATTTTTGCTTTCCATAAGATTATGTATTGGTATGCTTAATCTTTAAAAATAAAAAGATAACTCATAAAAATGGAGGTGTTAGCCTTGGTACATATATTTATATGGAAATACATGGAGTAAATCGATGGACTTTGGGCTTCTGCTCAAGCCCTCCCTCAATGCATGTGCACTTCGTTCTCACAAGCTGACGTGATCATGTAAAACAAAATGGGTGCATAAGCAAAAGAGTGAAGAAAGCTGATGGTGCCCAGCTATCAAAAGATATAGCGTCTGGGGTCTGAAAGGCTTGAAGTTAAATAAGCGGTCATCTAGCTGAGAAGCAACAAAGCCCACATGGAAGAAGCACACTAGCCTGTGCGATCAAAAGATGTAGATGGAATTGGGTAACAGATACCAGAAGATCCCAAACAGCAACAACAAAAACATATTGTTGAGAACAAGCAGGGTCAGAGCAGAGATTTAAAGCCCATCAATAGACAATAGGACATCCTCTCACAGAAGTCACAAGGAATGGATGAGTTAATCAGGGTGCAGTATAGCACTGAGGAAATGCAAAATATTTTTCTGGTTCTTTGAGGCTTCCTCACCCCTACCACCCACTCTCATGACCCTAGTTCTGCCTTTAAGCTTTGGCTAGACCAGAGCATGTACACAGGTATAGATAAGACCTCACAACACATGAAATCCAGGTCAGATAATCCCCTCAGTAACAGGAATGAGAGTAGCAATCCCACGAGGGTAGGGTAAAGGTGGGGGGGAGGGGGAAGAAGGGGAAACCGATTTCAATGATTGACTCATGACCTCCCCCCTCCACATACACAGGGAGATTAGCAGCAGAAACATGGGTGAAGGGAGACAGCTATCAAAGATATGGAAACAATACTAATTTATCATTTATCAGGGGGTCACGAGGTTAAGAGTGGGGTGGTGATCAAATAGAGCTAATACAAAGGACTCAAATAGAAAGTTAATATTTAGAAAAAGATGGCAACATATGTACAAATATACTCGATACAATTGATGTGTATGGAATGTTATATGAGCTGTAAGAACCTCCAATAAAATGATTTTTTAAAGAAGAATAAAACGAGATGATGCCAGCTTCAGAAACTATTGTGAAGATAAAATGATATACCGGAAATCCATGTAAACTACTTAATATAGTGAATAGTTTTTTATGAGGCCAATTTTATAGATGAGGACACGGAGACCCATACTGGTTAAACAACCTCTCCACAGTCACAGTTAGGAAGTTACTGAGCTAGAATCCCAGCCTGGCAGTATCAGACCCACAGCCCACATGCTAGAGGAAGGCCAAGTAGCCTTCGTGGCATGAAGAGACTGTCAAGGCTGGCAATCCTAGAAGCACGTTATTAGGCTTGGCTATTTGGATACTCTGTTGAAAATTATTTTGTACTTTCTTAAAGCCAATAAAATGTTTACAATCAAGTTTTACAGTCTCTAGAATGAAGATTGTTGAAATTGGGCACTGTAGAGAGAAAACATGGTGAAGATGGCAGAGACCATTATTTTATTGGAAGGTGCCTGCTTTTCAAATCACACATTGGAAATTCTCTAGTAGAGCAGTTGGTTTGTCCATGTCGGCAGCTTTTTACTGCTTGGAAATGACATAAAAGCTTTTGTTCATCATGAAAGCATGTTCTCATTCTACCTCCAGCAACAGCCAGAAACGCGATCTGGTCCATTTATTCCACCGACAAGTGGTGGCATTTCTTTGGGTAATGGCACATGGTAGAATGGAGGGCCAGCTGGAGATGTTGCAGAGGCAGCAGTCTGTTAGGTAGGGCAGCGAGGTTTAAGGCTGTGGTTTAAGAGTCAGGCTTGGCTTCCTTCATTTTGATCGCGGCGAGTGTTTAGAAATATTGCTTTCACGATAGCTTCAGATGTTCAGCAACCATCAAGTCACTCTGTATCTTGGAGGGTTTCCCTAGGTTTGAGGCACTGATGCAGGGAGCTACTTTTACTCTTTTGAACCTTCTCTTTTGGCCCTCACCACAATCTGTGATGGGCAATTTGCCAAAGACGATATACTTGGGTGGCGGTCAATCTCTGTCAGGTCAGCTTGTGTTATCTCTCTGGCCTCGGTCTCTTGATCTGTGAACCAAGCAGCGATGAGACTAAATAATAGGATTACCAGCGCCACCCTTGCTTGAATCAGGCCAGAAACACCCCTCCTATTCCCCCTTTAGATATGGAGCTAGAAAGCCTGAGAGCATAAAGGACTTTTCCAATATCACCCTGAGTTGGTGTCAGAACTGAAACTTGAACCCAAATCTTTTGACTTCAGTAGGGAAAGTGTGTTGCAGTCCATTTCTCTGAGGCCTGTGGAAGACTTGGACTCCTCCTATGTGTTAGCTACACTCGGGGAGGGATGGGAGGGGGCCGAGGATGGGGGGTGGTGACACTTGGGGGAGGTGGCAGAGAATTTTGAGAGAAGAGCACATCAGAAGAGAATTTTGAGAGAAGAGCATTAGCAAAAACAAAAGAAACAAAACAAAACAAAGCAACAACCCTGTGAGAGTAAGCTCAAGGTAATTATTAAATGTCAGCTGTTTACTTAAAGGAGGATGATGGCTCTAAAACAGCTGTAGCTCTGATTCTATCTATAGCTGAAAATCTACCTGCTGGTTACCATGTACACATTCAGGGGATTCGTTTTGCTCAACCATGTTGTGGTTGTTAGTTGGTAAAGAGTCAGTGTACACTCAAGCGACAAAACTAAACAAAACAATACAAAGCGTTGCCCAGTCCTGTGCCATCTTCACAATCTTTGGTTTGTTTAAATCCACTGTCATGGTGATTGTGTCCATTCCTCTCAGGGAAGGTGTTCTGTTATCTAGCGCTGCTGTAGAGGAACCTTGGTGGCCATAGTGGTTCTGTGCTGGGTTGTGACCTGCAAGATCAGCAGTTTGAAACCATCTGCCGCTCCTCGGGAGAGAAATGCATTTGCTACTTCCATACGGAGGTGTAGTCTCAGGAACCCACAGGGACAGTTCTACCCTGTGCTATACAGTTGCTGAGTCGGCATCAATTCACTAACAGTGAGTGAGTGTTGCAACAACAGAAATACTACAAGCGGGTGGTTTTTCACAGACAGAAATGCATTTTCTTATGGTTTGGAGGGTAAAACGTCCCAGGCAAATAGATTCCTTCTGTGTCAGTAGTCCTACCTGTTCCTTGGTTTGTAGAGGATTCTCACACAGCATTTACATGTGTGTGCCTCTGTGTCTATGCTGCTTTTAAGACAAACAGTTCAATATACTTATAAAATTAAAGCAAAAAATTAAATGCATAGCTTACCCTCCCCCGTTACACACACACACACACACACACACACACACACATTGCTCCAGGTCAGGATAACTTCACTGAAGAAGTCTTTAAAAGCATTAAGAGAAATAATATCAATATAAAAGAAATCCCTTCAGCAAATAAAAGATGAGGAAAGACCTCCCAACTCATTGTATACAGGCAGGATTGCCTGGTATCCCAAATAGAAAATGATATTGTTAAAAAAGAAAATCACTCATCAATAGCCTTCATGAATTCAGACACAAATAAAACCCTCCCAACCCCAGATTTAAAATGCTGCCAATTATTCGAATAGGCATTTTGCAAATGAAGATAGCTGACTGGCCAAGGCCTACATGAAAAGCATTTTACCCTCGTTAGTCATTTGGATTATATAAAGCAAAATTAAGCAAAATACTCATTAATGCCCACTAGACATATGTAAATTAGAAAGATCAGTGATATTGAAAGTGAATATGTGGAATAACAAACTTTTACTTTAGAACCATTTTTTTGAAATAATTCACATACCACTTCACATACCACTTTAGTGGTTTAAGCTTTTTTCCCCCCTTTAAATAAAAGAATTGTGTGATCATCACCACAAACAATTTTATAACATTTTCTTCATTTTTATACCCATTATTGTTGGCTCTCTATTACTGACCAACTTCCCCTGCCATAATACCAAGGGGCTATAAATCTAGTTACTGTCTTTATAGATTTACCTATTCTGCATTTCATAGGAAGAAAAACATACAAAAAACCCCAACAATGACAACAAGATAAAGCAACCCCAACCCAAGAGAAAGAAGAAAATAATAGAAACTAGAATAAATTATAAATGGAACAAAAGGGAGAACAAATGAAAATATGCTTAATTTTAACCTAACTACATCTGCACTACTTTCTAATGCACTCTCTGAGAGCAAGACTATTCATGGCCCCGTTCTACGGTGTGAAGGAATTCAGTGGAGGCATATCTCGTGTGCAGTCTCTGCAAATGGATTCTGGGTGTTCACTGTCATCCATGACCTTTTGCTACTCTTTATATGATCAGAAATGATTCAGTTTGGGATTGTGCTACAGTGGTATTACTACAGCAGATGGATTATATCTCATTAGGTTGCATTATAGAAAATGATTACATAGCACTAGATTTGATCATATTCACAGGGCTAGGGGTTAGGATTCCAAGACATATTTTTGAAAAAGTCATGAATTGAATTGTGACTCATCTCCCTACCATCACTAAACATGTGTCAACATGACTATGTGATACTCTGGTTTGTCAGGATTTTTGTTCATTTTCTTGCATCCTAATTTTTTAATGTGGGGAAAAAAGCATCTTAAAATAAATGGATTGTTGCTGAGCAACGGTGGTGTAGTGGTTGTGCGCGGGACTGCGGCCCACTGGGATGGAGGTTCAATTCCCGCTCCCAGGAGCAAAGGCTGGGCCTCCTACTCCCACCACCAGGGCAGTGATGCCTAAAAAAATAAAAATAAATAAATGGATTGTTATTTTTAATCATTTAATTGGAAGCTCACACAACTCTTATCACAAGTCATACATCCATACATTGCGTCAAGCACATTAGTACATGTTGCCATCATTTTCAAAGCATTTTCTTTCTATTTGAGCCCTTTGTATCAGCTCCACATTCCCCCCACCCTCCCGTATGCACCCTCCCTCCCTCCCTCATGAACCCTTGATAATTTATAAATTATTATTTTTTACATTGACCGCTGTTTCCCTTCACCCACTTTTCTGTTGCCTGTCCCCCATTGTAATCAGTTTCTCCTTTCTACCCCACCCTCCCCTTCCCTCCTGGTATGGCTGCTCTCATTGTTATTCCTGAGGGGTTTGTCAGTTATGCAATGTAGCAGGTATGTGAGGCTCCCTCATGGCATCACTTGAGGGGATAAGACAATAAAAGGATTAAGGATGGAATGCAACATTCTTAATCCTGTTACAGACCTGAGCTGGTGTAGAGGACTAACCTGCCACATCCTTTATCTTACAAGAGATAAAAGGAAAGAGAACCAGGGGCCATAGACTTACTACCACCATGAAGGAAGAGCAGAGAATGGGGATTCAGGGGAAGCTTGATGTCAAGACACATGGAGATCTTGGAGGCATGTTGGGTCCATGGATGCTGAAAGGAGACAAGGACACTTCTCCAGCCTTCCTCTGAATTTGGACTTGTAGCCTCCTGAACTGCCAGATGAAATTATGTTTATTAAAAGTCATCCACTTGCGGGAAAAAAGAAAGGAAGGCCCCTAAGGAGATGGATTGACACAAGGGCTCTCAAGATGATCTCCAGCATAGGAACTATTGTGAAGGTGGCCCGGACCATGCAGTGTTTCGTTCTGTTGGAGCTGACTCCACGGCAACACTAGAGAATCAAGACAGGAAGACTTCCAATTGAGTCCATGAGCCAGCATTGCGAGGATTAGATGAGTTAAGATAAGTAAAGCCATTTGAACAGGACCTCGTGCAAAATAAGTATCTAATAAATAAATAAATATATATATATATATATATATATATATTTTACCATTTTTTATAGTCAAGTGTTTTTTCTCTTCATTTGTCCAAGCCCATATTGAGAGTATGCAAGTTCTCAGCTCTGAATTCTCTTCTTTTCTTTCTCATTCTAGACTTTCTCCCAATGTCTACATCTTTGACTACCACACAGATTTCCCTCTCAGTAGACCACTCTTCAGATTCCACACCTCGGTGACCAGCTCTCCTTGTCCTTCTCTACATGGACCTTAAGAAGTCACTTCTAAACAGAACTCATGGTCTTCTCTTGTAAATACTTTCCTCTGTACAGTCTCCCTACCTCATGGCAGTCCACTGCCAACTTTGCAGTTGCCAACTATGCACCTGGAAGTTACCCTTGACAGTCTCCTGTCCCCATTCATCATTTGGCTTAGCTGATCCTGTCACCGTTCCACCTCCACTGACTGTCTCATTTCAGCCCTTTAGATGTACCAGGTCTGGCCTTTCTAAGAGGCCCTGGCAGACCAGCCTCTGAATCTTGCACCATCAGTGTGCTGTGTACATTGGCATCACCTTGTTGGATTTAAAAGACTATCAGTCCCCAGATCATAGCTTGGATGACGTAGGTAACAATCTCAGATGGATGGACTAAGGCATGAGAAGGTCCAGAGCTGCTCAGATAATTCTGATGTGTGGAGGCCAATGTGCTGGACTTTGAGTGAGAAGCTGACCCTGCTATCGGCAAAAAGGCAAAGGGAGGAGATGGCCTTTAGAGCTGATCTAGTCACACATGGGTTCCCAGCTGCCAGCTCTTTTTGCTCGCTTGTGGCCCAGTAGAAAACATGCTTTTCCTGAAGACTGTGTGATGAAAAGAGATTTAGCAAAATTATATGTCTGGGACTTTTCTGCCCAAAGTAGCTGTGTTAGTCCTGGTTGACTAGAGAAACAAATTCATAAATATGCATATGTATATAAGAGAGAGTTTAAAACAAAAGATAACTGTACATTAAGAAAACATTTTAACCCAGTCCAGTTCAAGCCCACAAGTCTGACAGCCCATATGTCCAATACCGGTCTATAAAATCTTCTTCAGACCCTTGAAACACATGCAATGAGACTGAATGGGTAGAATGCCTTTGGATTAAGTGGCGTTGTAAACATCTCAGTGTTAGCAGGGGTTCCACGTGGCTCCTCTGGCTTCGGGGGTCTAGTGCATTCATGTGACTTATCTGGCTCAGGACACTGGGGTAGCTCCATGTGACTTCTCCTCAGGGATGTCTCATATGAAGTCGCCTTGTCAGTAGAGAGTCTTCAAGCGAGTGCTGTCAGTAGAAAGTGTTCAAGCGAGTGAACTGAGAGAGAGTGTCTCCACCTCCACGAAGAAATTGCCACATTTTCCAGAATTCTCAGGAGAAGGCCATGTCCACCCATAGATCTCATTGGCTATCTCCAGATTGACAGGCTAGACTGCACCCCTACACTCTTAATCTTCAAACTGACATTAGAATAGGTGACAGTCACAGTAGCCTTCTGCTTTCTTTCTCTTTACACTTTCTACGTGGGCACCTCAATCTTCACTAGGAACTATAGAGCTATAGTTTTGCATTGCAGTGGGTAAATCTGCTGCAGAAGACCTCTTTAAAATGTTAAAGAGCAAGGGTGTTCCATTTTGAAAACTAAGGTGCACCTGACCCAAGTCACGGTACTGTCAATCATCTCATATGGATGTGAAAGTTGGACATTGAATAAGGAAGATCAAATAATCGATGCATTTGAATTGCAGTGCTGGTAAAGAATATTGAAAGTACGTAGGTTGCCAAAAGGATGAACAAGTCTGTCTTGAAGTATAGGAAGAGTGCTTCTTAGAAACATACCTGGTGAGACTTCATCTCATGTACTTGGGACATGGTTTCAGGAAGGAACAGTCCCTGAAAAAGGGCATCATGCTTGGTAAAGTAATGGGACAGTGAAAAAGAGGAAGACCTTTAAGGAATTGGACAGACACAGTGTCTGCAACAATGGGTTCAAATAGAAGAACAATTATGAGGATAACACAAGACTGAGCAGTGGCATTTCCTTCTATTGTACAAAGAGTTGGAATAACTCGGCCCCTAAGATAAAAGAACAGAAATGAAAATTATTCATAGCCTAGGTGTCAGGCATGTCAGTTCACTGTGACCTGGTGCCTTAGGATCCTGGAGTTATTGTGCTTATTTTGAACAGGCTTAACTTGGAGGTAAACCCTGAGGTAGTACCAAGAGTTACACGCAACATTCGGATATCACAACCTTGTTTGCTGAGAGCGAGGAGGATTTGAGACATTTCCTAATGAAGATCCAAGATGGCAAGCTGATTCAGAAAGGTTTGACAATCTACTTTGGGAAGATCACGGCCATTGAAAACCCTATCAAGCACAGCTCTACTCTTCCACACATAGGATCACCATGGGCTCAATGGCAGGTGGTTAACCTGGGGGAGTTGGTTATTACCTGTCCTGGTGAGTGTGCTGTGCTCCTTCACTGTGGCAAGAAAACAGTATTTCTACAATGACAAGGATCATGGAGAAATGTTTCATGAGCTTTTGGGCCACTCATCTTTGCAAAATAATGTCTGTTAAAATCGCTTGCCTTTTTAATGGAACCATTTTGTACCTATTAATTTGTAAGACAGTTTCCCTGAAAATATGAGGAGGCTACATCCCACTTTTCCATGAACTTTTGGGAGTTCCTTGTCTGTTTTCTCCCAGTTTGCAGTGTACTTGTTTAATTTTTCTAACAATGTTTTTTTTCATGAACATAAGTTTGAAATTTTAATGAAGTCTTATCTCACTTGCCTTTTCGTTTATGGTTTGTGCTCCTGATGTCACGTCTAAGAATCTTTTACCTATACTCCAAATTTTGAAGATAATTTCCTGGATTTTTTTCAGATTATTTTATAGGTTTTGCTTTTATATTTACATTGTCGATTTGACTTAAATGGGCATATTACCCATGGTGAGAAAAAGGAGAAGAAAGCTTATTCTTCTTTCATATGGATATTCAATTGGTCCAGCATCATTTGTTAAAAACACTTTGCTTTCCCTGTTGGATTGTCTTGGTATCATTTTCAAAAGCTCATTGACCACTAGTGTGAGGTTCCATCTTAAGACTTGGTCTGTTTGTTCGTGCTTACTGCTGCACTGTATTTTGTTCTACTTCATTGATGTAAGATTACTTGCTGTGACTCTTCTATTCAGTTTTTATAACTCCCACCAAATGACTGTGTGGGAGCATGCAAATAACAGATTCATCAGTTTTACCCTTCCATGAGGTATTAAGTGAGCTATTTCAGAAACAGAGACAGGATTCCATGCAACAGAAGGAGGAGCCACGCTTGGATGGAATCCCTATATGAAGAAATTATGGCAGTAGAAGTCATAAGACACAGTGGTGGGCTTTCTTGTCCAGAGAACAATACCCTTTGGACAGGAGATTGGTTTGAAAAATAGGGTGCCTTTTGGGCATTTACCAGTGCTAAAAACATCTTTTGTAACACTTGCCTGACCATGGCAGAGGACAATGGGCTGTGTGGCTTGTAGACCATAGAGAGAGATTTGATTGCTGGCATGAATGAGAAGAGGCATTGTTGTGGACAGAAGGACTGCATCCTTAGTGCTTTCTGATCCTAATTTGCAGTCTGTTAATTTCCCTAATAAATTCTATGATTTTAAGTTTGTTTGTGACTTCTATGTGGCTGTTGCAATGGATTATCAAACCCAGTAGACAAGTCGAGTACTATATGAAGGACAGTTGGTTTTAAAGTAGGATAAAGGAAGTTGGAGTGTGGAGGTATGTCTCCTCTCTGCTTCTGCTTCTTTAGAATCATCTTTGGGGTGGGGAGGAGTCAAGATGGCACTCAGAATTGAGAGTGTGCATAAGGACCCCACCATGGCACACCAGACCAGGAAGGCTATGTAACCATGTGGAGGATTGCATGAAAAGATTGGGCTACAAGACCAGCCCCAACCAAAGCCATTATGACCCCAACCCTAAAAGTCTGTGCAACAGAGAGCACTAAACCTTTAGCCTGGGGAAAGGGGCCGACTTACCATGCCTACACAGAAGCGACCCAAGAAAAAAAAGAGAAAGGGACAGTTGACTAGACTCCGTATTGGGGCACCAAGCCTAGAGGATGTGGTCCTTCCATGGAGCTGCTAAGGCACAGAGAGGACTGCAGGACCACCAACAATTCAAGATATGTTTTCCCTAACCCTAGCATACTACAGCACAGGACAATAATTGGGACACACGGCAGGGAGATAATGTGATCCTGAATGCCCTGCAGCAGGATAAATCAAGAAGGGAGCATAGCATATCAGCAATTGGAGCAAAATCAATCTGCAAAGTTCATAAAGAGCCCCCCAAATATGCTTTGAGCTAGGAGAGGCAGCCACCAAAACTCTCCCAGGACTAAGGGGGAGAGATTCATAAAGGGCAGCTGACAGACTGCTTTGTTTTTTCTCCTTTTTTTCTTTAACCTTTTGTTTTCTTATTGTTTGCACTAGGCCATTGCTGTTTTGTCTACTTATAGAAGACAGACATGAGAAGTAAGCTTGGGGAGAAAGCAACAGGATCAATGACCCTGGACAGTCTTGGGAGGAGAAGGTGGCAGGAGGAAGGGTGTGGTGAGCAAACAACGCCATAGACAGGGGAACAACCAGGGAATTAAAACCAACATCTAGGAGGTTGTAGAGATCCTGTGGTATTAGAATAACACCAATCTAGCTGAGGTGGAAGAAGGGGGAACATGATGGTGGGGCAGGAGGAGGCAAGAGGAAACAAAAGGAAGACTCTAGGAAGCAAAGCTATATATAGAGGTATTATCAGAGGTGTGTACTTATGTAAATACATTCATCCATAAAAATAGAGGTTTTGACATATATACATATATTTATAAGGCAATACACTGAAGCTGCAGATTGGCCTTGGGCTTCAGCTGATATTCTCCCTCAATACAAGAACTCTTTCTTTTAACAAACTGGCATGTTGTGATGCTCACACCGCCCCACCTCACCCCAATGTGATCGTTAAAGACAAAATTAATGCATAAGCAGATGTGGTGAAGACATCAGAGTGCCTGGCTATTAAAAGATATAGCATCTGGGGTCTTAAAGGCTTGAAGATAAACAAGTGACCATCCAAAAGGGAAGCAACAAGTCCACATGGAGGAAGCACACTACCTGGTGCCATCATGAGTTGTCCTCAGGACCAGGTAACAGGCACCAGAGGATTCATAACAAGCAATAAACAAACAAAAATGAGTTCGTGAGACTGAGGGAGGTCAGAGTGGAGATTCAAAGCCCACAAAGGGGTCACAGGGAAGTGATGAGTCAATCAGGAAGCAATAGAAGACTGATGGATCACGCAATATATGTCTTGTTCCTTGAGGCTTCCTCACACCCAACCTTCCCACCCCCACTATCAAGACCCTAGTGTTGCTTCTCACTCTGGAGAGAACATGTATGTAGGTATAGGCGAGATATAAAGCTCATGACACACAGAACCCAGGAACAGGAATGGGAATAAAGATACCAAAAGGGGGAAGAGGAGGGAAGGAAGGGGTACCAATCACAGTGAACGGCACATACCCACACACTCCCCTCCAGATTGAAGAACAATAGAAACCAGAGGGTAAGGGAGACAGTGGTTGGTGTGAGTTGTGAAAATAATAATGTATACTCTATCAAAGGTTCACGAGGGAGAGGGGGAGGGGGAGGAAGGAGGGAAAAAAGAGGAGCCAATCCCAAGGGTTCAATAGAAAGTAAATGTCTACAAAGAATGGTGGCAGTATATGTACAAATTTGTCTGATACAATTGATATGGATTGTAATAAGAGTTGTAAGAGCCCCCAATAAAATTATCTTTTAAAAAATCATCTTTGGTTAGATATTGAGTTGGATTCTCCATCCCCTTCAGTCAATGATCAGAAGTGACCTCACGCTGTTTCTTCACATATTTACTGTCGTTTTATAATAAATCTTACTATCATGTAGTGTTAGTTCTCCAATGTTGTTCTTTCTTTTCCATGTTGTTTTGGCTGTTCTACTGCATCCTCACATGCATTCTATAATCAGTTTTAAAATATCTTTAAGGAGGCCTGCTGAGATTTTGATTGAGATAATGTTGAATCTATAGACCAGTTTTGGGATAATTGTCAGTTTAACAATAGTGAGCCATCTATCTATAAGCAGGGGAAATCTTACAGTTTATTCAAGTCTTTAATTTCACTCAGTTTGGAGTGTACAGGTTTTTTACTTCTATTAGAAATGTGCTCAGCCACTTAATATTTTTGATAATGCAAGTAGTATTTTTTCAAATGCCAATTTTGGATTGCTTAGAAATACAAGGGATTTTTGTATATTGATCTTGTATCTTATATTAAAATGCATTTGATCCAGTAATTTTTTCTTGATTCCATAGATTTTTCCACACAGATGATAATGCCATCAGTAAATAAAGACCATTTGCTTCTTTTTAATCATGATGTCTTTTCTTTTTTCTTTTTTGTCATACTTGCACCAATTAGAACGTCCTTTGTCTATGTTGAAGAGAAGTGATGAGAGTGGATGTTTTTGTTCCTGAAAAACTGATTCTATGATATATTCTCCTCCTTACATGTTGATGGACTTGAATTACTGGTCTTTTAAGGATTTTAAAAATCTACATACATGAAGGTTATTAGTCTATATTTTACTTCTTTATAAAGGTCTTCTGTCAGGATTTGGTATTAATGTGACTTCAGCTTCATAAAACCTCCTGAGCTGTATCTCTTTGAATCTATTTTCTAAGGTATTTTGTGTAAGATTTGAATTATTATTTTTTAAGTATTTCATGGAATTTAGCAGTGAAGTCATTCAGGCCTGGATTTTTCTTTGTAGGAATATTTAAAATTATGAATAAATTCTTTAAATATAAAAGACCATTAAGATTTTTATATATTTATGTGCATTTAATTTAATTAATTTTTTTGGTATCACTGCCCTGGTGGGAGTAGGAAGCCCAGCCTTGCTCCTGGAGAGTTGCTGCTGGATTTGAACCACCAAGCCAGTGGGCCGCAGTCCCACACTCAACCACTACGCCACCGGGGCCTAGCCCTTACGATTTTGTTTCATCTTGTGTCAGTTTTGATAAATATGAACTTCAGATAATATGTTTTCTAGTATGAGACCTTTAAATTTAACAGGGCGTTCTGTATTTTATCTGAGGGCTGTAGGTAAATTGTATTTCTCAGCAAATTTGCCCATTTCATGTAAGTTGTTGAAATAGTTGGTCTGAAATTACTATGATAATTTCTTTAGGTGTCTATAGATTCTGTAGTAATAACTTTTTGTCATGCCTAGCATTGATAGCTATAGTTTGTATTCTTTTCTTTAGATCAGTCTAGGGAGCTTTATTTTTTCATCTTTTAAGGTGTCAAGTTTGAGTTTGCTAATGTTCCCCAATCTTTTTGCCTTTTACCATTATAATCTTTGTTTTCTTATTTTGTCCTATTTATTCTAAGCTTATTTTTCTCTTTCCCCTTTTTAAGTTGCTTATGCTAGGACCTTAAATCATGAATTATCAACTTCAAACTTTTTTTTAATATAAAAACTGAAAGCTATAAATTTCTTATAAACTCTATTTTAATTTCTTCTCATGCATTTTTTTGTTTTTGTTTTCTGGGGCATCACTGCCCTCTGGTGGTCATGGGAGCTACCCAGCGCTGCTCCTGAGAGTCGCCGCTGGATTTGAACCGCCAAGCCCATAGGCCACAGTCCTGCACTCAACCACTTACGCCTCAGCCCTCTTCTCATGCATTTTGATATATTGCTTTTTATTATAACTTACTTTAAAATAACTTCAAGTTCATTTATGATTTCTTTTATTTTAGGATGTAGAAGTTTTTTGTTGAATTTCTAATAACTTGAGGTTTTCTAAATATATTATTGCTATTGATCGGTAATGCAATCCCAGTGTAGTAAGAGAACACACTCTATTTCCATCTTATTACATCCAATGAGTGGTTTTATAGACCAGCATGTGGCTTATATTGGTGCATGTGCCACATGTACTTGGACCCTAAGTAACCCAAACCTTCTTCATTATTTTGTAGTTTTCAGAGTACAATTCATATGCTTTTGTTATTTGTTATTTTATTATTTTTTGGAGGGCATCACTGCCCTCTGCTGAGAGTGGGAGGCCCAGCCTTGCTCCTGGAGAGCTGCTGCTCGATTTGAACCGCCAAGCCATTGGGCTGCAGTCCCGCACTCAGCCACTATGCCACCGGGGCTCAGTGTTATTAATGCAACAATATTTTACTCTTTTTTTTCATGGTACTGTAATTGAATTATTGTCTTAATTTCATTTTCAGAGTGTTAATGCAAGTGCATAGGGATAAAACTGATTTTACACATTGATTTTATATCCAGCAAACTTATTGCACTTGTTTATTCATTCAAATAGTTTTTAACTATTGCAGTATTTTCTATATAAAAAATCATGCCAGTTGTTAACAAAGATAGTTTTACTTCTTCCCTTCCAATTTGAATGCCTTGTATTTCTTTTAACTCCCTAATAGCCCTGTCTAGAACCTTTTGTACAATGTTGAATAGAGTGATGAGAGTGGACATCCTTGTCCTGAGCCTGATGCAAGGTCGCTAGCGTCTGATCGTTCACCATTAAATATGATTTTTGTCGAAGATTATTTTGCAGCCGCCCTTTATCAGATGGCAGGTTTTGGCTCCTGTAAGTGCAAGCTGAGGAGTGTCTCCTATGGAGAGCATGCAGTTTTGTTTTTAAGCCAGTGTGACTGTCTCTTTCTTTCTATTGGATTAGCAATCCATTGACAATGCTAACATTTATATAGTTAAGGAGACCTGGTCGTGCCATGGGTTATGCACTCTTTCGGATACTAACTGCAAGGTTAGTTTGGATCCCTCTGCTGCTGTATGGGAGAGAGAGAGGAGGTTTTCTGCTCCTCTGAAGAATTTTTTTATTAATCAGCTTTTATTACTATCAACATCAGAGTAAACACAGCCTGTGAAATAAATCTGTAGGAATTAAGTAGTCTCATAACTATGAGGGGGAGCCTACACAAGCTTCTTCAGAGAGTCCTGTTGCCCCAGCACCTGCCGAAGGAGGCCTTTTGAGTGAACTGCATGTTGTGTTAATGGCCAGTCAAAGAGAACACCATGTCAGGGTTCCTGAAATCAGCAGTTGTCCCAAACTAGCACCTGTGAGGAGTCACGGCCATTCTCTGGGTGGCACACCGATGGGGGGACAGGTGAGAGCTCACAGCCAGGCGGATTCTCCACTGCTCTGGCCAGTTGCTTCTTCCCTGGTTCTTTGGCCACAAGAATCTCATTTTGAGAAGAAAACGGGGAATGAATCCATTTCTTTTGTCAGTCTGAGTCTGAACTCTCGTTCGACTTGGAAGACTTGTGTTTTCGTTTTTTCTTTTGCTTTTCTTTCTTCTTTTTCCTGGGCTTCTCTTTATCCTCGGAGGAAGTGGAGCTACTGTCATCTTCAATGGAGTTGGAGTCCTCCAACTGTACCTTGACATCCTTTTCTTGTCTTTTACTCTCTCATGTGATATCATTCATGAGGTCTTCACTTGTAAGGACTCCAGGTGCTTGAGCTGCGGCAGCTGCACAAAGCCCTTTCTGTTCCAGCGTCTCTATAGCTCCCGGGCAGCTTCCTCGGCTTCCACGCTGCCCCTTCCCCTGCCCCACTTCCCACCTGCAGCATGGCACTTGATGGCCTGCAGGGCCTCCTCTAAAAATTTATAGCCTCAAAAAAAAAAAAAACAACAACATTGTGTAACTGTGAGTCGGAATAGGCTTGAAGGAAGTGAGGTTATTTGGGTTTATTTATGTAGTTGGATTGTGTCTGCCCTTTTTGTTTTCTGTGGCCCATGTTTCAGTTTTTCCTGTATTCTGAGCAAATAGCCCAAGAAGCTGGGCTATAAACAAAAGTAGAATCTTGGGATTGGAGAAAGGCTTATTATGTCAACCCGCATTATTCAGATGATGCAACCTTGCTTGCTAAAAGCCAAGAGGACTGGAAGCACTTGCTAATAAAAATAAAAGGTCAGGGTCTTACATATGGATTGATACTCAACATAAAGAAAACGCAAATCCTCACAACTGAACCAACAGGTAACATCATGATACTTGGAGAAAAATCGACATTTCAAGGATTTAAATTTGCTTGAATGCACAATCGATGTTGATGGGAGTAGCAGTCATTAAACCAAATGACATTTTCAGTGGAGTGAATCTGCTGCACAAGACTTCCATAGAGTGTTGGAAAACAAGGAAGTCCCTCTGTAGGATAAGGTGCATCTGACCCAAGCAAGCCATGGTACTTTCAACCGTCTTTGATGCATGTGAAAGCCGAACAGTGAATATGATCAGAGAAGAATGGATGCATTTGAATTATGGTGCTGATGAAGAATATTGAAGTTACATGGACTGTCTGAAGAACAAACAGGTCTGTTTTTGAGGACGTATAGCCTAGCCAGAATGATCTTTAGGAGTTAGGATGGTGAGATTCCTCGTACATTGGACATATTATCAGGAGAAGGTTAGTTTATGGAAAAGGACATCAAGCTTGGTAGTGCGTCTTTGAAAGAGAGGAAGACCCTTGACAAGATGGACTGATGCTGTAGTTACAACAATGGGCTCATTCATAATGCAAATTGTCAAGATGGCCCAGGATTTCATTTGGTTGTATGTTTAATGGCAACTGAATTAATGGCACCTAATATGACAACATTCTTCCATTGCTGGTTACTTTTGAATTAATTGAATCTTTTCTAATGTGGCATTTAAGTTTCTTTAATAATTTTAGCCATATTTTGAGTTGTCTCCTGGTGACCTCTAAGTCTTGATCTCACTTTAAAACATTCAATTGATACAAAATATTCTTCCATGTTATATCATTTTCAACACATACATTTCAAACTCCATTCTTTTCTGTTTGTCTTGCCTGTGGATGAAATGTTTAAGAAAATAAATTTACCTTTAGTGCGTAGTCCTCACCCAATCTTTAATCCCAATGCCTGAAAACTGTGAACCAGTCAAACTCGTGCTGAACTGTCCAGGATCCATCTTCAATTCTTTCATACTTACTTGTCTTCATTCTCTCCCTCTCCAAAATCAGAGAACTAGCAGATATGCACACATCTCTCCTGGAATGAGGGACATGTCACAAATCTATATTTTATTTGAATTACTACCATCTGTGTTTTATGATGGCGTTGTATCTTATAATGGCATAATATTTTATAGTGGCGCATCATTTTAGGAACTATTGGGCTTGGCCTGAGCACTTTTGGCTCAGGTTCCTATTCAGCTTTTGCTAATGACAGAAACTGTAAGGCCTTTTTTCAGATGGGATCTATTCAGGGTTATAATTTGGCTCTTGTGGCTTGGTTTGAACTTTCTTCGGTTTCAACTTACACTTGCATAGGAGCAATTGTTCATCTGTTCTGCAGTTGGCCCCTGGCCTTATTCAGACTGATGGTACTGAAATTCTTTATTATTTGTTTCCGCAGCTATAGTCTATTTGCTTCCTGTGAATTCCATCTGGCAATGTTCATGTGGATAGTGGCCATTTATGTTATTGAAAACAGGTATTTCCAATAGACAAATTGTTAGTCCTGCAAAAATCTATCATGCAGTCTCCTGCATTGTTTCTGTCACTTGGGCTATCTTTTCCAACTGTTGATCTTTCTTTGTGTCCAGCTGCTACATTCCAATCACCAGTAATTATTAGTGTTTCTTGATTATGCATTTGATCACGTTTAGACGGAAGAAATTGGTAAAAAATATTATATTATAAAAAATATATTTTAATGTAAGGCGTTCTTTCTTTAACCTTAGTCTAGGAGCTCTGGTTGCATAGTGATTATGCATTGGGCTGCCAACCACAGGGTCAGCAGTTCAAAGTCACCAGCTGCTCCGCAAGAGAAAGATGGCACTTTCTACTCCCAGAAAGAGTTACAGTCTCAGAACCTGATAGAGGTGGTTGTACCCTGTCCTCTCAGATCGCTTTGAGTTGGCATCAAAGTGATGGCATTTGTGATTGTTGCATAAATTTGAATAATACTCATATTAACTGATCTTCCTTATGGGTGAATAGATATTATCCTATCACTGATATCATTGTACTCAAGGGTTGTCTTATAATATTCTTTTAGACAATGAATGCAAAACTGTTCTTCTTTAGTTTGTCATTTCCAATATAGTAGAGCATATGGATATCTGATTAAAAATAGCCCATATCAATTCACTAATGCCCAGAATATCAGTCTATAAGCATTTGATTTCACTCTTGACAGCTTCTTACTTTCCTATTGTCATACATCGAATTTTACACATTCCTGTTATTAATAGATACATGCAGTTGTTCTTCATCCCCATTAGTAAATAAAACTCCCCAAATATTTGCTCCCTCCTTATCCTTAATATTTCCTTTTATCCAGAAGGGTGGTGCTTTCCAACCCAAGAGCCTCATTTTCTGGCACTTTATCTGATTGTTTGTTCCCACTGCTATTCAGAAAGTTTTCAGTGGTCATTTTTTAAAAAAGATTTACGTTTGTCAGGTTATACTTCATAGTCCATCTCAGTCTAGAAACCCCACTAATACCGATCCACAATGAATGATGCTGCTGGTATTGCAAGTTTGGTGGTTTTTATTCATAGCCATTCCTGGTTGGGTGGTGGTTGTGCATTGGTTTGTGATTTGCATGGTCGGCAGTTCGAAATCACCAGTAGTTTTTTTGGGAGAAAGACTGGACTTCCTAGTCCCATAAACAGTGACAGTCTCAGGAACTCATGGGGATTTATCATAAGTCAGTCAATGACAGTGAGTTACTGAGTTATCCCCAGTTTGTGGTTTATTCTGTTCTCTCCTACCCTTTTTCCTTATTTTTTATTTTATATGTCTTACCTAAAAATTATTCCATAATCATATACCTATGTTTACATTTTGGTGGAAGTGTGACTATTTCACTTTCCCTCCAACTAATTTCTCTTGTGCACCTTGAAGACTATTCCTTTCTTGGTTATTGCCAGGAAAATTTCCCATCCACCTATTTTCTTTTCTCTCTTTTAAAAAATCTCCTCACTTTCCTACTTTTCAGTGTTTTGAAATAATTCAGTCAATGTTGTATTGACGTAAGGAGAGATAATTGAAAATTCAGAAATTCCATGTATACTCGAGTATAAGCTGACCTGAATATCAGTCGAGGCACCTAATTTTCCCATAAAAATTGCGCTAAAAAACTCAGCTTAAACTTGAGTATATATGGTAAGCTCAGATATGTAGGGATAATTGATTTTTGACAGGTCCTCTGAGACAATTCAATAGGGAAAGAATACTCTGAATAAATGGATGTCTACCAGCAAGAAAAAAAAGTGTTTTTAATTTCTTTATCACACTTAAACATAAGGATTAAAATGACAAAACTCAGAAGAAAACTTAAGCATTGTGTGTGTGTGTGTGTGTGTGTGTGTGTGAGAGAGAGAGAGAGAGAGAGAGAGAGAGAGAGAGAGAGAACAAACCTTATCATGACCTACCAAACCTCGAAATGACATTCTTGCTCAGAACAGCCAATGCAGAGAAGACTGTAGGTCTGGCCTCAACGCAAGACATGACTTTCCTTCACTGACCCATTGTACTATGGGGGATAGCACAGGAGACACTGTGTGAACAGTGTGCCCAGTCTGCCCTATGCACAGTGGAGTGAAATGTGAAAGGAGTGCAACAGACCATCGAGGGGAACAAAGTAATCAAGTCCTGGCGGAATCCTGAAAATAGACTTCTGATTTGGGGGACACAGCTTTTCATTTCATTAGACTTGATTGGAAAACATACATAATGGTCAGCAGACAGACCTGTAACTATGGTTTTTTTTTTTGTTAATTTATTATTACTTTCCTTTCTCGCTCTATGTCTATCTATATAAGATAGGCAAGTTGAATAATTCTGAGGAGAAAACAATGGAACCAGTGGTTTTGGGGGACATGGGAGAGGAGGGGACAGGGAAGGGAAGTGGGAGCCAACAAACTCCGGAATAAGGGAACAATAAAAGAGCTAAACTTGATGGTGAGAAGGATGTATAATACCAGGTGGGGTTTAATCAAGTGCAATCAAGTATCTGAGAGGAATTACTGAGAGCCAAATGGAGGGTGAGCATGATCATGGGATGGCAGGAAGGTGAAAAGAAATAAAAGAAAGAAGTAGGAGGCAAATGCTTCCCCCCCCTTTTTTGTGGGCATCACTGCTACCTGGTGGGCGTAGGAGGGCCAGCCTTGCTCCTGGAGAGCTGCTGCTGGATTTGAACTGCTAACTCTGTGGACCGCAGTCCTGCACACAACCACCACACCACCAGAACTCATGCCAGGCAAATGCTTTTTTTAAAATAAAGGTATAGCTATAGGCATATATGTGTGTAAACTTATTAATTTACAATCAAAGGGATAGAGACCAATTTACATATATGTATACATTAAGTATTGAGATAGAAGACGGACTTTGGACCTCTACCGAAGTACTCTCTTAACACAAGAACACTTTGTTCTAAGAACCTGACACTCATTGATACTCACCTTCCTGACACAATCAATGAAGACAAAGCGTTTGCATAAGCAAATGTGGTGAAGAAAGTGGATGGTGCCCAGCTATCAAAAGATTAAGTGAGTGGCTTCTTAAAGACTTGAAGTTAAAAAAGCAGCTATCCAGCATGGAAGCAAGTAAGTCCACATGGAAGAAGCACACCAGTCTGTGTGATCATGAGGTGTTGATGGGATCAAGTATCAAAAGATCCAAAACAAACAACTATATCAATGTGAAGGAGGGGGTTGGAATGGAGACCCAAAGACCATCTGCAGACAATTAGATATCCCCTCCCCCCATATAAGAGTAATAATGAAGAGCTGATTCAACAAAGGTGCTGTATAGTACTGATGATACACACATCGTTCCTCTAGTTTCTGAATGCTTCCTCCTCCCACTACCATGTCCCAGTTCTACCTTAAAAATCTGGCTAGACCAGAGAACACACATTTGTACAGATAAGAGCTCTTGACATATGGAATTCAGGACAGATAACTCCAAAGAGCAGTAGTGGGCATAGCAATATCATGAGGGTAGGAGAATGACCAGAGGGGGGAAGGGGGAGTAAGGGGGAACCCATAACATGTTTGGATATATAGCTCACTCCCCCTTGAAGGGAACAAATAATAGAAATGTGGGTGATGGGAGACAATGTACAGTTTAAGATATGAAATAATAATCACAATATGTAATTGATTAAGGATTTACAAGGGTGGGAAAGGAAGGGGAAAAAAGAGGAGTTGATATCAACGGCTCAAGTAGAAAATGTTTTGGAAATGATGATGGCAATATATGTACAAATATGCTTGATAAAATAGATGTATGGAATGTTATAAGAGCTGTAAGAGCCCCAATAAAGTAATTTAATAAAATAAAAAGAAGTAGAAAAAATAAAAATAAAATGAGTTATGCAATCACACACACACAAAGTGTGTAGACACAGAGATAATCCTAGAATACATATGGTGCTTGAATGTGCAGCCCTGTCAACCAGTCACCAGCCAGTGAGGAATCTGTGGGTAACAAAGCCCCTGAGATCACAAACCAGAATCACTGGAACCTGGAGCTCTTGGCAGGAGTCAGGAAAGAATGATGTGGGTGAATAGTGTGGCCCTTCTGGGACTTCTGGCACAGATTCCAAGTTATAAGGATTTAGCATCATGTCAAAGCATTTGTTGAGCATCAAAATGGCAGGCTTGTGGCTTTGGCTTCCACTCGTAAATGGGGTATTAAAAAGCACCTGCATCAGACCACCAATGTGATGGTTTATGGGAGTATAGGTAGAGCAATGCTTATGGTCAGGGATCAACTTCATGGTCTACCAGCACCCCCCTCCCACTTGAAAGGCAGTCCCAGGCTCAATGAAGTGACTACAAAATGCTATGACAGAAGGTGGTGTGGTGCTACTGGAACCTCGAAGAATCTATCAGTAGAATAGAAGCCATCATTGTTTTTGAATTTGTAAATAGAAAACAGTGCTTGCACCCATCAGAAGAAAGCCTTGTGAACACCACCAGCTTGGACTTTTTAGAACATAAAATAACAGAGGGAGCTGAGCCCTGGTGGTGCAGTGGTTGTGTGCGGGACTGCAGCCCAGAGGGCTGATGGTTCAAATCCAGCAGCAGCTCTCCAGGAGTAAGGCTGGCCTTCCTACTCCCAGCAGGGCAGTAATGCGGGGAAAAAAAGATAGAATACAGCTTCTCAAGTTTGTCTGAGCTGGAAAAAAATAACAGAGTGATATTGTTTGCAATAAAACTCACACTCCCCTCACCCCCTTTCAAGATGAAAAAGGAGTATATAGACCCAGATGGATGATACATCAAGAAACAAATGCTACACATTTTGATAGTTTTGTTTAATAAATATTTCTATTTTTGTAGCAATACTTTTTGAGATAAACTCATCTATCTGCTCAGGACTTTTATTTGGAATAATAAACAGGTAATCCACTTAAAATGGGCAAAGAACCTAAGAAACATTTCTCTAAATATGATTTACAGATGACCAATAAACACATGAAATAATACTCAACATCTTTAAGTGATCAAAGGAGTTCAAATAAAAATTCCACTTAGAAGGATGGCTATAATCAACATGACACATAAAAAAGTATTGAAGCTATATGAAAAATGAAATAATGAACATGGCATAACATAGATGAATCTTTTTTTTCACTGTGCAACCCACTTCAGTGTCTGAAGCCCATAGGGTAAAGTCAGGCAATGGTTCGGGGTTACAGTTTGCTTTGGCATGGGACACTGTGACAGGCCCATGGGATTGGATTTACCAACATAGATGAATCTTGAAAACAATTTTGTTGAATAAAACAAATCCACTAAGCAGAATCATAGTGTGTGATTGATTCCATTTATATCCAGAATAGGTAAATCCATACAGACAGAAAATAAGACTAGTGGTTTCTTATAGCTGGAGGAGGGATATATTAATAGGTATAGAGTTTCTTTTTTAAAAAATAATTTTATTGCGGGATCATCCAACTCTTATCAAAATCCATCCATCCATCCATCCATCCTTCCATTGTATGTCAAACATATTTGTACATTCGTTGTCATCATTCTCAAAACATTTGCTTTCTACTTAAACTCTTGGTATTAGCTCCTCATTTTTCCTCTCCCTCTCTGCTCCCCCCTCCCTTATGAACCCTTGATAATTTATAAATTATTATTTTGTCATATTGTACACTGTCTGATATCTCCCTTCACCCATTTCCCTGTTGTCCATACTGCAGGGAGGGGGTTATATGTAAATCCTCGTCATTGGTTCCTCCTTTCTACCCCACCTTCCCTCCCTGTGTCACCCCTCTCACCACTGGTTCTGGAAGGATAATCTGTCCTAAATTTCCCATGTTTCCAGTTCCTATCTGTACCAGTATACATCCTCTGGTCTAGCTGGATTTGTAAGGCAGAATTGGAATCATAATAGTGGGGGGTAGGAAGCATTTAAGAACTAGAGGAAAGTTGCATGTTTCATCATTGCTACACTGTACCCTGACTGACTTGTCTCCTCCCCATGGCCATTCTGTAAGGATGTTGCATTACCTGCAGATGGGCTTTGGATCCACAATCTGTATTCCCCCTCATTTATAATAAGATACTTTTAGGTTCTTTGATACCTGATACCTGATCCCTTCAACACCTCCTGGTCACACAGACTGGTGTGCTTCTTCCATGTGGGTTTTGTTGCTTTTGAGCTGGATGGCCGCTTGTTTACTTTCAAGCCTTTAAGACCCCAGATGCTATATCTTTTGATAGTCAAACACCATCAGTTTTCTTCACCACATTTGCTTATACATGCATTTGTCTTCAGCAATTATATCAGAAAGGTGGGCACACAATGATATGATTTTTAGTTCCTTGATCCCTGATAACTGATCTCTTTGGCACCTTTTGGTCACACAGGCTGGTGTGCTTCTTCCATGTGGGCTTTGTTGCTTTTGAGCTAGATGGCCGCTTGTTTACCTTCAAGCTTTTAAGACTCCAGATGCTTTATCTTTTGATAGCCAGGCACCATCAGCTTTCTTCACCACATTTGCTTATATACACATTTGTCTTCAGTGATCATGTTGGGAAGGTGAGCATCATGGAATGCCAATTTAATAGAACAAAGTGTTCTTACATTGAGGAAGAACTTGAGTGGAGACCCACCGGTCATCTGCTGCCTTAATACTGACTCTATAAATATATGCATGTAGATCTATTTCCCCATCATCATATATAAAAATATTTACCTATGGCCAAGGTTGTATTTAGACCTCTATACATGTTCTTTCCTCCTATTTCTTTCCTCTATTTCCTTTTACTTTCCTCTTGTGCCACTATCATGGTCAGCCTTCATTTGGGTTTCAGCAGTTTCTCTCATTTACATTACCCTTGATCAATCTCTACCAGGCCTCTCACACCCACCTTGCCACTGATTTTGGATAAATTGTTGTTCCCTTGACCCTGGGTTGGTCAAAACCACCTCCTTTCCTCCACTTCCCCCTCTCCTATGTGGCCTCCAGAACCTCCAGTTCCATTGTTTTCTCCTCCAGACTGTTTATCCGGTTTATCTCATCTAGATAGACCTGCAGAGTTCATAATAAGCACAAAAAAACAAGACAAAATGACAAAAGAAAGTAAAATCATGACAACAACAGCAACAACAACAAAAAACAATGTCCAGAAAAATACAAATACATAAAAAATAAAAATAATAAGAAAGGTAAAACCTGTAAATAGTTCTAGGTCTGTTTGTTGACCTTTAGGAGAGTCCTTTGGTTGAGATTGATGGGGTACCACACCCTGGCTCCAAAGTCTATTCTTGGCACTCCCTCAGTACCTTCATGCTTTGACACCCCCCCACCCCATTCTGTTGCACACCCTTAGTGTTTTGTCTGGGTGTGGTGGCGTCAGACCGGACTGGGTGCAATCCCAACCCTGCTTCTCCATTGTTCTCATAGGACCTTGAGTCAGCGAGGGATGCCATGTTTCGTAGTGGGGCAGGCTGTATGGTCCTCTCTGTGCATTGGCTGTTCTGTGAGAGGATATCGTCCTCAAGGCTTGGAGGGCCAGGATGCACTCCACTCCCTTTTTCTCCCCCTTCATTTGTTCTCCTGCACTGTGGTCAGACATGTCCCTCTCCCCCAAGTTGCATCGTCACTGCTGTCCTCTAAAATAAATTCTTATGACAGGAGGGTTGTTGTAGAGTTTCTTATGTTAGTATAAAATAAATGTTCTAAAATTGGGGTGGTGGATGCACAAGTCTGAATAGAATATATTTTTAGAAGTCACTGAACTATATAAGTGAATAAAGACTTCATACTTGGTAAGGTGGAGGGGCAGCAAAGGAAAGGAAGGCCCTCAGGGAGATGGATGGACACAGTGGCTGCATCTATGGGCACGGGCATAGAACAATTGTGAGAACAGCACAGGACTGTGCAGTGTTTTGCTCTGTTGTGCACAGCTTCACTATGGGGCAAGCTGACTCAACAGCACCTAAAGGCAGCAGTATGGAATGGAGTTATAGTATCATCAAGTAGTTCAAATGGAAACAATCTCCAGGTAGCATGCACGCAATTGGTTTAGCTCGGGTATTGTACCTTGGCTAGGATCCAGCAGAATATCTAACTGTTGTTACTGAGGGAAGAAGGACTTTCCAACATGGACATTGGGTGCTGTTACCAAAAGAATGGATGTTTAACCTCTTCAGTCAATTCTAATTTTATGTTGAATAAAATCTAAACCACTGTGCCTTGGAGGACTTGTTTCCATTGGCCTCTCCAGTTCCATCTTCTCTTAGTAGACTATCCTCTTCCTTATTGGTGTCGTTCTTCAGACAACCTTGTCTTCTTCCTGCCTCGAGAAATTTTTTTTCTTTTAAAAATAATCTTATTGGGGGTTCATACAACTCTTATCACAATCAATGCATACATTTTTGTATGCAACTACATTTGTACATTTGTTGCCATCATCATTCTCAAAACATTTACTTAAGCCCTTGGTATCAGTTCCTCATATTTCCCCTCCCTCCCCACTGCCCCTCTCTCATAAACCTTTGTTAATTTACAAATTGTCATTATTTTGTCATATCGTACACTGTCTGATGTGTCCCTTCACTCACTTCCCTGTGATCCATACCTATATGTCAATCCCTACAATTGGTTCCCCCTTTCTACTCCACCTTTCTGGTATCACTACTCTCACCACTGGTCCTGAAGGGATCATCTGTCCTGAACTTACCCTGCTTCTGGCTCCAATCTGTACCAGTGTACATCCCCTGGTCTAGCTGTATTTCTAAGGTAGAATTGGGGTCATGATAGTGGGGGGAGCATTTAAGAACTAGAGGACAGTTGCATTATTTCATCATTGCTACTCTGTACCTTGACTGACTTGTCTCCTCCCCACAACCCTTCTGTAAGGGGATGTCATTTCACCTACTGACGGACTTTGGGTCACCTCATTTGTACTCTCCCTCATTTATAATGATATAATTTTTAGTTATTTGATGTCAGATACCTGATCCCTCAACACCTCATGATCACACAGGCTGGTGTGCCTCTTCCATATGTGCTTTGTTGCTTCTGAATTAGATTGCTGCTTGTTTACTTTCAAGCCTTTAACACTTCAGACACTATATCTTTTGATAGCCAGGTACTATCAGCTTTCTTTACCACTTTTCTTTATGTACACATTTGTTTTCAGTGATCATGTTGGGAAGGTGAGCATCAATGAAAGCCAATTTAATAGAACAAAGTGTTCTTCCACTGAGGAAGTACTTACTTGAGTGGAGATCCAATGCCTATCTGTTGTCTCAATACTAACCTTATAAATATATGTACCTATGTAATGCCTTTATTTAGGCTTCTATAAATGCCCTTTATCCCCCAGTTCTTTCCTCTATTTTCTTTTACTTTCCTCTTGGAGGAGAAAACAATGGGACTGATGGTTCCCAGGAGATGTGGGAGATGGGGAGGTGGTGGAAAGCAGGTGGTGTTGACCAACCTAGGGATAAGGGAACAAGTGAGTCAAAATCAGTGACAAGGTGGGTGTGAGAGGCCTGATAGGGATTGGTCAAGAGTAATGTAACAGAGAAAATACTGAAACCCAAATGAAGGCTGAGCATGATAGTGAGACAAGAGGAAAACCTCAAGGCATTTTTATATGTGGTCTTCTGTGCCTGGAATGTGCTTTCCACAAAACTTGGTTTGACTTCCTTTCACTTGCTTATCTTTTAATTCTCAGATCAAAGTTTATTTCTTACCACACTCTCTCAATTCAATTGCATATTATCAATTTATCTTATGAAACCCCAAGCAAACCAGCTACTGTTGATTGGATACTGTTTCATGGGATATGCCACCCCCACCTCCTGGTGTTTCAGAGTAGTGTTTCAGTGCTCCATAGGGTTTTCAATACTTGTGATTTTTCAGAAGTTGATTGCCAGACCTTTCTTCCAAGTTGCCCCTTGGTGAACTCAAACAATGGACCTTTTGATTACCAGCCTAGTGCTTAATCATGTGTACCACCCAAGGACTCCTACTTTGTCTCCATGGTTATTATTATCATTTGCAGAGTTTTCTTTTATGCTTCTATTTTTTCCTTTGATAGAATGTGAATCCCATGAAATCAGGGAACTGGCATATTTCATGATATCTCTTATACCTACTGCAGGGCCTACCGTATAGTACACCTTCAGGAAGATTTTTTAAAATGAGGACATGATTAAGTAGCTTTGAAGACCCAAATTCACTGTAAATCACCTTTTTACATTATATGCTATCTTCATGATTTTTGACACAGAGCAATAGAAATAAAGATGTGTGCTGAACAGAAACCAATGAGAGAAAAAAACAGTGTGATCACAATCCTATTATGTGGTAGTAGCTCTAAAACCACAATTCTCTGAGGCACTGTGGCCCAACATAGTTCTTCCGTCTTCATTTCCCTATCTTTAGTTTCAGTGGTTTCCCTTAGTCTCTTCAAATATTTGTTGATGTTCATTTCTATGGAGTTGGCTTTAACTCATGTATAGCACAATGAGATTTCAATCGATGTTGTTCAGTCTTTATCATCATTGGAATGTTTGAATCCATTGCTATGATCGTTCAGTTAATGCAGCTCATTGAAAGTTTCATTTAACAGATGCATCTAATATGGAGCTGATTTTAGTTTCACCAGGTATTATATTTTTTGCCCCTTAAAGGACTGGTCCATATCACTGTGGATGGGTCAACTCTATTTTTTTCTCCCTCTTTAAAATCTGTACAGTTTTGCCTGTCTGCTTTGCATTGCTTAGGGTCAGCATACCCCAAAGTACCTGGACACCTTTCCCCTCTTGGAATCTCTGCCTTCTGTAAGCGTCCACTACAACAGAGTTTTAGTGTTTGTCAGTCTTTGAAATGGCTACTTGGGTCTGACTGAGGGACTCCAACCCAGCTGAGAAAGGCAACACGAGAAGGTATGTGGCAGATAATATATTACTGTTGCTTATTTTGTCCTGATCCCTGGGTTAGCTCTTGGTGCTGAGAGAATGAATGTCATATGTCCCACTTGCACCTAGGGAATTGAACACATAAACAAATTTATTCATGGAAGTCCAGAGCTAAATGCTTCCCTGCATTGTACTGCCCTCCCCCATCAGCATGAACAAAGTCTCTGACTCCACTAGAACAAGACAGCTCCTTGTGAAAGTGGATATGTGTTGGTCTCTATTCTGGACGAGACTTCAGAGCATCTCTACTCTTATGGGAGTAGCTAGTAATCAGTGGTTTTGGTGCTTATCAGCCAATTATATGAGCACTGCTTCAATTCAAACAGAGAGGAGAGCCTGAAGCTAAGAGGTCATTGCTCAGAATAAGCCCTTCACTGCTATCAAATTGGTTGTGATTCTTAGTGACCTCATGTAAACAGAATGAAACACTGCCAAGTCCTTCTTCATGCTCACAATTATTGTAATGTTTGAGTCCAGGGTTGCACCCACTGTGTCAACCCATCTAATTGAAGGCATTCTTTTGTGATGACTCTATTTTATCAAGCATGATGTCCTTTTCCCAGCACTGATACCTACAGATAGCATGTTCAAAGAACTTGAAAAAAGTCTCCCCATGCTTGCCTCTAAGGAGCATTCTGGTTGGGCTTCTTTTCAAGACAGATTTATTCATTCTTCCATCACTCCAAGGCATATTTAATGTTCTTTTCCAACACCACAGCCACTGGAAATATAATATTAGTAATTGAATTCAGCAGTATATTAAAAAGATTAGATCATAGCCAACTGGGATTTATACCAGGACTGCAAGGTTGGTTCAAAATATGAAAATTAATCAATGCTGTACCTCATATAAATAAATGGTAAAACCCACATCATCATCTTGATAGAGAACTCATATTCAGAATACATATATGAAGAGCTTTCACAACTTAAAAATATGAAGACAAATATCTCAATTGCCTATTACATGATTCACCATAGAATATAAATGGATAGATGAAAAACACATAAAATATAGTCAACATCTATTAATGATTAGGGACACAGAAAATTAAACCACAATGAGATACTACTTCATATCCACTAATATGACAATAATAATAATAATAGTTTTTATACCTAGAAAACTACAAGTACTGGTGAGGATATGGAGGAGTTGAAACTCTTATTCATTGCTGATGGTGATGTAAAATGGTGAAACCATTTTGGAAAACAGGTTGGCAGTTCCACAATAAGTTAAATAGAGTTTCTATATAACACAGTAATTTCAATTGTAGGTATCTACCAAAAAGATCTATAAATATGTCCACATAAAAACTCGCATACAAATGTTCATAGTGACATCATTCATAATGTCAAATCATCAATTGATGGATGGATAAATAAAATGTTTTCTAGCCACTCAAGGTACATTACTTGGCCATAAAAAGAAATGAAATAATGATTCATGATACACTATGATTGAACCTGAAAAACATGCTGAGGGAAAGAAGAGACACACAAAAGGCCACTTATCGGATGCTTCCAGTCCTATAGAATTTTCTGGAATAGAAGGCCGATCTGTAGAGAATGTAGATTTGTGGTTGCCAGGGCCAGGAGATGGTGAGTGGTCGAGGGCAATTGGACATGATGCTATGGGTTGGCTAGCCCTTGGGTTGATACCTGCAAGGTCAAGGTTTCACCCTCCCAGGCATTCCACAGGAGAAAGCTGAGGCTTTCTGCTAGTGTAAAGCTTTGGTGTTCGGTGTCATCGAGTCAGTTCTGACTCACAGCAACCCTGGGCACAACAGAAGCAAACACCACTCAGTCCCGCACCATCCTCACAACGCTTCCTCTGCTTGAGCCCATTGTTTTGGCCCCTGTGCTAATCCATCTTTTAACAGTCTTCCTCTCCTTTGCTGTAAAGCTTAACAGTCTCAGAAACCCTATATGGGGTCGCTGTGGTTGGAGTCAGCTCAATGGTAGTTGGTTTGGTTTGACAGGGTGTATTGTCACAAAGGCTATCTATCTATCTATCTATCTATCTGTCTATCTGTCTATCTATCTTCTATCTATCTATCTATCTATCATCTATCTATCTTCTATCATCTCTATCTCCAGCTCCATCATCTCTAGCTCTATAGCTTAATTTTGTTATGATAAAATCTTGTGATGATAAGTGGGCAAAGACTTACAAAATGGATAAGTTTTCCATTCCACAATTCATACACATTTTGGTTAATCTCATTGATTGCAATCCCCATAATTTAAGATCAGCTCTCCCACTTCCTCTCTTTGGTAAATCCTGCCATTTCCCCCACCTGGTTGATTATCTTGAAGTGGTCACACTTCATAGGTCCCCTTATAAAAAGCAAACAAACCAAACTCACTGCTGGCAAGTCAACTATGACTCGCAGTGACCCTATAAGACAGAAGAGAGCTGCTCCTGTGGTTGCAAACCAAGCCTCTATCCAACAAGTCAACCTGGTCTTTTTTGTGTGATTTTGAAGTCTGTGCTGCATTGTTCTCCCACTCTATCGATAGACTTTTAATGGGATTCCTTCCAGGGAAATTGGTAGTGGCAGGCAGGCAACATCTAGTTCCTCTGTCTCAAGGCCAGGGAGAGTGATAGTCACATGGTCCACTAGTCCATTGGACTGTTCATTTCCATGTGTCTTTAACTTTTTGACTTTAATCTCTGTTTTTCTAGGAGTCATCTTTATACAGTGAAGGAAATGTTCTTCAATTGGATGGTAGTGATGGTTGCATAAATATAAATTTATAAGAATCCTTGATTGTATACTGAGAATGAACTTTAGAGTATATAAATTATATTTCAACTAGCAATAGTGATTCTAAATGCTAGTTTCAGTATCCTGCCCTTGTAAATAACTATGACAACCTAGATTTCTTTTTGATCTGTAATATCAGTCTAAGGCCACTTCTGACTACTGAAGCTGTGATTTTCTAAATTAATCCCCTCTGCACCTCTTTGCAACATTAAAACTACACAAACCCTCCCACCTATTAAAACCAACGGCAGTTGGCTTTCCACCAGAATGTATATGTGACAAAGAATACAGCCTCAGCATTGTAGTCGCAATTTTACAATCTCACTGTAGGTTTTGCCTTTCAGTCCTCAGGCCTAGGAAATGCTGGTCAGGGGAGTTGCATGTGATCCAGCACAATCCACCCTGCCCCTCCAGAATCTTTATTTCTCCCAATCACCCAGACAGCCTGAGCAATCTATAGTATAATTGTATTCTGCTACCGAGTAATCAAGAATACAATAATGCAGACCTTCCAAATGCTTAATGTAGTCATTAGCTGTGCAGCATCTTTGGAATTCATGGATATGGCAGGGGACTGGGGAGAAGCTATTTTTTAAATGGAGACAAATAACAAAACAGCTGTGGCCTTCTGCCAAGCGATTCTGTTTTCTTTTATTCTTTAGGAGTTAGGAATGAACTCCAGAGAGAGAATTTGAAAATTAGCATAGGACTGAACCAAAGTGCCCCAGAAAAGGAGGGATGGGGTGGTGGTGAGCCAGAGGAAGTGATCTCCAAGGGCACAATGGAGACTTGCTGTCATCAGCCTGTGACACAGGTGGAGGGGCCAGGTTGGCTGCCAGAGTCTTTTATTGCCAAGGTGGATTAGCATTTGTACTGATACATTAGCAATAAAATGTCGCCAAGCAAAGGTGAGTCCCCAATTTATCAGAAGCAAATACGTTGGAGAGAAAAAAAATAACCCCAAAGCAAAAACTGAGCATTGAGAGATATTTTTTTGGAAACCTGATAGTATGTTTCTAGAACAGTATAAGTTAAAAAGGCAGCCACTAGCCATATGTTGATATACAATGTAAATAAATTCAAATCATATTTCCTTAGGCTCTTCTTGGCTGTCACAGTTTCTCAGACTTACCTTGTTTTTGATGAGTCATGGTGAATTTTATGTGTCAACTTGGCTAGGCAATGGAGACCAGGTAGCTACCTGTTATTAGCATTTAAATAGGTTGTCCATAAGTAAAGCAGATTGTCCTCTATATTGCAGAGATAATTTATAAACATGTAATGTGGTATTTTCCCTGGGTTAAACAGGTGACTCTATGCTCATCAAATTGGTTGGAATGTTTAAGAGTAAAACGTGAACTTTCTTGAAGGATTCTCTTTTCAGGCTACAAATAAGCATTTTGTTAAAATTCTTTTTCTTCCCCACTGCCTGACCCACTGGTTTTGGAGCAAATTAGTCTGGAATTTCCAGCTTATCATCTGATATGGGGCTTTCCAGCTTCTACAATCATGAGTCAGTTATTCTAAATTATTTTATCTATCATCTCTATCTATCAATCTATCTATCTATCTATCATCGATCTATCTATCATCGATCTATCTATCTATCATCACCGATGGCAGCACAGGAACATGAAACCTTCTTTGCTTAGGGAGGCTATCACATGATTCAGTTCAAGGGCCTTTCAAAGTAAACGTACCATGTTGCCTTCCCACCAGCAATGAATGAAAGTTCTCATTGCTCCTTATCCTTTAGTCACTCTAAGATGTAGGCTTATCCCAAACAAGTTA
Source organism: Nesogale talazaci (assembly GCA_004026705.1). Taxonomy (NCBI): domain Eukaryota; kingdom Metazoa; phylum Chordata; class Mammalia; order Afrosoricida; family Tenrecidae; genus Nesogale; species Nesogale talazaci. Next base: position 390,808 of record PVJH01000097.1, on the reverse strand, counting down.
GTTTTATTGAGGTATGATTTGCATAAATTCAAAATGTGCTCACTTTATTGTAAAATTGAATCAATTTTGGCAGATGTATTTTCTTATGTAACCACGACCATAATCAAGTTATAGAACATTTCCACCACCCTAAAAGATTCCTTTGTGCCTCTTTCTACTCAGCTGTCACACCTTACTGCCACCTTAAACAGGATTTCTTTTCCCTTGCATTTCACCAAAAGGAAATGCATAATCTGTACTCTTTTTGTGTTTGGCTTCTTTTGCTAACTTTTATGTTTTGGTGATTTATCAATGTTGTTGCTTAGATTAGTGGTTTTTTGGTTGTTATTATATAAAAGTATTTCATTGTATAAAAATACCAAAATTGTTTTATCCATTCATATATTTTGGAGTGCTTGAGTTATTTCCAGGTTTTTTTCTTTCATGGACATGTTATAAACATTTCTGTTTTAATTTTTGTTGACATATCTAGAAATGAGTTTACTGGGGTCATCAGGTAGATGCTTGCTTAATGTTTTGAGAAACTATTAAACAGTTTTGCAAACTGGTAAAATCATTTTATCTTCCTACTAGCAATGTTCCTGTTAGTCCATATCCTTGCCAGTAGTTGTGAAGAAATGGTACTGGAGCCAAGTCTGACTTCTTCTTGCTTCACAAATGGGAAATAGATTCCAACTCCACATCTGCCCAAGGCTGATTCCTAGAAGGCAGTCGTCAGGCATGCCTCCACCCTTCATCTTCCTATACCCTGTTCTGACACCAAGTGAACCCTCTCATGACACTCAACTTCTCTGCTGGGTCTGATAATACATTGCAACAGCCACATAAAACTCACAGACAATACTTAATAATATGGAGTTTATTAAGAAACTAACAGATTACAAGTCAGGATCCGACAATGTTATGGATACAATTCTTTGGTCTGAAGTTCTTCTTAGCCATGTCCATACTCATATTTCTGTGGGATTCTCAGCCTCTCAGTCATGTGGTCCTTGGCCTTTGCCCTGCATGGACAAATGTTACAAAGCTCCTTTAGTGCTCTCTGCAAGTCAGCCTCTTGCCCCAAGACACTTAGCTTTGCTAATTCAATGAACTGAGAAGACTGCTGCTCTGTCCTACGATATTGAAACTACTCCTGTGCTGCCTCTTCATGCAGGGATCTCAGACAGCTCCACTCCTTTTTTTTTTTTTTTTGCACAAGCTCCATTTTATTAAGTAGGATTTTGCAGTGGGAACTGGGGTGCTTAAAAAAATTTGACCACCTGGGCTCGGGCAGCTATCTGTCAAGATCTCTGAGACAGCAGCTGGGTATCAAAAGACTTTATAGATTTATCTGAAGGAATGATACAAATGGAAGTGGATGCTTGGGTACAATTTCTAGAAAAGGGACAGGTCTACCCCACATGTATGTGTGGCCTTGGTGACTTGGGGAAGGCCAGGCTGCTGCTTAGTGTTCTCCGTCACTGTCTCCCAGGGCGTGCTTGTCGAAGAGATACTCAGCTAGGTCACCTTGCGCAGGTGGGTCACGTAGTCGCCAGCTCTTTGATGGGTTTCACCTGCTCATCCAGGTCATGTGTCTCGAAGTCACAGAGATGAGAGTCGTTCTTGTCTGTGGCCAGTTTGTGCAGCTCCAGCAGGGACTGGTGGACGCTCTTCTCCAGTGCTGAGCGTGCTCCGTGACATTCAGCCCGCTCTACCGGTCATCACAGTCTGATTTCTTGATCTCCTGGAGGAAGATCCGACCCCCTCCTTGGTTCTGCAGCTTCATCAGTTTCTCCTGTTTCTCCTTGTGAGACCGGTGCAGAAAGTCTTTGGCAAAATTCTTCAGAGCCACGTCATCCCGGTCGAAGTGGTACGACATGGACAGGTAGACGTAGGAGGCGTAGAGCTCCAGGTTGATCTGGCGTTTGCTGGCGGCCTCCGAGTCCTGGTTGTCCTTCTGGCGCACCTGCGAGGGAGACGCGGTCGTCAGGGGGGCCATCCGGAGGACGGCTGAGAGGTCCTGATGGAGGGCGAGCTGGGCGGCTGGTTGGCAGGGGAGGCTCGTGAGCACCGGGTTCCATTCAAGCACTGTTGATGCAGGAGACCACGGTGGCTCAGTGAAGAATGTCTGGCCAGCTCCACTCCTTCTTCATGGTCATGGGATCCTCTGTTTCTGCTTCTGAGATGGTTCACTTTATCCCCAATAGAGTGGCAAAAGTGACCAATCCCCTTCATTAGACATGGTTCCACCCAGTCATTTGGTGGGACTAACAAAGACGATTGATGACAAAATAGCCATACTAATTTTGTGTCACCACAATTTTTTATTAAAAAAATTAACATTAGCCATTAGTTGTGTGTGGTTTTCATTTGCATTTTTCTATTAGCATGTATTCATGTATTTTTATTATTTGTATACCATCTTTTATTGTACATTAAAATATTTGATTCGTTTTTTATGAGTTTTTTGGTTTTGTATTATTGCCTTATTTCTTTGCACGTTTTGAATATGAGTCCTTTCCCAGACGTGCATATCATAAATATTTTCTCCCTGTCTTTTGTCTTGGTTCTCATTTTATTAGTGATGTCTTTAAAAAAGCAGATGTTTAAAAATTTTGTAAGGTCCCATTTATAATGCTTTTCTTTTATCATTCCATTTTTTTTTTTGCCCTTAAGACATTTTGCTTACCTCAAAGGTCACAAAGATTTTTCTCCTATGATTATTTGTGGAATTTTTATAGTTTTAACTTTTAGACTATAATTCTTTTTTTTTTTGGATTAATTTGTGCGACTAGTGTGATGTAAGGGACAAAGTTCATGGTGTTCCCCATATGGCTACTGATTTGTTCCAGCACCATTTGTTGACAGACTATTTTTTTCCTCCATTGAATTACCTTGACACCTGTTGAAAATCAATTGGACATGTACATCTGGATCTATTTCAGGAATTACCATCCTCTTCCATTGACCCACAGATGCATTCTTACTCTAATAGCTTAGTATCTTGATTACTGTAGGATGATGATAATCCTCAGAATTAGATAGTGAAGTCTTATAGACTTTTTTTTTAAATAAAGTTTGCTTTGGATCTTCTATGAGCGCTTCATTGTCATATAAATTTAAAAATCAAATAATTGATTACTAGAAAAAAGATTCTACTGCGGTTTGATTATTTTATAATGATAGCAATAAGATGTATTCATCATGCGTGCTTGTTTGAGTGGGTTTTCCTCTTCTTTAAGGACTGGCTTCCCCTGCAGGTACTTTCTGCGCAGCCAGGTCCCTCACCAAGCACTCAGACCAATAACTACATGCTTGATTCATTGCATTCATTGATTGCCAAAAATCTCCGGTTATGTCCCAGTAATTGGCTATCTTCATACAAAATCAAATCAACTATGCAGTAAGTTAGCCAGTGGTTGTGTGATCAGAAATACAAGCGTCTGAGATAGTACATACTACTTAAAATTGTCTGGTTTTGTTAAAATTGTTTTTCTTCTCCCACTGGAAGGTCTATGTGACTAGAGGGGGAAGCATCAATAAATAAGAATTGTAACATTAAAAAATGTGGAATCTGTGATCATATGAGCTTTCTCACAGTTTTCTAATATATTATCCTTTTTACTTAAAGTTCCAAGAATCAGCTTCAGGTTTTTTGCAGTTAAAGACCTTCAATAGTGAGTTTGAGGTTTTGATTATCCTGTTAATATCAATGTAGGATCAAGGATACGGTATTTGAGATGTGATCACTCAGACTTTTAAAATTTGGTATGTCTATCATCACTAGTTCACCTGTCACTACTTGTTGACATTTTAGCACATTTGAGGGGCGTGTGGGGATCCTATTCAGTGTTTACTTAATGTTGGCACCGCCCTAAGAAAGGGAGCCAGATGTTTTCTGTGCTTGTACTACTGATTTGCCAAGGACTCCTTCATTGCCTGCTGGCAAACTCTCTCACATAGCTGACTGTTGGCTGTCGCTAGGGTGACTGCACATTTAGAAAAGGGACTTGTTACCATACCTTGTCTGTTGTCTGTCGCTAGGGTGACTGTACATTTAGTAAAGGGACTTGTTACAATACCTTGACAGCGGAGATTCATGATTATAATTTGGGTTGTAAAGGACCACAAGTTTAGCTTAACATTAATTCAATGTGAGTCTATTCTTAGAACTTATCAACTGAAACAGTGTCAAGGCCATTTTTCACATGGTTTAATTTGATAATGCATTCACAAGTCCAAAGCCCTCTTATTGCATGGCTATCTCCCACTTTCCTTGAGGCACTATTTTTGAAGGAATTATGAAGAACCCCATACTCAGATCAATGCTAATTTATAAGCACCACTTATTTATTTTTGGTACTCTATTAAACTCCAAGGAGTTAAGTATACATTCTAAGATGATCTGTATGTAAGTTCGCTGGCTGCCTAATCAAAGACTCCTTAGTGTGAAGTAAGCTGCCAAAAATCTACTGAAAATTTCTTTCTAGGTCTCTCCCCAAGTGGGTCTGTAAGTCTGTTTATTATTACTTTAACAGCTTAATCTGAACCCGTTTGCTAACATCTCTCTCCTTTAGATTACTGCCTTATGGGCTGTTAGCATTTCTTCCAAAGGATTAGTGATCATATTGTGTGCAGAGATAATTTATAAATATATAATAAGTACTATGTTTTTCTGGGTTAAACAGGTAACATAAGACTCTCATAGCTTTATTCTTTTGTGATCTCCAAATAACATTACTTCCTGGGGGAAAGCAAGTAAGAATAAATTCAGTGAGCACAGAAAAACTTTCTTTAGTAGTCTCCTAGGAAAAGGGTAAGAAGACAACCTAGGTTTCCTTGTAGATGATTTGGTGAGCAATGCTGTTAATGGCATGAAGAGGAGACTTGGGGCCATGTGTGTAATAAAAGTTCACACCAATGAGACTGCACCTTCTGAGTGAATTTACAAATGTACAGCCGGAAAGTCACTTCTAAATACTAAAGGCAGTAGATCATGCTGGACAGCACCTTATATCCACGTTAGGGACAGTAATGCCAGGAACATTGCTCTCTTATCCATATCACATCAACCATCTTCAAGGCCAATATTGCTCATTTCAGCAAACAGAAGGCTTGGAATTTGTCTTGTTTGATTTGTTAAAAGTGCAAGAGCCCACAGGAGTTGGGAGATTCAACCTGCTTATCTTGCTGCCAGTTACAGCAAGGCCACACATTTTATTTGTGTCATCTCCAGCTTGAGCTTTCTTCGCTCTCCCTGGCAGAATGCAGATGGCGCTTCATTTCATCTTCCAATCAGCGGCCTGACATCATGCAGGGCCTGGGATCAGGATAAACTCACACTGTGTCACAGACTGGTTCAGTTCCCAAGCATTTCTTTTCCACTGCAGGACATCTTTTGCAAAGTTTGCCGTCTTTGAAAGCAGCAAGATGGTGGGCTCATGTGGGTTTTCACTGAGGTTCATGGGATTGAGGGGATTTTTGGAGGATCCCAGAGCAGACTGAGGAAGGACTTTGAGATGAAATATAAGCCTGGGGTTTTAGTTGACCATGACTTGTGATACAGCTGATGAAGAAGTGACCAGGATCAGAAGTGCATCGACAGAGACAGACTTTTTAAATCAAAGGACACGAAAGATGCAAAACACCCTCTATTACTTTTTAAGAGGGTGGTGATAACATTTACGAGGTCTTTGATGTTTTGGGACTATGACTTATGAGAACTATTTGAAAAATCTGGAAATTATTCATGTAGAAGAGCAAAGTTTACATGGAATTAGTTGGGGTAGGGTGGGGACGTGAAAATTGTCTTCACGTGATGAAGGAGAGGGACTCGATTTATGGGGTTGCTATAGAGGATGGAGCTAACAACCATGCAAGTGTGATGGGAAAGGAGTATTATGTAGTCAAAAGCAAAACTTACCTTGAAGAAAACAAGTCACATCTTAGAGCTGTTGGATACATTTAGGGGGTGGCCCAACAGGAGGCTATTTTAAGAGGCCTGAGGAGAATCCCTCCCCCTCAGGGAAGCCCATGTCCAAGTGCAGAAGGCGTGGTTCTTCTCCATCCTCCACTGTTAGCAGCCTTAAGACCAGGGGTCCCCAAAGGGCCACTGGGCTGCTGTAGTCCTTGTCTCCTGGAATTGCCATAAGAAGAATTTTGATCAAAAGGAGGAAAACTAGAATATAATTTCAAATTCTCGCAAACTCCGGACTTTCTAGAAACATAGGGGCCAGATGGAGCCTTTAATTAATGTCTTTAAATCTCAAACAAAATATATCTCTTAAATGCCCCTAAAAACCAAATAATAGCTGATGAGTTGTGGGCTATTTACCACCATGTCAGCTGTTCAAACCTACTAGCCATTCTATATGTGAACTATGAGCCTGTTTCCACAGATATTTTCACTCTAGGAAAGCCTAAGAAACAGTTCTACTCTGTCCAATAGGGTTGTTGTGCAATAGGCTAAACTCATTGGTAATGGGTGTGCGGGATCAAGGAGGCAACAGCACCTCTAAAGATTAGATAGGAACTTTCAGGGTAGTGAGTTTATGTTAATGGAGGAGGAAGAACTCAGAACAAAGGAGAATGAGAATGGAGGCATAACTTGAAGAGTGCCATCAATGCCACAGCATGTTGATGAGCATGTAGAAATTGTCCAATTGATATATATTTTGCTGTGTATAGTCTACCACAACAAAAATGTAAAAACAAAACAAATGCCAAAAGAAAATATGAATACCTACTTAACAACAACAACAACAACAACAAGAACCAGAAGAAAAACTCTGTGGAGCACAGTCCCTTCCTGACACACCATAAGGTGGTATCAACTTGATGGCAACTGCTACTTCTACTTAGGAGTTACTACTTATCATCCTGTTCAGTGACATATAACATTATGTCATTATGTCTTATGACAGCTCTGGTGATATGTACTATGCTATTGGTATCTCTACTTTATATAGGAGGACACTGAAACTCAGTAGTGGAATCACTCACAGACCTAGTATGCAGTGGAGCTATGGTTTGAGTCTAGGTCTGTTGGACCACAAAGTCCATGACTCTTAACAAGTGTATGTATTATGTCTATCATAACCACCTATTGGTCTATAATGCTCTCAAAAATGATGTTGTAAAATGCAAAGATATATAACTGTAAATGAAAAAAACAGAATATGTGATTGTAGATATACTGCAATTCCAACTATATAAAATAGCCCCTTATCGATATGTAAAATGGTAGAAGGGACTATATCAGTGTTAACATTGGTCATTCAGGGTACCAACTCAATTGTTTGTCTTTCATTTGCTTCTCTATATTCTTCAAAATTTTTATAATGAGATAGTATTACTTTTATAACTAAAATCCTGTTAATGAAATTGTCATTCAGTATGGGAACACCAAAGGGGACTCTATTCCATTTGCTTTGAATCAATACCAGATTTTCTTGGTGTGTTGTGTGTGGCACAAGCCAGCTGTTGGCATACATGTCTTTACAGGAGAAAGTGATTGCTTCTTTGTGCACAAGTCTTGCAAGAAAAGATGTTTGTGGCAATAATAACTGTGGTTTTAAATATTCCAAACTTTATCATTTTCTCTTTGCTTTTCCTCCACCCTCCTCTTTGTAGTTAGCATTTGATGAGTTGACTGTTTAGGTTCAGATGGATCATCAGTTAGACCTAACAGTTCAAATCACCTGACTCTAAAGTTTCTTCTGATGAGTGTCAGAAAGCCCTCAGTCTTTATTCAATAAACTGCTTTACAGAATGCAAATAAGTCAGGTGGATAGTTTTGTTCACTCTTCTGAGGGTTCTTTTCCACTTAATCCCCATTCTACAGGTTTAACACCCCATTTATAGGTCACAATTTTCTGTAGACTGCTGAGAATCCTAAATAAGCTACTGTGTGGCTGGTCATCATTGGATTGACCTGAATGAATGATTTGTTTTTATTTTCTTATTAAATGATGATTGAGAAATTCCATGATAAACATCCTTATTCATAACCTTTATAATTTAAAAACCAATCAATCTTATGTTATGTATCTTTAAATATAACTCTACTTACAAAGTCAGCAGACCAATCAGTTGCTGTTGAGCTGATTATAATTCATGGCAACCTCGTCTGAGCTCTGTGGGGTTTTCAATGGCCATGACCTTTCAGAAATAGATCACCAGGTCTTTTGCGGTACCTCTGGGTAGCTTAGAACTGCCAAGCTTTCAGTTTACAGCCAAACACTTAACCATTTGTACATTCCCAATTCCCCAACAAAAAAGAAAATAAGCCTGTTGCCACTGAGTTGATTTTGACTCGTGAGTGCCAGAAGAGGCTTTCTCATGGGCTTCCATAGGGTTTTCTTGATTGTAATTCGGATGGGTTTGCAGTCAATTACAAAGTGTCTGTACCACCTATGGAACTAGCATCACCTTGAGTTCAAAGCAAACAAAAACCAAACTCACTGTCATCAAGTCAACTGTGACCCATAGTGACCCCATAGAGAGAGTAAGTTCCTGAGACTAAATCTTCACAAGAGTAAAAAGCCATGTCTGTCTCCTGAGTAGTAGACAGTGGGTTTGAACTGCTGACCATGCCATTATCAGACCAAGGGGTAACCACTCTTGGGCCAGGATTCCTCCTATAGTTGAGGCTTTTTGTGTGTAGGACATGATGTCCTTGTATTGCCTCAGTTAGAATCTTGTTCCCCTTGAAAAGAATGTCATGTCCATCCAGATTTACAAGTGTTACCTTGTTAAGTGTTACAAGTGAGTGGTTTTGTTGCTAGAAAAAGAAGAACGATTTCTTGTCTTGAGCCATTTTTATGAGATTGAGTCATCTAGGACCAGACTGTCAAAGATAAGACTTGCTAGAGGGTCTGAAAGTTTGGAGGTTGAAAGCTTGTCTCTTGTGTCAAATCAACTTCTCAAATGGATCTGCTTGATTATGGCAGAAGGTACTCTTCCCAATTATGAGATGTTGCCAGACTGGCTATGGGATGATGAGTAGGCCTGCAGTAGCTAGCATTAGTGCCAGAGCAGAAGCCAACTGTCGGAGGGTGGAGCTTTGGGTTACTTGAATAAAGAGCATCTTTCTTAGGGTCGATCAGGTGTCTCGAAATCATGATCCCATTTACATATCAAGTGCCCTGGAATTATAGGAGACCCCTCCTAAGGGCTGGTTGGATCCTCTGCTTGGCTCACCCATCTCCAATTTCACAGGGCTCAGGTAACATTCCCTTAGCCATCTTATTACCCCAGAACTTGCTTTTGCCATCATCTCCTAAATCCCTGTGAAATCACCTCTGCAGCCCCTTAATCCAGATAGGGACACTGTACCCAGAGTAGGGCTGGGAGTTGTCCAAGAAAGAAAATGCAGGGTCTGTGGTAGAGCCCAGACTGAGCATCCAAGTTTGCTTCTGTTCTAGATGTCTGCACTGCACCTGATATCAAGAGTACTTTTGTGTGTGTTTGTGTGCGTGCTTTTGATGGGGCCTTATGGAGTGCCAGTTCTTGTGGTCAGAGGCTTTCCTTTCTTCCCTATTCTGCCCAATGGAATGGTGAATATAAATTGACATGCCCTGTGCTATACATTGATTTATGTCCCTCCTCTGCCCAGAAATACATGTTGAAGTTCAAACTCCCATACCTCTGAAGGTGATCTTGCTTGGAAATAGAGTCTTTGCAGATGTTACCTGTCAAGTTAAATAAGGCCATACAGCCGTTGGATGTGTCAATGAGTAGGGACATAGACTCTGTTAAAATCATACTCAAGAGATTTATTGAAGGTTCTAAACCATTAGAAGCAGGGGCATATGTAATCTCACAAAGAGAAATCAGAGGATACAAAATGGTGGCATACCAAAGGCACCATTCTGAAGCAGAAATAAGAATTAAAGGTAGAACGTTCTGATGGGAAATTGCCAGATCAGGGCAACTCAATGATGGGGCTTTGCAGGGATTGGTTGGACACATGATGGAGGCTATTTCGACTGGTTGGTTTAAATATGTCACCAAAACAAGTTTTACAGGTAGTCATGAGACAATAAACTAAAACATTCCATACTTTGTTGTCAGGTGGACTCCTTTGGTTCCAACTCATGGTGACACTATATACAACAGTCTGAAAGTCTCGCAGCTGTTCTTTTTTTTAAAAATCATTTAATTGGGGGATCTTATAGTTCTTATAAATCCATTCATTGTGCTAAGCACATTTGTACATCTGTGGCCATCATCATTCACCAAACATTTTCAACAGATGTTTTGCAGGCTAAGAATTTTAAGTGGCTGGTTGGTTGACGTGAGCACCTAAAGTGAGTGTGATCGCCTGAGTCATGACTGGTCAATTTTCCACTTCCCCGATTTTGAACCCACATTTTGAGGTTGGCAGCACTAACATTCTGGCAGCTCCCTGCTTTCCTTGTGAGACTATGTGATGTATTGTATTGTATTGTATTGTATTGTATTCCTTCTAGTCCTGGTCCTCCACACACATTTTGTGTCACATACTAGCAGCCGAGTGGGGTGCAAGGGGAGACTGGTGCCCATGGACAGAGCCACTGTGAGCTGTGGAGTGATTTTAAAAGTCAAAATGAAACTTCAATAGTTGTCACTTAAGGTTTTGTTTGTTTGATCTCCATTCAATGGAAAATTCTATCATTAAATGGCCTAGCTGTGAAACCCAATCCACAGCACCAAGGTGAGTGTGTGGAAGATTCCACCAAATTCTGAAATACCAGGAATAGAAGGGCTCCAGCTGATCGTGTAGGCAGTCAACACTTCCAGGCATCTCAGATGTGGCCAGTACCTTCTAATTAGGTTTTAATGAATTGAACTTGACCTCTGACCTCTAGTTCCAACCTTGCATGCAGCCAGTCCCCTCACTTGAAAGACAGACCTGTAATTTTCCTCAAAACAGGGAGGGGGCTTACTCAAGGTTACACAGCCAATCTGTGGCAGGCTGAGAATCAGAAAGCCGGGCCAATGGTACTCAGGTAACTTTTTGGAGTATGAACTCTTCTGTTACCCTTGAATTTGCCGCAGCTGTGGGGGAACAGACTCCCTTGTATGACATGAAGAGATGGTCCCAGGCCCCCTTATTTCCACCCTCAAGAATTCAGGTTCCACACTAGCAAGATAAGTGGCTCTCAGTTTTGGTCTCTACATCCTAGGGGCTAAAGGTAGGAAAGGACCCTGCCAGGGCTAGCATTGTCATTAGTTGTCTCTCTTTAAGTGGTCCAGCCCAGCTCAGCAGTCAAGTGGCTCCAGCGCCTCAGGGCCTCGTACTTGGGAAATGGTCAGTAAGGTTGGGCAGGTTTGAACTGAGTTAGTGAGAAGGACCTTACAGAGGAAGGCAGTGAGATCACTGACTGAAAGGAGCTACTGACCTTCTTGACTCTTGCCTTTGACCCCTGCGACTGGTGACTTTTGTGGCTTGGCTCCAGAGAGCTGTCACTGGCCCCTATCTTGCAGAGATGTCTTGAGAAAGGCCGCCTACCTTCGAGGCTGAGTTGCATGGCCATGGGGATGATGAAACCTGCCACATGATCATAGCTTTCTCTTTTCAGAGATGAATGTGTCCGTCACTGGGATGGGCAGCAAGATACTTCTCATTTCTTTAAATAATTTATTAGGGGCTCATACATCATTTTTCACAATACATAAATAAACATAATGTGTCAAGCACCCTCACTTGTCCACTTCTATTATCGTTCTCCAATCGTCCGCCTTTTCCCTTAAGCCCCTAGTATTGGCTTTTCCATCCCTTCCCTTCTTCCCCTGCTCTCTCCTCCCCACCAACCCTTAATACTTTATACATTATTATTGTTCTGTCATATCTTACACTGCCCGACCTCTCCCCAACCCACTCCTTTGATACCCATCCTTCAAATAGGAGCTTATGTGTATATCCTTGCCGTTGGTTCCATCTCTCTCCCCACCTTCTCTCTACCCTTCAAGCATCTCCAATTTAACCATTGACTGAAGGGGTTCATCCATCTTGGTTTCCCCATATCTCCAGCTCCCCTCTATACTAGTGCACCTTTTCCAGTCCATCTGGACTTGTAAGGTAGAGTTGAGACCATGATGGTTGCGGGGGGGGGGGGGGGGGGGAAGGCTTCAGGAACTAGAGGGAACTTGTGTGCATCATCACTGCCTGGCTGTATATTGACTGGTCTGTCTCCTCCCCATGACTCCACTCTAAAGAGGTGACCAATTACCCACCAGTGGGCCTTAGGCCCCACCCTGCCATCCCCCTCCTTTGTAATGATGTGATTCTTGTTCTTTGGTGCTCGATACCTGCGCCCTTTGGCCCCTCTTGATCACACATGCTGGTGTGCTTCTTCCATGTGGGCTTTGCTGTTTCTGCGCTGAATGGCGACTCGATTATCTTCAAGTCTTTGAGACTCCAGGCATTCAATCATTTGGTAGCTGGGCATCATCATTTCTTCTACTCTGTTTGCCTCTGTATCCATTTGTCTTCAGCGATATCGGGAGTCAATTGGTCCATTGGTTTTGATTTTTTGTTCTTTGATACCTGATTGTTTCAGCACCTCATTGTCGCACAGGCAAGTGATCTTCTTTTATGGTGGGTGATACTTCTCATTTTTTTTCAAGTATGTTAAACATTTCTTAATAATTTGGAAGAATGGGAAACCCAAGCAAAGGCTCAAGGAATTACAGGGTAGGTAAACAAATGCTTTGTTGAGTAACCTTGGAAAAACTTGTTACTCTTAGGAAATAAAGGCTGAGCCCTGGTGGCATAGTGGTTGAGTGCAAGATTGTGGCCCATTGGCTTGGCGGTTCAAATCCAGCAGCAGCTCTCTGGGAGTAAGGTGGGTAGCTCCCACGACCACCAGAGGGCATTGATGCCCCACCCCAAAAGAAAATATAAACACATGCCTGTGTCAGGCAAGGTTGCCCAGTGACTGAAAGCCAGTGATACTCATAGATGTATTCAAAAGAACTTTATATTAAGAAGTCATCCCAGTGCAGTACAGCTCAAGTACATGGGTCTGATGCCACCCAAGACATTCTTCAGACTCATGTAGCCACAGATTGATGACCCAGAAGGGTGAAGTGGAAGCAGAGAGATCACAAGCCAATAGATAACAGAATGGCATGGGTCCAAGAGTGGTGGGAGACACATGGCAGAGTCCTGACAGCTCTCCAGGTGAGTTGCCCACCTGAAGCCACCCCTGGAGGCAGACACAGCATCCCAGTGAGGAGGAAGACAGAAAGAGAGTGAGAGCCGAACTTCTCACTTTCTCCTAGAAAAAAGCATACACACGCCACCCGCTGAAGGAGACATATTTCTCATTTTTAATTCATTCTTTGTTGTTAACTCAAAGACTTTGTGAATTCATGGAGATTCCAGAGGATTGTATAATTTCCCCCTTTAAAGACTCCTCACCAACATTGTTTGGAGAACATCCAAACCCCAAAACCCAAACCTACTGCCATAGAGTTGATGCCAACGCTATGCAGCCCTGTGTAGGGTTTCTGAGACTGTCAGTATTTACAGGAGCAGGAAGCCTCATCTTTCCACTTCAAAAACAGTTCGTAGTTTTGAACTACCAACCATTCAGTTTGCAGTCCAACGCTTATTGTCCAGTGGCACTGGGGTTACTTTTAGAGGACAAACAATACTTTAAATGATGAGTCCAATGAAAACTTTTCCTCGGTGCCTCAGTTCAGGGAAGGGTGAGTTGATAACCCACACAAGAGCACCCTCATTTTATGTCTTTGTGCATAATCCCAAATTGCCTTTCAGGCAATTCAAACTCACAGTGGTCCTATGGAACAGGGTAGAACAGCCCCACAGGGTCTCCTAGCAGACTGCCTCATTTTTATCCTTCAGAGTGAGCAATGGGTTAAAACCACCAACTTAATAGTTAATAGCCCAGCACTTAATCCGTGATGCCACTAAGGCTTATCCTCTCGAATAATGGCTGGGTAAGCAATGGGGGTCATCTCCCAGGAAGAGGAGCTAAGAAAGGGTTGGAAAAGAAGCCTTGGCCTCAAGACAGAAGGAAAGGGATAGACTCAATTGAATGGAACTCCTTTATTCTGTTGGAGTGATGCTAGGCTTGGACTCCCCCTCCTACTTGTTGTCTCCCCATAAGATCTCTTTCTTTGCCCTTGTGGGCTTCCACAGACAAGGGACCTTTAAGTGGATGGAAGCTTTTTCTTGAGAATTTTCTGAAGCTTGAAAGAAATTGTAAATGTCTCTATGAAGAATAGACAGGAGAGCTCAGTCTTGGGATTTGCTCTGAATTGAATTGCACACCCCCTCCTCCCACCCACTCAGATCTATGAAATCCTAACCTTTGCCCCTGGTAATGTGACCCTGTTTGAGACTAAGAGTTTCCTTTTTTATAAGTTAATGAGGCCACACCAGAGTAGGGTGGTCCTAAATCTAATCCTTTCTGAGGTATTTTTTTAAAAAAAGGGCCCAGATATACAGGGTGAACAAAGTATGTGAGGAACTAGTTGCAGGTCAAGAAATGCCTGGAGTCCTCCCCAGAACTGCTGCTCCAATGTTTATTTAGCCTTCCAAACTAAAGTAATACAAGTCTGTTCTTCCTTCCTTCCTTCCTTTTCTTTCTTTCTTTCTTTCTTTCTTTCTTTCTTTCTTTCTTTCTTTCTTTCTTTCTTCCTTCCTTCCTTCCTTCCTTCCTTTCTTTCTTTCTTTCTTTCTTTCTTTCTTTCTTTCTTTCGGGGGTCATCACTGCCCTCTGGTGGTCATTGGAGCTACCCAGCCTTGCTTCTGGAGAACAGCTGCTGGATTTGAACTGCCAAGCCCGTGGGCCGCAGTCCTGCACTCCACCACTTAGCCCGGGACTCAGCCTCCAAGTCTGTTCTTTAAACCACCCATTTGTGCTTTTGTTTGTTAGTATGGCACTAGATAGTAAAAGCAGGAGTCCTGAAGAAAAATGAAGTTGATTTGGTATCAGGGAGATTCAGAGCTCAAATTCACTTTCATCTGCACCTCACCTTTGGTTTGATCTTGAACATGTTCTCTTAACACTAGAGTGAGTGTTAACTCCAATGGGGTTGAATTTCCAATCACTACAAAAATATTAGTAAAGGTTTGACATTCACTCCATGATTGTTGAATGAATAAAAAATGAAAAATGAAAGAAAGAAATGGGAGATCTCCATCATCCATAAATCTGAAACATTTGTTTGAAAGGCTAGATTATATCTTATGAACAACAAATGGATGCTTTGGGTCTATTTCAACTTCTAGTATGGAAGGGTAGAAGTTAGATGTTAGAGACACATTTCTTTAAGAAGGGCTTGGTCATCAGCTATAAATATATTATCTAACTAAATATATTAACTTGGTTTGAAGTTGTCAAGGATTTCATCATGCGTGAATTCACAATGCTCATGGAAACAGCAGTCAAGAGATTAAATAGAGCATCCCATTGGGCAAATCTGCTACAAAAGGCTTCTTAGAAGTGTTGAAAAGCAAGGAGGTTACTTTGAGGACTAAGATGTGTCTGACGAATCACGGAATTATCCATTGTCTCATATACTTGTGAAAGTTGGACATTGAATAGGGAAGACCAAAAATGAATTGGTGCATTTGGATTAAGGGCTTCAGAAGAATATTGAAAAGTACCATAGGCTGCCAAAAGAACCAAAAAATCTGCCTTGGAAGAAATACAGCCAGAATGCCCTTTAGACTCAAGGATGGCAAAACGTTGTCTCATATGCTATCAGGAGAGACCAGTTCCTGGGAAAGGACATCAAGCTTGGTAAAGTAGAAGGACAGTGAAAAAAAGAGAAGGTGGACTGACACAGTGGCTGCAACAATGAGCTCAAACATGATGGCAGTGAAGAGGATGACAGGATAGGGTGGTGTTTCCTTCTATTATACAAAGGGTTACTATGGATCAGAACTGATTCAATGGCACTTAACAACAAAGTAAACTTCAAAGGTCATGGGGAATATGCTTATACAACTGAACATGCCCCTTATTTGAGGTGAGCGCAAGGTACTGGTTTTCTTACCATGACATATCTTGGACCAGCCAGGAACTCTACTGTGCAGAATAGTGATAACCATAAAATGGGCAGCATACACCCCTGTAGCAGCCTTCTTTTACATTCCTTTTTCTTTCATCTCTTTCCCCTCCAGGTTATGTCAAATATTTACTTGGTTTAGAGCTCATAAAATGTCACTTTGCTAAATTATATTTTCATTTGGGTGAGGTGACTGTCAGACTGAAGCACTTTTACCGTGTTAGGAGCCAGGCAAATATAAAGCAAAATCCATTTTTAGAATGGAATAACACAACATATTTTAGTTCAAGTTTCTGGTATTTCTTTAATGGAATTAGAGCTCTCCAAGTCTAATATTGTTCCTGACAATTCAAAAATGATTTTTAAAGAGCTTTTCTGGGGATTTTTCCATGAGTTGGCATGAGTTGGAACCTCTACTCTCTCCCTTAGCCCCCAGTTGTGTCTCTGGTTAGCACCTTTGGCCTATCTGATCTTCCTTATTCCCACTGACAACCACCAGCAGCTAGGCATTCACAATTCAATAGTTGACAAACTGCTTCAGTGCCCATGAGACTGCCTTCCATGTATAATGGGAATGCTAGAATATGGAAATCTCCAAATGTGGCTACTGCCTTCCTATGGGGATGATAGACATGGGCAACTCATGATACTCCGAGGTTCCTTACCTATAGATGTGTGGACACAGTTACTGTGGGAACACAGAAGAACTGTTAATTCTGTCTTGACAGGGGTCAGTTTCAAATTCCAGTAGACACTCTACAGCAGTGGTTCTCAACCTTCCTAATGCTATGACCCCTTATTATAGTTCCTCATGTTGTGGTGGCCCCCCAAACATAAAATTATTTTTGTTGTTTGTTACTTCATAACTGTAAGTTTGCAACTGTTATGAATCAGGCGACCCCTGTGAAAGGGTTGTTCAACCCCCAAAGGGGTCTCGACCCACAGGTTGAGAACAGCTGCTATACAGCATAGCAAGTATAGATCTTTTAGACACTCTCTGGTCAGTGGCAGAACGTGTGATGAGTCAGGGACCTCTCTTTTGAATGTTTACAAAGATGTCATATGGAACATCAAGTGGCCCAGACTAGCATATGATTGGAAAGGCTGTGGAGAGGAAATGGCCTGTCACAGGTGGCTTGCAGGAGGCACAGGAGCTGGCTAGCTAGGGAAAGGGCATTATTGGTAGAGGAATCTTGAGCAGTGACTGATGAGAAAGTACAATGGTGCCCCTGAAAAAATGAAGAGTGAATAAGCTTTTGCAAAGCACACAGGGTGGAGTGCAGAATGCAATAGACTGTGGGTGACAAATAGTTTGACATCAGATTATGAAGGATCTTGGAGGCTATGCTGAGTTTGGACTTTATCCAAGAGGTATTGTAAAGCTACAAATACTTAGTATTAATCTTATAATTAATATAAAATAATGTATAACTAATGAGTTTTATGAAAAATTTAAGCTCTGATACTCTTTCCTTCATCATACTTGGAAGAAGTGTGTGTTTTATATATGTGTCTCCTATGTTTCTGTCTCCTAAGTTTCTCTCCTAAGTTCTGCATCACATGGTTGTCAGTTTGTCCTACTGTGGTAGCATGTGTTGCTGTGATGCTAAAAGCTAGATCACTATTATTTCAAATCCTAGCAGAGTCATTAAAAGTGAACAGATTTCATACATTAAACACTAATAACAGAAGACTTGGTAAACTGGGCAATGCCATCAAGAACAGATTTCATGAGCAAAGCAAAAAGTCATTAAAAAGACAAGAAAGAAAAGACCAAAGTAGATGTCATAAGAGACTAGGAAACTTGCTTTTAATCATAGAGAAGATAAGGCACATGGGAGAAATGCTGAAGTCAAAAAGCTGGACAACAAATTCAAAAGGTAAGCTTTAGCAAAAAAAGTAAAATATTATAATGGAGCATTCAGTGATCTAGATAGAAAACCAAAATGGAAGAACATACATAGCATATCTTAAACTGAAAGAACTCAAGAACAATTTCAAGCCTTAAGTGGTTCTACTTCAATCATTACAATAGGTTCCCTTTGTCTCCCCCCACTATCCCCTTATTTTCATGGTGTATCTAACCCCTCCACTCCCACTCAGGGTGATGAACAACAGAAACCTGGGTAGAGGGAGAAAGCAGATGATATAAGATATGAAATAATAAGAATTTATCAAGGCTATGAGGTTAGGATAGTGGAGAAGTGAGGAAAAAATGAGGAGCTGATACCAAGGGCTCAAGTAGAAAGAAAATGTTTTGAAAGGGATGAGGGCAACTACATTAGACAGGGTTCTCTAGGGAAATAAAACCAGGACATTAATAATTATATACATATTTATATAAATAGATAACATAAGAAATTAACTGTTAATTCATCTATAAAGCAGCATAAATGACTTGGTGCAACTCACTTCTGTGAGACAGCTAATACACTGGAAGACCTTCAAGACTTGAGGACTGCTGGGTAGTCCTCTGTAGATCGTTTCAGGCTAACCAGACACAGGCAGCAAATAGCAAGGCAGGTCACCAACAGTCAGCCAGATGACAGGATCCAACAGTCCCCAGCTCAAGAGATGTCTATTCCAGTATCGTGGCGAAGCAGGGCTTGAAGAAATCATAACTTACAGTGAGACAGTCCATTCATTAGGTGTCCCACAGGTAGTGTAGCTTGCAAATGGAGGCACAGGACAAACAAGGCAGTTGCACACTGACCCAGTGATCAAAGAGCAAGAGACAAGAAGGGCAATGCTCACCAAGCCATTTATCTCTCTGCCCTTCAGTTAATCCCACATGTTCATTGGCCATGTCGGCGCAATAAACCTACCTATCACAGCGATATATGTATAAATAAGCTTGACACAATGGATGTATAGATTGTGTAAGGTGTATAGGTGTCAGAACCTCCAATAAAATAATTATTAAAAAAGATTTTAAGGATGAAACATTGAATGATGCAGGAAATATCAAAAGAAGATGAAAAGTACACATAGAATGACCATAGCTAAAAGAGCTAGTTGACATTCAATCACTGCAAGTGGTAGCATATGATCAAGGATCAATGGTACTGAAGGAAGAAGAAACTCAAGCTATACTGCAGGCAATAGCCAAAAACAAGGTTTTAAGAATTGATGGAATACCAATTGAAATGTCCCAACAAGCTAATCACACACTGGAAGGACTTACTAAAAGACAACTAACTGCTTGGCCAATTAACTGAGAGAGATCTATATTTGTACCCATTTCAAAGAAAGGTGACCCAACAGAATGATTAAATTATATACAATGTCATTAACACCACGCCCACATAAAACTGCTGATGGTCATCCAACAATGGTTGCAACAGTACATTGAGAGGAAGCTGACAGAAGTTCAGGCAGGATTGAGAAGTGAGCGAATGGTATATTTGTGTTTTATTAACTATGCCAAGGCATTCATTAACAACTTATGGAGAGCTTTGAGAAGAATAGGCATTTTTAGAACACTTCATTATGCTCATTTGGAACCTGTGCTTGGATCAAGGGGTACTTGTAGAAACAAACAAAGCTAGAGAATACTACATGGTTTAAACTCAGTGGATGTGTGCTTCAGGATTGCGTCTTCTCACTATACTGACTCAATCTGTATGTTGAGCAAATAATTAGAGCAGCTGAATTATATGAAAAAAGTTGGCATCAGAAATACTTACTGAAAGTGGAGGGGACTTGAAGCAATTTCTGACGTAGAGCAAGGCTCACAGGCCTCTGTATGGGCTACAAATAAACATCAAGACCAAGGTCCGCACAACTGGGCCAACCGGTAACATCCTGATACGTGGAACAAAGCCTGAAGTTGTCAAGGATTTTATCTGGCTTTGATCCATAATCAAATCAAGGAAGCAGCAGTAAAGTTGAGGTACATTAGGGAACTCTGTTTCACAAGACCTCATTTGAGTACTGAAAAGCAAAGATGTTACTTTGAGGACTAAGGTGTGTCTAACCCATGCCATAGTATTCTCCATGGCTTCATATGCATGTGAAAGCTGGACATTGAATATGGAAGACCAAGGAAGAATCAATGCTTTGGATTATGGAGCTGGTGAAGGGTATTGGAAGTACCATGGGTGGATAAAAAGAACAAACAAATCTGTCTTGGAAGAAGTATGACCAGAATGCTCAACAGAGGTGAAGATGGCGGGCCTTTGTCTCAAGTATTTGGGGGATATGATGGGGAAAGATCAGTCCCTGGACAGTGACATTATGCTTGGTAAAGTGGAGAGGCTGGGAAAACAAGGAAGGCCATTCACTGATACAGTGGCTTCAACAATGGGCTCAAACATAAGAACAGTTGTGGTGGTGGCACAGGAGCGGGCAGAAATTCTTTGTTATACCATCGGTTCTATGAGTTGAAAGTGACTTGATGGCACTATCAGCAACAACATCCTCTAAGTTGTTATGTTGGTCAGCCATTCAGATTTCCATAAAAACACAGCTCTTCCCAGGCAGGTCTGCAGCCTGGACTCAGCCTGGGGGGACCACTGGTTTGTCATCTCAGATATAGAGAGAGGAAATGGAGAATTCTTAGGAACCTGAGATGGGACGGCAGATGAGCAGTAAGTTGATCTCTGAGCTTCATTGCAAGAAGGACAAATGTTGAACTAATTGTCTTCCTAATTCAAACACCAAAGCAATTGAGGCTGAATGGCCTCTGGGGAAATTAGAGCTCTGAACAGAGCTGGATGAGGGAGGTTGCTTGAGACAAGAGGCTCAAGGGGAAGGAAGCACCACAATTCTCTTGCTCTGGTTAGACAGGTTGGCAGCATGCCTGAAAACTCCATACTGATCTCATGTCATCCCTTCTTTTTTTGCTTGAAGATCACAAAGAACTGCATTCTGCTATTTTTCTCCAAGAACCCCTGATAGTGCTACTTAGTCAGACAGGCTGGCCACTAGTGGCCATCTTCTGTCAGCTTCCCTGCTGGTAACCATATCCTCCCCTTCTGGGACCTTTCCTGCCCTTCATCCTGAGAAGACTATCTGATTGTCTGTGAATTCCTTTAGACTTGACCCAAGCAGAAGGTGAGGGCTATTTGTTAGATTGCATGTTTGCCTTTCTCCCCAGATAACGGTCTAAGTGGGGAAGACGGGCGGCCTCGACTCATGGTCTCTAAAGTAGTACCAAGCTGTTCACGTCAGGAATGCTGCCTCACAGGCTTGCCAGGTAAGGGAGCCTCATTAAAGTGTCTGCATGAAGTTTCTTCTTCCAAGAGGCGAAGGATATAAAAAGAATAAACCCATCAAGTCTTCATGTTTAACTATGTCATTACATTTTTATTGTAGTTTTATTCTCTGATTGTATTAGGATATGAGAATTCAGTGAAGGTTGTGAAATATATTCTGAAGCGTCTGGGATTGGAGTGCACCTGGAGCCTGTGAGTTGATGTGGGTGTGTCCTGGGAGAATTCTCTTCCAGGCTGGGGAGTCTGATGGAAGGTATTCGCTGCCTTTTAGAGGCCTGCTCTCAAAAATGGAGGTGGAGGAGGTGAGAGGTTCTGGAAAATATCTTGCTGAGCTCTGTGTGGCTTTCAAGAAGTTGTATTCCTCTCCTTCCTCTTGCGATTAAAGCTAGTTGCCAGCCAAATAGGAGGGAAAAGGAAATTAAGGTTATTAGTCCCCCAAGGCAGGCGTTTATTGCACATTAGTTGAGGGACAACTTTGCAGCATGGCACTCACCTTCTTCAGGGGAAAGGACTCGTGCCTTAGGTGCTGGGCAATCCTAGTGCTTGTCCTTGCGAGGTGAGTGGCAGTGGCTGCTTGCCAGATGCTCCAGCCAATGTCATCTCCCTGAATATGAGCCCAAAGTTCTAGTCGCTGAAGCGGCAGCTGATTAGAGAATCATGATGAGGACATGGCTGCTGGGAACCTCACCCAGAAGGTAGCCTCTGGGAGACCACTCTGCTGGAGAAGAGCCGATCTCCCTCTGAGCAGGGCCTGGAGGCAATTTTCAGATTCTTTTAGGAGCTACTTTCTAAGAAGGAGCTTAAGTGGGCATAAGGGATGTGTAAGAGGCAGCAGCATGTCGGGGAAAGAGCACTGAGCATGGAGTCCAAAGCTTTTAGCTTTGGAAGTCAGGGGCAGAGAGAAAAAAAGAACCCTGTATCTCAGCCTAGTCTCCTGGTTGCTGTTGCTGTATTAGATTTTAAATCAGCTTGCCTCCTGGTGAGGGTATGTGGACCATCATGAAGCGTCATCCTGTCCTGCGCCGTCCTCATGGCTACTGCTATGTTGGAGTCTGTGGTTGAGCCACCGTGTCAATTCAGCTCCTGACTCTCAGGAGTTCCCTCGTGGTGCCATACCTGCAGGAAGTGAGGCAGCAGCTCACCACCCTTGCTTCTAAGGCGCATCCTGTGTGCAAACCTGGATTGTGGCCCTACATGACACTGGCAGTTGCTGTCCAGTGGACTCATGGCTACCCAATGTGTATCACAATGGAATTGTAGTCTATGGGATTTTTCAAGGACTGGGTTTTTGGAATGAGATCTTCAAGCCTTTCTTCTGCGGGGGCACCTCAGGATGTACTGGAGCCTCCGACCTTTCAATTCACAGCCGAATATAAGACCTGTTTTCATTTCAAGCCAACAAACACACAAGCACCCAAACTCCCTGCCATTGAGTCGATGCTGGCTCATACTGACCCGACAGAGGAGGGGACAACTGCCCCTGTGGGGGTTTTGGGAGTAGAAAGCCTCATCTTTCTCTGTGGAACGACTGATGGTTTTGAACTGCTGACCTTGAAGGTTCAAATCCCAGTTCTGCTGCTTATGGCCTATGTGACTTTGGGCAAGTCACTTATGTTTCCTGTACCTTGGCTTCCTCTTCTGTCCAAAGAAATTAACAGTGATGTCAAAGTATTGTGATAAATGAGCAAATATTTGTAAAGGGTCCACAGCAGTGTTTGGCACATTATAAGCACCAGGGAATTGTGAACTTAGTTCCCTACTTCCTTGTTTTCATGCCTAATCAGCTGTAACCATGTTGCAGATACGGACACTGAGATTATGAGAGGTGAAAGGAGCTGTCCATGGCCAGGCATCAGATCACGGGGTAGTTTCTCTTTAGTGGGAGACAGAAGTAAGAGGCAGTTTGGTGACGGGGGCTTGAACACATGGCTGTCACTCTCCTGCCTATTTCATGGATGTGCAGTAGAGATGAGCTTTTCCTATGGGGAAATCCCAGGGATTCTGGGGAGCAGCCTCTCTTTGGGTCACCCTTCTGGGATTTGGTTCTAGCCCTGGGAATGGGTGCCTTCAAGCAGGAGCCTGGCAGGGGTTTTGCAGTGGTAAAATCTTGGGATGGGGTATATGCCAGCTAGACTTAGCAATTGCAAGCAGCCTCTTGGGGTTTGGCTGTCAGCATTGCCATTCCCATGAGACAGCATTTGGGGCCCTGCTCTCAATTCAGAAAAGCAGAACTCAGATACAGTCCACGATCAAAAGTGCTGGGTCCTAATCTAGGGCTGGCATTTGAAAAGCCTGATGAGTGTATACTATGTCATATGTATCCAACAGTGTCCTTAGCTGCCAGTTAATGTGTGAACTTGCTAAATGACTTCTTAGCATCTCTGTTTTCTTATTTTATAAATGGGTTTGCTGTGAGGAAGAAGTATAATAATCCATGCATGCCTGAAGGAAGAAAGAGGGAATGGAATAGGGAGAGAGGAATGAAGGAAGGATTGAAAGAAGGAAGGGAGAAAAGGGGAAAGGGAAGAGAGGGGAGGAAAGACAGAAGAAAAGATGATAGAGGAAAATTACAAAGTGAGGAATGTACTGGAAATCAGGTCATATAAAGAAGGAAGGAAGAAAATAGGGATGATTAATGGAGAGAAAAGACTCTGGTCACAGGAGAGGATCTACAAATCACCAAAGGATCTTCGAAATGAAACAAGATTTATTTTCTTTGCTAGAGAGCAGAAAGAGGATTGGTAACTGAAAACAACGAAGGACTTTCTGAATGTTGTGTTTTTGGACAATGGAAAAATCAATGTAGTGCCTGGACCAGTCTGGGCTGGGGATGCTGTAGAAGACATTTAATCATCATTGAGAACCTGACAAGTCTTTCGAGGTCCTGAAAGTCAATTTCAAGTATGCTGACCTCCTCTCCCCTTCCTCCTGAGCCCTCTGTCATTGCTCATTGAGTGGCTAGTATTCTTGGGAGTGAAAATGATGTGTGAAGTGACTTCTGAGGTTTTCTGGAGCAGTGCAAAGTTGTGCAAGCCATAGGGAAATTGTTAGCTACATTGAGCAAGCCTTTCCAAAATCAGTATTGGGGGAAAAAAATAACTCCATTAGAAGTGCTAAATGAGGATCATAATGAGATATCCAGAGTCTTGCCAAGTGAATTTAATCGCTTTCTGATCCCAACAGCCACACAATTCAACTCTTTCTTAGCATAATTAAGCAAGTGACAATGAGGATACTATTCTAAGACATGGTAATGAGATGCTGAGGGGCCTGAATTCAGCTGGAGGGGAATTCCTATTAAATATTTATTAGATATGCAAGTTCTTTAATAGCTAGAAAAAATAGAAAAGGAAATTTAGTTAAGCGAGGTCCATTTCCTTTGAAATTAAACTGTTACAAACAGAAGCTGGCAGGTCTCTACTTGTAGGTATCTTCATCTTTCGAGCCTCAGGGCTTGGCCTAACTGTGAAAGAGGAGAGCCAATTAGGGGATGATGGAAACTGTGTGTTGTGTCGAGTGGAGTGGTAAAGAGGGAGATGCAGAGACAGTGGGGTGAAGTAGAGGGAGTGTGAGTTCTGGAATTTCTGGGGAGATTCATGAATTTGAGTTTGAAAATCACTAGGTAGGTGTGTGTGTATGATATATATATATATATAAATTAATAATTTTGTTTCTAGAAGGCCACAGTCTCCTGTCTAGAAAATGAGTTTCTTCATATCTACTTCTCAGGGTTATTTTAGACATCATGGAATGTGGAGGGTCAGTGAAAACGAGCGAAATGTATCACATGTAATATGATGGATTAACAACAGTGGACTCAAACATGAATATGGACAGTGTTTTGTTCTGTTTGTCAAGGAAATTCTCACACTTTATTGAGAATGAAAAAAAGTTTTTTATCATCAGAAACTTATTTTAGTGAAATATACTCTCACATCTTTTAATTTCCATGTAGAACTTCACAATAAACAGCTTTGACAGCAGGCCTAGAGCCTTCCAATCTTAAGGAAGATGAGGGCCATAGCCTTCTAGGAAGATTTTGTTTAGTGACTTGTTGCTATTTGATAACTACTATAATCAGGAGGAAAGTTTTCAAATTCTCTCACGACAGTTAACGATTCATTTGTTCTTTTTTTGTTTAAAAAACTTTTTACTGTGAATTAGGTGAAGGTTCCCAGAAGAGGTCATCAGTTTTGCATGCAACTATTCATACACATTCACACTCAGCTCACCTACTGCAATCTCTCCAGTGTGCCATCAATTTGGCTACTTCCTCCTTGTGCTTCCTGTTTCCATTTCTCCTCTTCCCAAACCTTTTGAACTTTGCCCTTGGGTAAATGCTGCTCCTTTGATTTTAGATGGGTGATTTTTCTAAACATGGGAGTGAGTTTAATTCTGGACCTGAAGAGGTTTTGACAAGATGTCTCACTTTTTAACAATTTAG
Organism: Nesogale talazaci; assembly: GCA_004026705.1. NCBI lineage: Eukaryota > Metazoa > Chordata > Mammalia > Afrosoricida > Tenrecidae > Nesogale > Nesogale talazaci. The sequence goes on along the minus strand of PVJH01000097.1, from coordinate 365,137 downwards.
CAACATCCCACAGCATTTTAAAATTAAAATAAATAGATTACAATACTATTTTTTGCTTTCTATGAAAATTTTTGTTGCTCCATATAGACCAAATTTTTAATCAAGACTCCCCCTCCCCAGTCAATGATGTCCTGCTTAAAATCCGGTCACTTTATTTTAGGTTTTTTTTGGGGGGTGGGGTGGGGTTTCTATGTGTCTTTATCCAACCAGTAAGTCTGGTCTCTTTTATTACTGAGTTGGGTTCTACTCTAAGAAAAGAAGTTTTATTGAGTAATCATGACATTGAATTTGGGCAGCATAGTGAGATTACTAAGTGCTCCAAAGTATAGAACATGAGAAGGGCCTTTTATGTAGGGTCTCTGTCACTGTTTTGATGTGGTGGATTATTAGACTACATAAAATCTGTTTTCTTTGTACGTGTTATAGTACATAAATAGAGGGGAACAGATAGCAATGATAAATAAAATGAAAAAAAGAGAAGGATTACAGCCTTAAAAACCCTTTAGATTCCTTATCCATCAGACTCAAGCACTGGTGTTAGTGGTTATAAAAGGAGGAAAAATAAATTCTTTTTTCTCCTTTTTCTTTTTAAAATCATTTTAGTGAGGGCTCATACAACTCTTATCACCATCCATATATCCATCCATTGTGTTAAGCACATAAAAGTAAATTCTTTTGTGACACATGAGTTAGTTTCAAACAAAAAGACCCAAATCATCTACATTTCTATTTAATTTTTTACCATTTTTTGCTTTCTGAATTTAAACTAAGATCTGTTCATATGTTTTTATCTTGTTTAGCTTTTATGTTGGCCATCCACCTAATTCCCGGGAATTATATTAAGAGAGCATTTGTCTTATTGTGGACTGCATTATTTATCATATATATATATATATATATATATATATATATATATATATATATATATTTAGTCCTAGAAATATTTTTGTCCAGTTGTGAGAAGTCTGTTCCAAACATTCTCTGGAATAGTGTAGGTCTCAGATGCTCATTAGCAAAAGGGAATCAATTCCTCTTACTGCATTTACATATGTTTAGATTGGCCTAAGGGTTTGGGGTTAATTATTTAAAAAAGTTAACAAACAAGAAATAATTTTCTCATAGTTTAGAAGTCTATGTCTGAATTCAGAGTGGAGATTCTTTACCTGTTGTTTCATTGAATCGCTGCCCCTAGACCAGTGGTTCTCAACCCTCCTAATGCCACAAACGTTTCAGACAATTCCTCATATCGTGGTGACCTCCAAACCATAAAATTATTAAGTTACTTCATAACTATAATTTTGCTACTGTTATGAATTGGTGACCCTTGTGAAAGAGTTGTACAAACCTAGAGGGGTTGCAGCTCAAAGGTTGAGAATCACTGTTCTAGATGCTATTCGTGTGGTTTGTCATCTCTGTCCTGCTTCTTTTACTTGGTTGATTAATCTTTTATATATCAAAAGAGCGAGATTTAAGACACAGTACTGTAATCATCACATTAACAAAGAAAACCCATTTTTAAATGAGATTGTAAATATGAATACAGGGGTAAGGATTTGCAACATTGGGGGGGTACAATTTAATCTATAAAGTTTTTTGAACAAAAACCTTTCTGTATTTGGCCTATAATTCACATTATACAATTCAATATTTCAATTATATTAGAGTTGTGAAATCATCATTATAATCACTTTTAGAATATTTTCTTCATTCATATAATTATTGTTAGATCCTCATGACCTAGGTATTTGGAAAGACAAGAGATAATTAAATTCCTTCTTACTTTAATGATTTTCTTGCTAAGCAGCTTAGCCTTTTGCCATGTTTCAATTTCTTCTGTTTGAGCCAATTGCTGATGTTTTAAAAGTCTTTTAAAATATGAAAATTAGAATCTTCAATAAACAAATTTGGGAAATCTTCTTTTCTCATTGAAAGGTCAAGAGAAATTTCAGAGGCAGCCAGTTAGCTGTCTTTTCTCTTAGGCTGCTTCCTTTCATTCCCTCAGTCTTAATTATTTCTGAAATTCAGAAGATCTGGGCAAAGTTGGCAGAAACCTCAGTCATTTGTGGTGCCACAACTTCAAGTGCTGGCAGCACAGGTCTATTTGGTTGCCTGGTAACACAGAGGTAGTTCCACTCATTTTAATTTTCCTATTTGTTCTTATTATTGCAGCTGTAACTGTGTTTCTACTTAGTTATTTTGGCAGGGACAGATATCAGAATTTTCTAGAGGGGGCCTTTAAGGTCTCTTCAAGGCTACTCAACACAATCCTGTCTTTTGCATACGTTATAGGATCCTTTAGAAAAGCAATTTAACAAGTTATCCCTTTTTAAGGTCTTGTTATACCAACTAAAATAAATAATCTATTCCTGTTTCTGTGAATCTTTTTAAAAGACTGATTTAAATCAATGTATTTTTTCAGGGCAGCTATTAAAATCACAGGCACAGGAAGCAGCTTTTCTGTCTTTTAAAAACTTTATATTGCTTTTCCATTTAACAATTCATACATACCATAAATACTCAAATATTAGCCGACCTGAATTTCAGCCAAGACATCTAATTTTACCACAAAAACTACATTAAAAATGTGCAGAAGGACTCGGCTTATCGTCTGGGGTTTTAAAGGCTTGATAGTAAACAAGCGGCCATCTAGCTCAGAAGCAACAGAGCCCACATGGAAGAAGCACACCGGTCTGTGTGACCATGAGGTGTCGAAGGGATCAGGCATCAGGCATTAAAGAACTAAAAATTATATCATTATAAATGAGGAAGAGTACAGATTGGGAACCCAGCGACATCACCTTACAGAGGGGTTGCAGGGAGGGGATGAGCCAGTCAAGGTGCAGTGTAGTAACAATGAAATATGCAACTTTCCTCCTGCTCTCAAATGCTTCCTCCTACCCACTGTCATGATCCCAATTCTACCTGACAATCCAGCTAGACCAGGGGATGTACACGGGAGCTGGAAACATGGGGGATTTAGGACAGATGGTCCCTTCAGGACCGGTGGTGAGAGTGGTGATACCAGGAGGGTGGAAGAATGGTGAAGTGGAAGGGGGGAACTGATTTCAGATATCTACATATAGCCTCCTCTCTGGGGCATGGACAATGGAAAAGTGAGTGAAGGAGCATGTCGAACAGTGTATGATGTGAAAAAGTAATAATTATTTATAAATTATTAAGGGATCATGGGGAAGTGGAAGTGGAGAGGGAGGGGAAATATGGGGAGCTGGTACTGGGCGCCTAAGTGGAGGGAGAATGTTTTGAGAGTGATGATGGCAACAAGTGTGCAAATGTGGTCTGCATACAATGGATGTATCTATTGATCATGATGGAAGTTGTATGAGCCCCTAATAAAATGATTTATAAAAAAGGGGGGAGGGAGAAAGAGGAGCTTATAACAAGGGCTCCTTGAAAGGGCTCAAGTAGAAAATATTTAGAAATCAAGATGGCAACATGTGTACAAATATACTTGGTACAAATGATGTATGGAATGTTATAAGAGCTGTAAGAGCCCCCAGTAAAATCATTGGAAAGAAAAACAACAACACTTGACTTCTATGCAAGCATACTTGGTATTTTGTTTCATGATATTGATTATAATCCACACAATGTTAACAGCATGCTTCCCACTTCTTCCTTGTATTTAATATGTCCATTCTTTTTCCCTATCCTTTCCTGCCTCTGAAATTTATCCCTGAGTGAAATTACACTATTGATCTATGGAGTGCACACTTCCCTGGTATCAGTGATCACCTTATACACCTGTTGTCTGACTGAAAGTAGAGTCAGTGAGGGTGAATTCCATTTCAAATGTGAAGGTTGGCTAGGAGTCATTGTCTCAGTGATTTTACCAGTCTCTACTGAGCAGTAATTCTGGTCTTTTTAGCACTTTGAGTTCTGTTCTATGTTTCTCTTCCACCCTATCTAGGATTTCCTATTGTGACCTCTTTCCTAGTGGTTGGAAATAGTTTTTCTTGGAAGAAAAAGTAACTAAGATTTTAGCCTCTTAAAAACATCAGCCATGACTTTCAATGTGTTGTAAGACAGAAACCTAAAACACTCTAGATTAGAGGCAAACTCTCAAAGCAAAAACCAAACCAAACCAAAATAAAACCCCAAACCGGCTGTCATTGAGTTCATGTCAACTCAGAACAACCCAAAGGACAGGGTAAAACGGTCTCTGTGGGTGTCTGAGACCGTCATTCTTTATAGTACTAGAAAGCTCAGAGGAGTGAGTGGTTTCTTGTGGTTAGCAGTCCAGCGCGTAACCATTATCCCACCAGAGCCCCTTCTCAGAGCCAAAGGAAACTGAAGTAGTACATAAACACATTGGTCCATGAGGTCAGTTCAAAAACTAGATTGTACAACATATAAGCAACATAGTTTCTTAAAATGCATTTCTTTGTTCAAATTGACTCAAATCAACATTAACTCAGAATAGTAGATGAAGGGAGATTAGATCCTCTAAGTCTGAGTATTTAAAAAGAAAAAAACATTCTCCAGAGCAAAGTAAAGACAGCATGGAGGGGAAATTATTTTCATAAAACAGAAAAGAAAAAAGCAGATGGAAATGAATTTTGGTAATCACTGAAATTCCAAGTACTTAGAAAATATTCAGCTTATAATGTTTATGAACATGAATCCTAAATATGTCATAATAGAATATGGATTCCAACTTATTTTTCAATAACATTAAGAAGAGGTTGAAATTTTAGCCTCCAAAAGTTAAATAAAAATGCTCTGTAGGGTTGGGTCATTGTTTTGTTTCTTAGCCTATTTTTTTCACGAGTAACTGGTGATGAATTTCCTAGTACCTTTTAAAATGCTCAAGTCCCTGATCACATAGTTTTGTGGATTCCTTTGTAAAAACTTAACAAAATTGGCCCTTATTATCTCTGAACTTAATTAAGTTGGTCAGCTCGAGATCTAGTCCTTTCTTTTAAATATACTAGTTTTTCTCTACCACTTGCCTGTCAGTCGGTTGTCTTGTGGTGACTTGTGCGATGCTGTAATACTGGAAGCTATGTCATCAGTATTTCAAATGCCAACAGGGTCACTCAAAGTGAACAAGTTTCAGTAAAGCCTTCAGACAAACAACAGACAACGTAGAAGGCATTAACTGCCCACTTTGGAGAAAGCAACCCCTGGAAAACCTTACACACAGCGTTTGCTGCCTCACTACTTCACCAAGCCTGATGGCTTCCAGGCACTTGGCTCTACTAACAGGTCCAAAGTACACGAAACTAAGTCTTACCATTCTATCCTTCTAAAGTGCATCCTGACTATACTTATTCCAAGTCGAGATTGTTTGTTCTTTTTGTCAGTCCATGATACTTTCAGTATATTCTTTGCCAGCACTGATGTTCAAATTCATCACCCTTATTTATTTATTGCTCGACTTCCATATGCATGAGATGATAGAAAATATCATGGCTTGGGTCAGGCATACCATAACGTGGTAGTTACATAATCTATTGCCTATTTGAGACTTAAGAGTGAAAGGGTGGGGTTTACCTTGTCAGTGAAGTTGTAGCTTGATGACCTATTTGGAGATGCAAAGGAGATAAAAAGCTCACAGGAGGCAGGACACGTGCTCACTCCCTGCAATACATTCCTGTGTGGATTAGACACATGGAGCTATGCTAAAGCCCTAGAGTTGGAGTCACGTGGAGACCCTTGTCAGCACTGAGGTGCTTCCACTGCTACTGGATCCACAAGACTTTCCATCGACTGGCCTGTGATCTTCCTGCAGTCAGCATCATTGCATGTGTTGCATGAGTCTGAAAAGGAATTTATAGATGATTGGTATAGGACATATGGGCTAATACTAGACTTATGGTCTTGATCTGGACTGGGTTGGGATTTTCTCAATATTGAATTGCTCTGGTATATAAAGCTCTTTATTTAAAATATTATTGGGGGCTTTTACAACTCTTGTCTTATCTTTTTAAAAATCATTTTCTTGGGGGCTCATACAACTCTTATCACAATCTATTACATCCATCCATGTGTCCAGTACATTTGTTGCCATCATCATTCTCAAAACATTTGCTTTGTACTTGAGCCCTTGGTATCAGCTCCTCATTTTTCCCAGGCCTCCCCCATCCACCCTCCCTCATGAACCCTTGATAATTTATAAATTATTATTTTTTCATGTCTTAAGCATGTCTTCCTTCACCCACTTTTCTGTTGTTTGTCCCCCAGGGATGGGGTTATATGTAGATCATTGTGATCAGTTCCCCCTTTCTCCCCCGTCCCCTCCTGGTATAGATACTCTCAGGATTGGTCCTTAGGGGGGTTATCTCTCCTGGATTCCCCGTGTTTCCAACTCTAAAGCTCTTTCTTATACACATGAGCATCAATGAATTTGTTTCTCTAGTCAACCCAGACAAACACACTTAGTCTTCATAGTTACTTCCTTTCTTTCAGTATTTTAAGGAGTTGCTATTCAGACGTGTTTAATTCAAAGCATTGTTTGCTCTTGTGACTGCTGCTTCCAAGACCTCTGTGCGTTGAATAGCTGACTGAGACCACCAGTCTCTCTGCAGGAGAAAGATGAACCTTTCTATCCCTATGAGAGTTACATTCTTACAAACCCACACCAGCAGTTCTACTCTGTCCCAGACAGTCACTCTATGTGTCAGAATAGACTCAACAGGGCTGACTTTTCTGTGATTACTGCTTAAATGCCTCTTCGAATAAACATTTAACTCCCACAATCACCTGTTAGGTGTCCGCTAAGTGCTGCTATGACAGAGATGTCCTATGTGGTGGCTCTAAAGAACATCTCATTTTCTCATTGTTCTGGAGGCTAGAAGTTCAAAGTCAGGGGCAACAGTTCTCGGGGCAGGCTCTCTCTCTCTCTCTCTCTCTCTCTCTCTCTCTCTCTCTCTCTCTCTCTCTGGCTCTTGGTAAGAGCTTTTTCTCAGCTGAAATATCTTGGTATGTGTGGGTTTCTTAGGGATCCACACATGTGCTTCTACCCTGGTTTGGCTCAAAGTGTCTAATCTGCTCTTTTTCAATATCAGAAATAGTTCATTTTAAGACACACCTTATATGGACAGGGCCTCATTAATATACCAAAGAACCCTCACTTCCCAAATGTGACCACATTCAGAGTTATAGGAGTCAGGATTCCAACACATATTTTTAGGGGGGAGACAAAATTCCTAGTATCACGATTAGTACTATCATTATTATTCTACAGAGAAAGCATACTGAAACCTACTGGTGGGACATGAGTTGCCGAAGGTGATAAAGCTACCTGCCTAAATTTCTCTGATTCTCAAGTTGTTATTGTTTCTCCTATTCTATGTTGTCTTCCACACCCGGTTCATATGGATTGATCTGTGGGCAATTATTCCTCTGATAATGATCACCTGGGAAGCTAGTGAATGCTTCCAGGTTGGGAAACTTCTGGAGCTCTTCTCTTAGCCTAACTGTTGAAGCTTTCCTCATATTTGTGAATGACTTCTGTCCATTTAGAATAATTTTCTGGCTTAATCAGAATGTCTTTCATTATTTCCATAATATCAGTGTACACATAATCCTGAGCTGCTCTCCCATCTGCCACAGCGTGCCCTGCTCCGAAATTGCAGTGTCCCCATCCTTTGCCTATGGAGCTGCTAGTTGTCTTGAACTCCTGACTATCAGCAGTCTTAACTCACTGAGCTACTAGGGCTCCTTGTCAATGTTTTAAAGAGACAACCACCATTGTTGGATAGATTTATGCATTGCTTGGGAGATAAAAGCTTTTGTTCCAGACCTGAATAGATTATGGTAAAACTACTTTTAAGTAGTTACACACAGAGGACACTCTTAAAATGCTCACAATATATGCTAAAGAACTTATATTTATTGGCTAATTTCTGTTTTAGGCTCAACTTCAAGGGAGCCCCGGTGACATAGAGGTTACATGTTGGACTGTGAGTCACAAGGTCAACAGTGGCTTCCCGAAAGAATGTTGACTCCCATAAACAGTTCCAGTCTCAGAAACCCCAAACTGTCCTATGCAGTTGCTATGAGCTGGCATCTCCTTGATGGCAATGAGTTTGTTTATTATCACCCTTCAGAGTTCTAGAAATTATGATTCTATTTGATGAGCTCCAAGTACAGAATATTAGTCCTTTACAAAAGACCAATATAAGTTTATTTGCATAGAAAATTTTGGTTAAATGTCTTATTGAGTACACAGTGTTTGCAAAAGTTGGAGTGGCCCTGGTTAATCAATAGTAATATAAATACATATATTTTTTGAAAGACTTAAATGGGAAATTTGTGAACCAATGAAAAACCAAAGTTAACTAAAATTTGGAAAGAGTGTTAGACAAAAGGAAAAATCTTAAAATACAAGATTAAAAGTTTCAGATATAATATTGAACTTAAGTATGTGCTTATGAGAGTTTTACATTCAAGTGTAATTGTATATTAAGAAAGCATTTCAGCCCAGTCCAGACCTAGTCTTTAATTTCAATATTAGCCCACATGTCCAATATTAGTCCATAATTCATCTACAGACTCATGCAGCACATGCAATGATGCTGAATGCAGAAAGATGACAGGTCAGTGGGTGTAAAGTCTTGTAAAAGCATCTCAGCACTGGGAGAGCAATCCAGCTGCATCCTCCAGCTCCAGGACTCGGGTTACCATCTGGGTAGCTTCATCTAGCTTATCAACAGGAATGTGAAGCAGAGTGTGTGTCCTACTTCCAAGAAGGAAGACAGGAGTTTCCAGATTTCTCAGGAGAAGGCCATGCCCACACAGAGGCATCATTGGCTATATGACCTGATTGACAGGGTCGACTCCACACCTTCGCTCCAGTTGACAGAAGATGATATAACTCACATAGGGAATCTTCCTGTGCTGGTTTAGAATGTGCTAATGGTAATGGAATGAGGCTTTCTTTGGTTGTAACTCTTGGAGCTGGCCTCACCTATCTTTGTGTCTGGAATTCACTCCCTCATTCAAGGGCAAGTGGTGTGGTGTGGGTCATCATTGATCAACTGTTTCATGAACCCTCTATGTCCATTATTCTGTCTACACTTCACACTGAGAGTAGGTGGACTTATGTCAATAGTTACTTCTAATGAATGGGTTTCCCTTTGAGTGGGTGGCTCAGTCATTGAGTCACTTCATGAAGAGGGAGGATGTGCTGCTTCTCTTCAGTCCAGAGAGGAAAAACCTCTCAGACTCACATAACAGAATGATCCCTAAGAATCCCCAAACCAAAGAAATGTTCAAAGGTCAGGAGCTCCAGTGTGACTGCACGCAGTAGGACAAACCTGGAGACAGGTAGGATCCTGAGCAAGCTCCCAATGTCATGTACCCAAAGCTGATATCAATTTTCTTCTGCATTGTTTACTGCTACCACAATGGGGACCCCACATGCAAAGCAGTAAGACAAGACAGTATGGCAAGATAAGAGTCAGAACAAAGACTTACTAAGCAATGTATCCTTCAAACATGGGCTCTCCATGTAACTTGAGGGGGAACCCATCTACGGGTGAGACATTGGATATTCTAGTGGTTATTCTACTTTCCCATTGGACTTTCTTCTTGCATTCTGATTGGTCCATATTCCAGTGCAATGATTCCGTGGCATGTGTACCTCATTATCACCTGAGGTGATTTTGAGGTGGGTCCTCTGGACCTCTAACTGGTGGAATGAATCATGTGAGGTAGTTTGGGATAGATCATGCATACCTTTATCTGACCCTGACAGATAACATTGAGAATAACGGGAACTGCAGAGCAGTTGTTTTTTGTTTTGTTTTATGGACAGAGTCTGTACATGCATCCAGAAGCAGTTGTTTGAACAGAGCATGGGGATACTGGGTGATTTAAAATTAGAAAAGATGTGTAAGGTTTGTTTACTGGCACCATACTTACTCAATCTGTATGCTGAGCAAAAAATCCAAGTAACCTAAGAAGGTGAACTCTGTGAAGAAGACAGAGACATTTGAATTCAAGGAAGGCTCATTAATAGCCTATGCTGTGCAGATGACACAACCCTGCTTGTTGAAAATGAAAAGAACTTGAAGAACTAGTGATGAAGATCAAAGAATATATCCTGCGAAACAGTGGTTCTCAACCTGCCTAATGCCACAACCCTTTAATAGTGTCTCATGTTGTGGTGACCCCCCATCAAAAATTATTTTCGTTGCTGCATCATCACTACAATTTTACCACTGTTATGAACTAGGTGATTGCTGTGAAAGGGTCTTTTGACCCCCAAAGGGGTCCTGACCCACAGGTTGAGAAACAGTGCTGCTCTAAAATGAATTAAACTTCAAGGTAATTAAAGCAACCCAAATTCCCCAAACCTGAACAATAAACAGCATCATACCACATAGAGAAAAGATTGAAGCAGCAGGCAAGAGATCAAACAGAACAATGCACTGGATACATCTGCTGCAGAAAACTTGTTAAAAGTGTTGTGTGTTAGTCCAGGTAGACTAGAGAAACAAAGACATAGACTCGCATATGGATATAAGGGAATGGTTTATATACAAAAGGAATGGAACACTGAGAAAGCCTCCCAACCCAGTCCAGTTCAAAGTCATAATTCCGATATTAGCCCTTATGCCTGATACCAGTCTATAATGTCTCCTTCCGACTCACGAAGTCACTGATCAGTGGGTGCAGAATCCCAGCACTGGCAGGGGCCTCTCTATGGCTCCTCGCTCAGGGGTCCATCAATAGCATCCAGTGGTGGCAGAAGCAACTCATTGCTGGCAGGGTTCCCCATGTAGCCTCTCCAGCTTCAGAGGTCTGGCTCCATCAGAGCAAAGCAGTATGGCTTCTCCTCCAGTTCCTCAGATGCTACCATCTTGTCTTGTCCATGGTTCATCATCTCTGAGACTAACTCCCAACAACTAGGGAGATAGCTTCTCATCTCCATGAGGGAAATATCTTGAGATTTCCCAGAAGTCTCAGGAGAAAGTCATGCCCACACAGAGGCCTCATTGGCTACTGAATGGCTATCTCCAGATTAACAGGCTAGACTACACCTCAATCATGAAATTAACATAAGCACATGACTGCCACAGTTGAAAAGCAAGGAGGCTACTTTGAGCATTAAGATATGCCCGACTCAAGCCATGGTATTTTCCATGGTTTCAGATACATGTGAAAGTTGAACATTGACTAAGGAAGACCAAACAAAAATCGATGCATTTGACTTATGGTGCTGGTGGAGAATATTGACAATACCATGGACTGCTAAAATGATCAATTGAACTGTCTTGGAAGAAATACAGCCAGAATACCCTTTAGAAGCAAGGATGGAAAGACTTTGTTTCACATACTTTGGGCATGTTTCTCAGAAAGACCAGTCCCTTGAGAAGGACATCATGCTTGGTAAAGCATAGGGTGGCAAAAAAGCAGAAGATTTTGAACAAGATGGATTTGACACAGTAGCTTCAACAATGAACTTAAACCTTAAGAACAATAGTAAGGATGGCACTTTGACCGAGCAGCGTTTCATTCTGTTGTACATAGGGTTTCGATGCCTTAGAGCCTACTAATGACACTTGATACCACCAAGAACACATTGGTACAAATTCTACTTCATCCCAGTGTAGAAGGGTAAACTGGATGTTCTCTTTACCAGGCACTGTGACAAGACCTGGAGGCATGTAGACTGTCCAACAGCTCTAAGATAAAAGGATTGCGAGTTCCTTATAGGGAGATAGTGAAATCTCACTATGTTCTTATGGATCAATTCACTATGCTCTTATGGATTGACTTTGACAAGCTATTACATATTTTTGTTCACCTACATAAAACTCTGACCCATATGGGGTTGCCATGCATTGGGATTGACTTGAGGACAACTGGATCTTATGAAGCATACATTTTTTACAGGTGTCTTGGACCTTATAGTCTAAAAAGTATGTTGTCATATTATTTCTTTTGATTCTCAACACAGTCCTTTCAGGCAGGCTCATGATCTTCACTTTATAGAAAAGCAAATGTAGGGTCAGATTAGTTAAGACCCCTGCCCAAGGTCCCCTTGGTGGTGCAGCAGAGCTGTAATCTGAACTTCAGACTTATTTCTAGTTCAAGGCTCCTTTCATAAAACTTTCACTGCAGCCATTTCTCAGTGTGGGCCATAACAAATAATCATGTTTGAGTTGTTCTCCGCAAACTATTAAAATGCTAAAGTAATATGGCTGCAAGAACATCTGATTGTTACAATGGCTTAAAGCCTCAGGACAGAAGCATAATAAAACCATCCATTAAAATATTTAGATCAACTGACAGCCACAATAATTAAAAAACTCACAGCAGCATTAAACTGTGTTTCAGATTAGCCTTCTGAGTGGAGAGACTGTTTTCAAAAGGGTTATCTTCAATGTTTTCAGAACAAAGACTTCTGAAAAGCTATCATTTGGATTCCATAGCAGAGACAGGGAGACATTTGCATTGTACCAAAGCAGGAGGTTCCAGGAAGAAAATCTTTCTAGAAATGGCAAAAATGTTCTAGTCTGAGATGTTGAGGGGCACGAGGACTCTTTCAAAGAGTTCCTCACTGTCTGCAGCAGAGTTTCCCCCAAGCTGATGCTCAAGAGAACACGTTAAAAGCATCTCTCATAGAGATTACTGTGGGCTTGATGTGGACTCCAAGGCCTTGCCCTTTTGCAATGTCTCCCCAAAGGGCCATGGTGACTCCTGATGGATGTCTTATCAGAAACTTGCACATGAGTTTCTTTGGGCCCCTAACTCACAAACCTCTTACCTTCATACTTAGCTATATCTACAGTTGAAAAATGTGATAGAGTTTATAGTGGGAGACTGTAGAGAGAGTGGTCAATCCCCTCTTGCATATGGAAACAAAGCAAACATATTTACTGAAGCCAAGAGTTCCCAGGTAGAGACAGGATAAAGTCAGGCACGATAGCCAAATGGAGAATCTAGTGGTGCAGCCTGCATTCCAATCCTGGCACTGCCACTACTACCTGTGTGCTCTTCAGCAAAATACTCCATCCACCTCCCTGTACCTGAATTTCCTATGAATAAAATGGCAATAATGATGAAGTTGCCTCCTAGGGTTGTTTTGAGGATCAAATGGGATAAGGAAATGAAGCACTCTGTGTTGTGTCTGGCACATAGTCTAGTCTCCAGTCAGCAAGTATTACTGAGGGAGCAAAACTGTAAACTCACCTCCATGGAGTTGGTTCTGTCTCACAGTCATCTTATATAGGATGGAGTAGATCTGCCCCTGGGGGTTTCTGAGAATGTACACTTTACAGGAGTAGAAAGTCTCATCTTTCTCCCGAGGAGGGGCTAGTGAGCTAGAACTGATGATATTTGATTAGCAGTCCAATGCATAACCACTATACACCAGGGATACTTAGGGCTAACATTATTTTATTAGCTTCTTAAAAAAGTCTGTGATGTGGATATTATCAATTCTAGGTTGTAGATGAGAAAACATCACAGAAATTAAAAAGCTTGTATTGGGTCACACAATTAGAAGGTGCTTTTCAGACCTATTTGCCTATTCGTGTTTCATCTTTAAGCCCAGTGTGAGATCAGCTGGAGACAGGGAGCTGGGGGAATCTGGGCTCTAACACTCTTCTGGGACTTGCTGTGTTCCCTGTCTGGTATTTTGAGGCTCAATCAGGCTCATCCCTGTAGAACCTCTATGTGCAGATGAACAGCGAATGTTGTTCATACCTGTTCTCGAGTTGACCCTGCCTCTTGGTGTTCTCCATTCATGGAAGCCCTACGCACAAGGGAACAAAACTCTGGTTCTGCACCATTGCCAACGTTGCTGACTGACTGTTCTGATTCATAAGGTTTTCAGAAGTGGATCACCTTTGCTGCAATGTGTAACAGCATCATCATAACAACCAAGTCGTCACTGGCATGTAACTGATGGTTGAACATAAGGTGCATTGGCTGAGAGAGGTGGGAGGGAGGTGAGATTTCTAGCACTGAACCACCACTTTCCATCTGAATACTGAACTTGGTTTTTCTAACCCTCTTCTCTCTGACTCCTGATCTGGAGTTTTGGCCTCTTCATTTCCTATCAGACATAGATCCATGTTTGGGGTCTGAAGCTTTTTTTTTTTTGTAGTTGGTAGATCATTTTTAAAAATCATTTTATTGGGGGCCCATACATCGTTTTTTCACAATACATAAATAAGCATACTGTTTCAAGCACCCACACATGTCCACTTCTATTATCATTCTCCAATCGTCCACCTTTTCCCTTGAGCCCCTAGTATCGACTTTTCCATCCCTTCCCCTCTTCCCCTGCTCTCTCCTCCCCATCAACCCTCAATAGTTTATATATTGTTATTGTTCTGTCATATATAACACTGTCCGACCTCTCCCCCAACCCACTCCTTTGATGCCTGTGAGTCTGAAGCTTTTAAAATTTGTGTGACCTGCACTGATTTAAGAAATTATTAAATTTTCAAAATTAGATATAAAAGCCAACATTTTTGGACTGAGCCCTGATGGCGTAGTGGTTGTGTGCGGGACTGCGGCCCACTGGGACGGAGGTTCAATTCCAGCAGTGGGGCTGGGCCTCCTACTCCCACCACCGGAGAGCAGTGATGCCCAAAAAAAACTAAAAAAAAAAAAAAAGCTAAAAAAAATTTTAAAAAGTCAACATTTTTACAGTGCTGTTTGGTGCCTTCAAGTCAGATCTAACAACTCTATGAACAGAAAGCAAAAAAGGACTCAACTTCCCAGTTCAGAAGAAGCCACTGAAAACCTAATGCAGAGTTTCAAAGAACATTTATTGAAAAGAGAAAATCAGCAACCAATCTTGATGCTGCAGTCTTCACTAGATACTTAGACTCTTTGTTCAACATAGAGATTGAAAAAGTATGGTGAAAGAATACAAATCTGACATATACCTTTCCTGATTTTAAAATCTTGCTCGGTTTGAATGACTTATTCTTTGTCTATGAACAGATTCTGCAAGAGAATAATGAACTATTCTGGAATTCCAATAATTTTCAATGTTATACTTTGTTACGATCCACACTATCGAACACCTTTGTATACTATGGTATCCTCTCCTTTCAGCCATGATCCATATTATGTGAAAATAACACTCCAAGTTGTCTTCTGAATCAAGTTTAGATTTCCAGCAGCTCCCTATTGATTTACTACTGCAACTGATTTTGAATGATCTTCAGCAAAATATTATATTGTATATTATAGTAACGATATTGTTCCATAATTTCCACATTCTATTGAGTGTGGAAAGTGTGTATATTCTTTCAATCAGTTGGCCAGATAGCTGTCTTCCAAATTTCTTGATATAAACTAATGAGTGCTTTCAGAGTTGTATCAGGTTTCTGAAAACAAATGTCAGTTGATGGCATGTCAATTCCTGGAGCTGCGTTTTTTACCAATGTCTTCAGGGTGGCTTTGACTTCTTCCTTAAATACCATTGCTAAATTTTAGACAATTTTATTAACATGAAATGCACATGCCATACAATTCAATAATTTGAATATATCTAAAATCGTTATTCAATCATTGCCACAATGATTTTAGGATATTTTCTTCAGTTTTGTAGTCATCATTATTAGACCTCCATTTACACCCCCCGCTAACCTCCCCTGTCATAACCCTAAGAAATTATTCATTTAATTGTTATCCTGCATTTCTTGTAAAATAATCATACAAAACTACCCTTGGCAATAATAACGAACTAAAACACAGAAAAGCCTCAATCCAAAAGAAAGAAGGAAATAATAAAACCATGATGTGAATAAATTGAAAATGGGTCACAAGGGAAAGCAAATAATAGAACGTTAAATTGTAACCTAATTGTATCTGCATAAATTCACTTCCTGATGCACTTTGCAAGCAAGTCTTTTTACATCCCTGGTAAGCTGTCTGAGGGAATTCAATGCAGGCTTAATTCCTATGGGGTATCTGCAAAATGGATTTTGGGCTTTCCCTGGCATCCTCACCTTCTGAAAAGCAGGTGCTAAGAATTTAAGCTTAAATACACTTCCATTTGATCTTGGATTTTATTATTTACAATGCTTGGATTACACAAGTTGGTGTGCTTTCATGTGGATTTAGCTGAATCTTTGCCATTGGTTCTTGATCATATGCTACATCTTGACATATTTCAATGCTGACCAGGAGGTATAAAGAAGATGAGAGGAATATACAGAGTCACTTCACCACCAAGAATTGGTCAACATTGAACAATTTTAAGAGGCAACATAGAACCAAAGGTATTGGTGAAAAAAGTATAAGCTTTAATCAAGACATTAGTTAAAAAAAGATTGGTTCCCGGAACCAATTGAATACCAGTTGAAAACTGATGAAGCACTGGCAGCACTCACTTTTTTTTTTGGGGGGGCGGCATAACTGCCCTCTGGTGGGAGTGGGAAGTCTAGTCTTGCTCCTGGAGAGCAGCTGCTGGATTTGAACCACCAAGCCTGTGGACCGCAGTTCCGCACTCAACCACTATGCCACCAGGGCTCAGCCCCACACTCACTTCTCTATGGCAAACAAATTGGAAGATAGCTACCTGACCAACTTTCTGGAATAGATCCATATTTATGCTCATTCCAGAGAAGGGTGACCCAAAATAGTGCAGAGATTATGGAGCAATCTCATTAATATTACATGCCAATTTGCTAAAGATCATTCACCAATGGTTGCAGTAACATATCAACATACCTATTAGATATATATACTGAGAAAATAATTCAAGAAGCTGGACTGTTTGAGGATGAATGGACATGAAGTTTTGAGGAAGACTTATTAACGGCTGAAAAATGTAGATGACACAACTTTGTTGAAAAGTAGGAAAACTTGAATCACTTGGTGATGAATATCTAGGACTGCAACCTTTGGTATTGATTACAATTCAATGTAAAGAAAAGAAAATTCTTTACAAATGGACCAATAGACAACATCATGATAAGCAGAGATCAGATTGAAGTAATCAATTATTTCATATTGCTTGGATCTACAATCAGTGATCTTTGAAGTAGCAGTCAAGAAATCAAACAATGTATTTCCCAGGACAAATCTGCATAAGACATCTTTAAAGAACAAATATGTCACTTTGAGGACTAAAGTGGGCCTGACCCAAGTCATGGTATTTTGGATAGCTTTATCTACATGTGAAAGTCAAATATTGAATAAGGAGGACTAAAGATGAAATGATGCATTTGAATTGCAGTGATGGGAAAGAATATTGAAAGTATCATTAACTGCCAGAATTACAAACCGATCTGTCTTGGATATACAGTCAAGATGCTCCTTAGAAGCAAGGGTGGGGAGACTTTGTTTCACATACTATGGGCATGTTATCAGGAGAGACCTGTCTCTGGAAAAAGACCCTATGCTTAGTAAAGTTCTTGAAACAAACAAAAAAAAAAAACAGAAGCTTGCACTGAGAAGGATTGACATGGAGACTGAAGCAAGGGGTGTAAACATAAAATTGTGAGGATGGTCAGTCTTTTGTTTTCTTGTACAGAGTCATTGTGAGTGGGAATCTACCGGACAGTACCTTCAAATTTTAAGAAAAATTACTGCCATACTCTTCCTTGCATATAAACGTGTTTATCTGATCAGCTCCTTAGAAGAAATCCCTAGAACTCAAGTCATTGGGTCAACAGGCATGAGCAGTTTTTGAATTAACATGTATATGAAGGTTAAGAGTTATTGATACTGAATGTTACTTACTTTTCAAAACATACATGTATGTTGGTGAGTATGTAGAGAAACCGGAATCCTCATCCATATGAGATTTGTAGAATAGACAAGCCGAAGAGACGACAAACTTATTAGTTATTATCAGGACCTGGGGAGAATTATTGCTGAGCTTTTGTTTGAGATGATGACAAACTGTTGGGAATGAATAGTGGTTGCCCGACATGCTGAGTGTGAGTAATACCACTGACTTGTACATTTATAAATGGTTGGAATGAAAAACCATTTGTTATATATATCTTATCATAATAGAATTTAATAAAATAGGGATGGGAAAATTGAATTTCAAGATGACTGTACCAGTCATTACATCATTTGTAGTTGAGGTGAGTGTTTCCCAGACACCTGCCTAGGCAAAATGGTATAATTAAATAGTTTCTTTTCAATTTGATAGCTGCATGATATTACTATTTTAATTTCCACTTCTTTAATTACTGGATTGACACAATATATACAACAATGGACTCAAATATTAGAACAATTGTAAGGATGGCGCAGGACTGGGTGATGTTTCTGTCATCCATCGGGTTGCTATGAATTCGAAACAGCCTGAGGGCACATAACAACCAATTAAATTTAAAGTTAAATTATAGAATTTTAGCACATTTTGAAGTTATGGTGTGTTGGCAATGAAATTTCTAGTTTTATGAATTTATTGTGAGCTTTTCCCATTTTCATTTGGCGGTTATAATTATTTTCTTCATGCTTTCTAATGATTGTCGTAATATTAACAACAAAAGATTAAATTCATTGAACACTGATGACATGGAGGGCTCAGTTCTAAGCACTTTATACTTAAGACACATATAATCCTTCTAAAGAACAAATAATAGGTGGATATTATTGTGTTCTTACTCCCAGTGTACACATGAGGAAAATAAGGAGCCAAATATTTAACGAAGTGATGCTAGGCCATGTAGCTAGTTAAACGGCATAGCCAGGACTTGAACTGAAACAGGGCATAGCTGTGTGTAATAGCAGATAAAGATATTCTCCCACTTTGTAATCTGTTTTAACTCGGCCTATGATATTTTTATGTTCAGCATTTTAAATACCGAAGTGTTCAGTTTTTTCTTTTATGCTTTTTCATTTTCTTTTTATGCTTAGAAAATCCCCCCATTCTAATAAATATTTGTGTATGTTTTCATGCAGTGTTTAATAGTTTTATTTTAAAGTTTTAGCTTTCCAATCCGTGGAACTTTTACTTATTTTGAACTTTTTATTGTGTATTGGATGACAGTTTCCAGAGCAAATCTATTTTCCATTCAACAATTCACATACAAATTGGTTCCTCTTATCGATTACCATCCCTACATTCTTCCTTCTTTCCTAACCTTTCTGAATATTGTCCTTGAGTAAATGCTACCCTTTTGATCTCAAATGACTGATGTTTATAAGGGGTGTATATTTCACTAGTGTTACTGTTCCCCTGCTAACCACAAGGTCAGCAGTTTGAAACCACCAGTTGCTCCCAGGGGAAAGAAAAAGCTTTGTAGTCTTTTTACTCTTGTAGAGAGTTGCAGTCTTGGAAACCCACGGGGCCAGTTGGACCCTGTCCCATAAGATTGCCATGAGTTCCCATTAGAGACCTGTCTATGGTTTGGCTGAAACCTGAGCCATAGAATGAGTTTAGTTCCAGATCTGAAAGCTTACTAAAGACTGTAGTCTCAGGGGTCCCACTTGATCACTAAGTCTGGTCTCTTTTATGATTTAGAACTAAGTTCCATATTCTTTTCTCACTATATCCAGGATATTCTCATCAGATTTCTATCAGAGAGGTTGGTAGTGTTAGCTGAGCACTAGCTAGTTCTTCTGGTTCCAAGGTTATGGACATTGGTGTTTGCACTGTCCATCAGTCGATTGGACTAATTGTTTTCATATTAGTCTCTTCATTCTCAGCTCTATGGAGAGAGATCAATAGTTACACCTTTGATGGCTACTCATGAACTTTCAACACTAAGATGAAGGCAAACTCATGCTTTCAAGTGATGCATTCTTCTAACCAAGACTGCCAAGCAAGAATGTAGAGAGCTGGACTAGGGTGCCATGCACCATCCTCTCTGAATGTATATTCGGAAATCCACTTTGCCAGAGGAGTCTTCACTTCAACTAGGATCAGATTTTGATGAGTGGGGGAAAGGAAGATGACCATTTAGTAATTTCCATGGAAAAATGTGATGAGGTCCTCCCAAACTAGCAACCATACCTACCAGAGTGATGAGGGTTACTGACAGGAAAATCAAGTCAAGACAGGGGGAGGGAAGCATACAGAACTCAGAAAAGACAAGTTCACTTCTGTTAGTAGAAAAAAGTGGAGAACCAATTTCCTAACAAGAAGAGAAATTATGAAAAATACCTTTATGGACCTAAAGGGGAGAGTATACCAGAGATTATGTTCTCCAAAGGGGTATAATGGTCTGAGTTTCTGTACACCCCTTGGGAAATCAGGCCGTGTGCCATAGAATACTGGGACATTGACCCTGGTCTTTGAGGTGTACAACAAACTTCAAAGGCCATACCAGAAGGATATCATGTGGATACACCATTAGGTTAACTGGTCTCTACCTCAAACACACCTGTAACCTAAAGACTTCAGGCCAAAATTACATGGAGTGTGAAGAAGCAGAGGACAGCAATAATAGGAGTATTGATCTGTCTGCAGGTGGATTAACATTTATTTACTACTCCAGTGCCCTGCTTGCTTTATTAAGATGTGTATTATTCTGTCAGACCTGTGTCTGATGTGGTCAGTGAATATTATTGTAAGTTTTGCTTGACCACCAGCTTCCATTGTTTGTGAAAATAGTGTCCAGTCAAGTAAGGACTTAATCCATGCAAGTCAACATTCCATGTATTGTGATTAGTAGTTAATTAGTTAATCTCCCTTTCTAAATTGTGTTTTAAATACATTGCCCAGGGCTACATCAATGGCATTATAAACAGAAGAAGGACCGTATTCTCCAGGGAGATGATCGATAAGATTCTCTACCATAAAATAACAAAGATATCTGTTAGGAAAAACAGAGGCAGATAAAAATATAGATTTGGGAATGGATTTTAAGCTCACAATTAGAGCTCCAATCTAAGCACAATTAATTCTTATGTCATGACCCTGCTCGATATGCACCTACCCTCATGAAGGAAACACAGAAGATATGCATGCTACAACTAATTGTGGTGAAGAAATTAGACGGTGACCAGCTATCAGAATAATAGTGTCTTTAGTCTTAAAGGCTTGTTTGCAAACAAGAACCCATGTAATTAAGATGTCAACTAAGCCAACACAGTAAAAGCACGCCAAAGTCAGTGATTAAGAAATTATAAATGATATAATTCAAATCTGAAGGAGGGAATGGTATTACAGCTCAAATTTTGAAATTCTAGTTTGCAGATGTATTTGCAATATGCAAATTATGATAGTGGAATTCCAAAATACAGTCAAAGGATCTACACAAGAAACAAGCCTCCAGTAATTTCCCTTTGACCATAATTGAAGGATGGGTATAACATGGTTATTAGGCAGATAGTATTGGAGAGATAATTCTAGTAGATTAAAATGATAATTCTGACTGGAATGGTTAAAATATTGATATTTAATCTCCCTTCAGATGTACTTTGAGCTTGATCTGATTTTAACTATTTTCTGTCTTACAAACTGAAGCTTACCTCTGTTGTATTTGGTTATTGGTAGAACTATTTTTTAAAAGAAATCATTTTATTGGGGGCTTGTACAACTCTTATCACAATCCATACATCCATCCATTGTGTTAAGCACATTTGTACATTTGTTGCCATCATTCTCAAAATATTTGCTTTCAGCTCAAACCCTTCGTATGAGCTCCTCACTTTTCTACCTCCACAATGACACCCCTCCCTCATGAACCCTTAATAATTTATAAATTATTTTATTTTGTCATATCTTACACTGTCTGGTGTCTTCTTTCACTCACTTTTCTGTTGTCTATCCCCCAAAGAAGACGTTATATGTAGATCCCTGTAATCAGTTCCCCCTTTGTATCCCACCTTTACTTTACCCTCCCAGTATCACCACTTTCACCACTGGTCCTAAAGGGATCATCTGTCCTGCACTCCCTGTGTTTCCAGTTCCTATCTGTACCAGTGTACATCCTCTGGTCTAGCTGGATTTGTAAGATAGAATTGGGATCATGATAGTGGGGGGGGAGGACTCATTTAAGAAGTAGAGAAAAGTTGTATGTTTCATCCTTGCCACACTGCACCCTGACTGACTCATCTCCTTCTCATGACCCTTCTGTAGGAGAATGTCCAGTTGCCTAACATGGGCTTTGGGTCCCCAATCTGCACTCAGTCTAGTTCACAATGATGATTTTTTTTCTTTGATGTCTGATACCTGATCCCTTCAACACCCCACAATCACACAGACTGGTGTGCTTCTTTCATGGGGGCTTTGTTGCTTCTGAGCTAGATGGTCACTATTTTTTGGTAGCATTCTTGATGCTCTGTTATGTAGCTTTCAATGTTTTCCAGTGTATGAAGCCCAGATTTGGTGACTCTATAGAGACAATGACTAGTATAAGGATCCTTGGGGGATGTGGCAATGGGGTGGGGGGGATAATGTGGAGCTGATATCAAGAAGTACAAGAAGGAAGAAAATGTTTAGAAAATTACTGTGGTGGCGATTGTATGCCACTGCTTGATATAATTGAGCTATTGAATGGTATGATGTCTGGATTACCTCCCCCCAAAAAAGATTTGAAATAAAAATATGAACAGCAAAAAAATATTATGTGAAACATTCTCATTGTGCACCTTGGTGTCTCTTGAGACTATGGGTCCTGATCCCGCAGACCCAGTGACACATTCCCTCCGGTGTTTGGTTTTGTTGAAGAAGTTTTCCTAACATTGACCTCTGGTGTCCTTACTATATTTTTGGATATGTTTACAGCTAAGGTTAATGTACAAATATCTGCTGCAGAATCTATATGTATGCATGAATATACTCCCACAATCACTCTCACACCCATTCAGTGTGCTGTGAAATCTGTGCAAAGATCCCTGGTGGTGTAGTGGTTCCAGGACTCAGATGCACTGAAAGGTTGGTGGTTTGAGCCCACCAGCCACTCTGTAGTGGACAAGTGTGTTATTCTGCTCCTGTAAGATTACTTTTCTGAAACTCATGGGAGTGAGCAGTTCTATGTTCTCTTATGTCATAATTAACTGGACAGCAACAGGTTTGGTTTGGGTTTTAAAATCTGTGCTTCAGATCAGGTCAGCATCTGTTCTTGCCTGATCAATAAGTGCTGAATAAAATCGTGTTAAAAGCAAATGATCTTGCTTTATGGGAACAAGTACCTCTTTGAAGGGCCATTCTGCTCTCTTTCCACTCAGGCAAAGATTGCTCACTTGTTCTGTCTTGATAGATTGTCTCATGGAATCATGGACTGTTAAACATCGAGCTTTGCACAGTCCATTTTTTGAAACCTCTTGTGCCTTCTCTTTCTCTGTGGGCCTCCAGATGGACTGGCGGTTTGCCAGTTCAGTTACGGAGGGCAGATATTCTAAAATGCTTCTATTCACTTAAATGTTTCAAAGGTCTTTAAAAAATCATTGAACAGACTGTATGCAGCTTAGGTAAACACTCGGGCCCATCACTGGAGTCTTGTTCTGCATACTCGATTAACGGAGCATTGGTGGTAAGGGCTGAGAAAGCTTGAGATGAAATTGAAAAGACTTAGGCAGCTAATCAGTAGTGAGGATGATGTATCGACAGCACAGGCCAGTTACAAAGATAAGGCGGTGGTCTGTAACCTAGAGGGGTACTATTCTTCTCTCATGTTAGATCATTTGAGCTTCCACTGACCAGACCAGTTCAGCCTGTGTGAAAGTGACTGTTTACTTTTCCATTGTGGTTTGGTACCCTTCAGGTTGTTTTGAAAGCACTCTTTTGCTAGGAGACAGAGTAAATAGATGCCAGCCAGGCAAGACATCCTCCTCCTTCTTAAGCCCTGAGTAATGAGCAGTGCCATGAATTCAGTTGCTCAAACCAGGATCTTAGGGTCTTCCTTGACACTTCTTCTCCCTTCTTCCCTTCCACCAACACACTGCCCAACCCTGTTGATTCTCTCTCCTACGGATCTTTGTCCACCTCTGTCTGTTCTCACCTCCACACCTAAGTGACCATTTCTCGTCTGGATGATTCTGGCTTCCTCACTGGTTTCCCAGCTTCTACTCATCCTTCCTGTCTATGGGTCTTTGCATGTAATCTTCTTATCTGGTTAACGTTGATCAATATTTAAAAGTGTAACTCAATTCTTACTTTCAAGAAAGTGATCTCCAATTCTTGTCCAGGATAAAGGTTCGTTTGCTGTTTGTTCTCATTGCTCTGTGTTCTTCTCCATTGCAGCAGTTATCACTAGTGGAACAAATAATTAAGTGGATGATTAATTGTTTGATGCACTCTGCTCTTTTAGAGAATCAGATCCAGAAGGGCTGGCAATGCACTTTCTTCTTTGCTATGAGAAATCCAGTTCTGAGTCCAGCACGTGTTGGAAAACTGTAGAATGAATCTGCCAGCCAGGTGCTCTGAGATACATTGCATAACCTTTTTGAGTTTCATCATTTGTAAAATTCACTGTGCTCAGCATTCAAGGAAAACAGGGGTTATGTAATTTTGGTTATTGGTCTGTGCCTGTTCTCTCACCCTGGTCAAGCGCTTCAGAATCTATCCTGTTGAAGTCATGAATAGTTTTCCTTGGGCAAGCCTTCTCGTCCACTTGGAAGACAGGCTTAGGAATGTGTCCATCTGACCCACCAAGACTTCAGGGCAAAACTCCCCATTCACTTCTTTAGTTAAGAAAGATTTACTGAGAGCTTCCTATGAGCTCCAAGCAAATCCAAAGATAAAGGGCTGCTGTTGTAAAAATTCTGACTCACAGGGACCTGTGATAGCATAGAGCAGAATTAACCCATAAGGTTAACCCATAACCTGTAAGGTTTCCAAGGTCACATGCATTTATGGAAGAAGACTGCGTCATCCTTCTCCCAGTGAGTGGCTCGTTGAATTTGAGCACTTAACCCACTGGGTCAGCCCGGATTTTTTTCCCTATGAGCCTGGTGCTTGGACAATAATAGTGGCCTGGAGATATGCTCTTGACTTCTCGAGCTTTCTAATCATTCCCCCCTGCCCCCCCCCCATAGTCTGACTTCCATATCTGTCATTAGACAGCCCCACTTGTGGATTGTGGTATGACAGGGAAGAAGACTTAGCACCCTAGGTTCAGTTAAAACTATTTTTGCTTCTCAAGACTCTGGGATTTTAAAATCACCATCACAGCAGCTATTCTTAATTTAGTGTCTTTTGTATGCATGCTCTACACCCGCCCCCCCCCCATCCTTTCCGGAACTGCACCTGAAATTGCCTTCTCTTGACAAAAATGCAGATCGAATAATTGTCCTTACCCTCAGAGGAGTAGCTGTTTGCCAAGGATAGGGAAGAAAAGCTAGCAGGTGAGTGGGCAATGCTATTTTGGTCTATTGAGAATTCTTATTTATTTCCTCCCTCTGTATCATGTGTTCAAGCTGGAAGACAGGAGTTGGTTCTGATGTCAGGTTGCATTTCTCGGTGATTTTAGTCCATTAAAGACACCTACCTATTGAAAAGGACAAAGGAAGGAAATCTCTCTCTCTCTCTCTCTCTCTCTCTCTCTCTCTCTCTGTCATTGTCAAGAACACTGACTCACAGCATTGAACAGGGTTCTGATACTTGGATGGAGACTCACACAGAGAACCATTGTGCTGAACTTCATCTCCACAGGGTGGAGGAACACCTTTAGATCCAAAGAGTTCCTTGAACTAGAGAGCCATGGCCTTTTGTGAGAGCTGTTCTCTTAAAGTCATATAGAGAATTAATAGGGTGTGGGAAAAGGAAGAAATGTGTCAGATCTGATTTATTTATTTGTGACAGAGGTAGCAAAGTGCCTAGGACTAGACCTGTTGATTTTAAGGGGAAGCTCATTATTTGAGGAGCAAGCCCCTTCTCCTGACTTCCAAAAATGCAGGGGCCATTCATGTGACAGAGTCAGTCCACAGCATTGCCTTTAATGGAGTGAGCAGATTGCAGGAAGAATGTGATGCTGCTCAGTAAATTTAATGACTTTATGAAGATAAATGTTACCCTTCCGAGGCTCCTTCTTGTCAGAATACATTTAATACCGCCATTCCTTTGAGAACTAAATTCCTGTAGCACTTTGCAGCATATTAACATGTTTTTCTCACCACATGAAATTGCTCTTCAAGCAAGAAATAATAATGTTTCTGCCTCCCCTTGTACATTTTTATTACTGCCAATGAATAGGAGTAAATTAACTATTATGGCTAACATTATTCATGGGGACAAATTCCTAACTCATTTTACAGAGAATAATAAATAACAGAATGAATAAGATGCCTTTAATTTCACATGTGAATTATCAAAGATTCCTCAGAGTAGCACGCGAGGAGCCATCATGCTTCTATACAAAACACAAATATACAGCCAGTGTTGCATATCACACATTCCATCACCACATCCTCACTTGGTTTTGGCTGTACAAATAACCTCACCATTTTTCTGTCAGTGTGCCACAATGTGGTGGTTTGAATGTTACTATGATGCTGGAGGCAATGACAGCAGTGATTAGAACACCAACAATGTCACCTATGGTGCACAAGTTTCAGCAGAACTTCCAGACTAAGACAGACTAGGATGAAAGACCTGGCTATTTGCTACTTTAAAAATCCCCCCCAAACTGACTAGTGAAAACCATACAGGTAGCAATGTAACATTGTCTGATATGGTGCCAGAAGGGGAACCCCTCAAGTTACAAGGCACTCAAAATATGTCTGGGCAAGAGTTGCCACCTCAAAGTAGAGTTGACCTTCATGGCATGGGGGGAGTAAAGTTTACAAGGATTCTATTTCCTAAAGAATCATGATGAGAAGGAATAATGGCAATAATCTGTTAATAATTGGTACATGGAATACACACAGTATGAATTTAGGAAAATTAGAAGTGGTAAAAAATGCAGCACAGATAAATAGACACCTAGGATTTACGGAGCTGAAATGGAATGGTATTGACTATGTTGAATTGAACAAGTGTATGGCTTAATTTACTGGAAATGAAAACTGAAGAAGAATGGCGTCACATTCATTGTCAAAAAGAATATTTCATGATCTAAGCTGAAGCTAAAGGCTGCCAGTTGTACAGTGATCCATACAAATACAAAAAACCCTGATAATACCACCATTATTCAACTTTATGCACCAACTACTAAGCCAATGATGAAGAAATCAAAGACTTTTTAACCAACTTCTTCAGTTTGACAGTGATCAAACTTGTGATTAAGATACATTGATAATTATCAGTGATTGGAATTCAAAAGTTGGAAATAAAGAGGAAATATTCATAGTGAAAAATATGACCTTGGTGGTATAAATGACACAAAGAGATTGCTTGATATGCCGGAACAACAAGTTATTGATTGGAGAAACCTTTTTTCAGCACCATAAGCAGATACTATGAACATGGACCTCACCAGTTGAAATACACAGAAATCAACCAACTACACCTGTAGAAAGAGTCAACGGAGAAGCTCCATTTCATCAATTAGAACAAGGGCAGGGGCAATAGGGGAACAGATCATTAATTGCTCAGATGAAGTTTAAGCTGAAAAAAATTAAAATAGGTCTATTACAGGCAAAGTACATTTTGAGAATATCCCACCAGAATTTAAAGATTAATTTTGACCAACACTAAGACCAAGAATAAATTTGACACATAGAGCTGTAATGACAAAAGACCAGACATCAATGGCACGATATATGAAATAACTGTTTAAAAA
Source organism: Nesogale talazaci (assembly GCA_004026705.1). NCBI lineage: Eukaryota > Metazoa > Chordata > Mammalia > Afrosoricida > Tenrecidae > Nesogale > Nesogale talazaci. Next base: position 337,568 of record PVJH01000097.1, on the reverse strand, counting down.
GACCGGAAAGAAAGAAAACACCAAAGTGGGTGTGTTGCAATGAGTTTTCTAGAGAAACAACACCAGTGACATTTATATAAGAAATAACTCTATATCAAGAAAGCCCCGTCTACCTCAAGTTCTCAGATCAGATGCTAGCTGGAATCCTTTCCAGACTCAGGCAGCTTCCAGTGGATGAAGCAGGAAGTCTGGTGAGTACAGAGGGGTGTGGATCCAAAGGGTGTGGATCCAAAGGGTGTGGATACAAAGGGACATGACAGGGTGCCCACACCTCCCAGGGATGGTAAGCCACAGTAACTATTGCCAGAGCCAAATGATCCATGCCAACAAGATGATGAAGAGGCACATGAAGGAAAAACATTTTTAGTGTCTCTCTTATTAAAAGGCAACACCCCCAAGGAGGCATCAACAGGCTGTGACCCAATCACTAGGTTGGGCTCTACTGCTACCTTCTCCCAGATACATCAAATTGATAAAACAACTTAACCATCACAGGAGGTGTCAGAGAGACCTTGAAACTTCCTCTTGAAAATAAAGTCGTTAAAGTGAAAGAAGAAGTGATGGGATAAAAGAGTTTAGAAGATATCAAAGATTGGATTGAGAAGACCAAGTGAAATTATTATCATGAAATGGACCAAAAACTAGAGTTTGAAATCCAAAAGGGGAGGACATGCTTGGCATATCTTAAGCTGGAAGAACTAAATGGGGAAAAATCAAGTTCTAATAAAGTAACCCTGGTGGTATAGTGGGTTCTGAGTTGGACTGCTTATTGGACAGTCAATGGCTTAAGACCATCAGCTGCTCCAAAAGATAAGGATGAGGTCTTCTGCTCCCATGAATACTTAGAGTATCAGAAATACACAAGTGTATTGCACAAGACCAATCCGAAGGGTTAAAGAGCAAATATGGCACTTGAAGGACTACAGCATACCTGACCTAAGCCATGTTCTTTTTAAGCACTTCATATGCATGTGAAAGCCAAGCAATCAGACCAAGGAAGAATTGATCTTTGAATCCTGTTATCAGTAAAGAATATTTATACTATGAATTATCAGAAAAATGAAAAAAATCTATTTTCAAGGAAGTATAGCCATGGTGATCCTTTGAAACAAGAATATGTAGACTTTCAAGTACTTTGGATGAGTTCTCAGTTTGCACTAGTCCCTGGAGAAGGAACTCATGCTTGGTAAAGCAGAGAGTCAGAGCAAAAGAGAAAAACCCCAGGCAAGATGAATTGGCACAGTGGCCCCAACAGTGGGCTCAAGCAAACAACAATTGTGAGAATGGCACAAGACTGGGCAGTGTCTTGTTCTGTTGTATGCAGTGTTACTAAGTGTTGGACACAACTTAAAAAATTAATTTTACTGGGGGCTCTTACAGCTCTTATAAATTCAATACATCATCCGTATCAAACACATCTGCTGCTACATTCGTTTCCAAACATTTTCCACTTGAGCCCCTGGTATAAGCTCCTTCTTTCCCCTCCCCCCTCTTTAAATGAATCATTTTACTGGGGGTGCATGCATGTCCCCTCATGATCCATATACAAATCAATCATATACAGGCCACATCGGCACACCTGCCATCGCCATCACTCCCAAAACATCCCCCCTCCACTCAGGCCCCCAGTACCAGCTCTTCATATTCCCTCCCCCCCATGAACCTTAATAATTTACAAACTGTTACTGCTTTTTCATATCGTACGCTGTCCAATGTGTCCCTTCACCTACTTCCCCACCGTCCGTGCCCTAAAGAGGAAGTAATCATCTCCCCCTTTCTACTCCACCTTCCCTCCACCCTCCCAGTATCACTACTCCCATCACTAGTCCTGAGGGATCATCTGTCCTAAATTCCCCATCTTTCTGACTCCAGTGTGCATCCCCTGGTCTAGCCGAACTTGTCTGGTAGAACCGGGAGCATGATACTCGGTGGGAGGAAGCATTTGAGAACTAGAAGAAAGTTGCATATTTCATTGTTACTGCACTATATTTTGACTCATCTCCTCCCTGCAACCCGTCTGTAAGAGGATTTCACTTCAACTATTGATGGACTTTAGGTCCCCAATCTGCCCCCCCCCCAATTTATAATGATATAATTTTAGTTCTTTGATGTCTGACACCAGATCCCTTCAACACCTCATGAACACATAGGCTGCTGTGCTTCTTCCATGTGGGCTTTGTTGCTTCTGAGCTGGATGGCCGCCTGTTTACCCAAGCCTTTACGACCCCAGACGCTTTATCTTTTGATCACCGGGCACCATCACCTTTCTTCACCACATTTATTTATGCACAGATTTGTTGTCAGCAATCATATCGGGAAAGTGAGCACACAATGTAATGATTTTTAGTTCTTGAAGTCTGATAACTGATCTTTTGACACCTCTTGGTCCCACAAGCTGGCATAATTCTTCCATGTGGGCTTTGTTGCTTCTGAGCTAGATGGTGGTTGCTTGTTTACTTTCAAGACCCCAGATGCTCCATCTTTTGATAGCCGGGCACCACCACCTTTCTTCACCACCTTTGCTTATGCACACATTTGTCTCCAGTGATCGTGTAAGGAAGGTGAGCATCATGGAATGCCAATTTAATAGAACAAAATGTTCTTTCACTGAGGAAGTACTTGAGTGAAGGTCCAATACCCATCTGCTGTCCTACTACTAAGCTTCTAAGTATATGTTCGTTGATCTATTTCCCCATCATCACATATGTACATGCCTGTGTTTAAACCTCTATAAATGCCTTCTACCCCCACCCTAGTTCTTTCTTCTATTTTCTTTTACTTTCCTCTATCATGCTCAGCCTCTATTTGGATTTCAGTATTTTCTCTCTGTTACATTAGTCTTGATCAGTCCTTATTGGACTTCTCTCAACCACCTTGTCACTGATTTTGGCTCAATTGTTATACTCTTATCCCTGGGCTGGTCCACACCATCTCCTTTCCCTCTTCTCCCCTTCTCCCATGTCCTCCGCCCCAGAACCATCAGTCCTGTTGTTTTCACTTCCAGACTGTTTGTCCAACCTATCAAAAATTATCTTAAAATGAAGCAACCATAAAAATAAAGCAATGACAACAAAAAACCCCCAATGTTTCTATATATATATATGTAAAAAATAAAAATAATAACAATATAAAAACTTGTAAATAGTTCAAGGTCTGTTCATTGACTTCCAGGAGTGTCCCCTGGTTGAGTTGGATGGGGTGCCACACCCTGGCACCAGTTTATCCTTGTCACTCCTTCTGGAGCTCCATGCTCTGTTGCACACCCTTAATGTTTTGCCATGGTGTGGTTGGGACACAACTTTTTAAAAGACTTTTTTTGTTTTTGTTTTTTTAGTCATATTATTGAGGGCTCATACAACTCTTATCACCATCCACCCATCCATTCATTTTATACTAGCACATTTGTATATCTGTTGCCCTCCTCATTCCCCAAATATTTTCTTTTTATTTAAGCCCTAGGCATCAGATCCTCATTTTCCCCCTCCTTCCACACTCCCCCCTCCCTCATGAACCCTTGGTAATTTGTAAATGATTATTACTTTGTCATATTTTATACTGTCTGCTGTCTCCCCTCACCTACTCCCCCATTATCCGTACCCTAGGAAAGAGGCTATATGTAGATTCTTACAATGAGCTCTCCCTTTCTACCACACCTTCCCTCCACCATTCCAGTATCTCCATTCTCACCATTGGTCCTGAAGAGATCATCTGTTTTGGATTCCCTATGTTTCTGGTTCCTATCTGTACCCATGTCCATCCTCTGGTCTAGCCGGATTTGGAAGGTAACATTGGGATCATGATAGTGGAGAGGAGGAAGCATTGAAAAAATAGAGAAAAGTTGTATGTTTCATCATTGCTACACTGTACCCTGACTGGCTTGTCTTCTCCCTGTGACCCTTCTGTAAGGGGGTTTCCCGTTACCTACATATGGGTTTTGGGTTCCCAACCTGTACTCTCTCTTATATTTACAATAAAATAATGTTTTCGTCCTTTGATGATGGATACCTGATCCCTTTAACACCTCGTGATCTCACAGGCTGGTGTACTTCTTCCATGTGGGCTTTGTTGCTTCTGAACTATATGACTGCTTGATTGCCTTCATCCAGCTTATCTAGATAGACCTACAGAGATAATAATATGCACAGAAAAACAACAAGACATAGCAAGATGAAGTAACGAAATGACTACAGCAACAACAAAAAACCAATGACCAGAAAAATATATATAACACAGTAAAAAAGAAAAATTAATAATAAAGAAAAACCTGCAAATAGTCCAATGTCTCTTTGTTGGTCTCTAGGAGTATCCTCCAGTTGAGTCTGATGGGATGCCATGCCCTGACCTCAAAGTCTACCTTTGGCACTCCCTGGTGACCTCCATTTTCTGCTCCCCCTGCTGCTCTGCTGCACAACCTTAGTGTTTTGCCTAGGTGTGGTGGGGTCAGAGTAGGTGCAATGCTGATCTTGTGTCTCCTGTGTTGTCCTCCATAGGGCCTTGGGTCAGCGAGAGACGTCATGTCTCATAGGGGGGGTCAGCCACATGGTCTTTTTTGTACATTGTGGATATCGTCTTCAAGGCTTGGTGGGCCAGGAGGCACTCAACTCTCTTCCTCCCCCTTTATTTGGCACCGTGTTCTCTGATCAGATATGTCTCTCTCCTAGAGTCGCAGCTTCAGTGCTGTGCTCTAAAGTAAATTCTTCTGGTGGGAGGGCTGGCTGTCTGCATAGTTGGGATTGGAGCCAGGCCCTCAGAACCCTTCTCTCACAGGCTCCCCACTCGATGCCGTCATGCTGCATCCATATCCTGGGGTACCAGATTTAATTATTTCCCTCTTTCCTTTTGGAGATCTAAACAATACCCTCCACTTGCTTGGGTTAGTTCCCAGTTCCCCCGCTATACATTGCTATCTTTCCACCTCACCCTCCTTTCTAATTGGATACCACATACAGCCCTGGATTTGGTCTGGCTCCTGTCATACTACCTGGACCTCATCCCAGGAATTTTTGTATACAGTAGTTTTTTCCCCCTATTTTTGATAGCCTATGTATTCCCTGTGCCAAGGTGCTCAGGTTTGTCCCAATTCCCTCATTGGTGGCCCTAATTGTTTGGAGTTTATCCTCATGGTCTTTAATCCACTGTGAATTAATTCTTATGCATGAAGTGAAGTAAGGGTTTTGTATCATTTTTTCTACAGGTCAATATCCATTTTTTTCCATCATCATTTATTGAAGGGGTCACCTGCTTCCCATTTGGTATGCTGATGTTTTCATTCCTGGGTCTTCAGCTCTTTTCCATTGGCCTAAATATTTGTCATTATACCAGTACCACATTGTTTTGACCACTGCAGTCATATAATACATACTAAAGTCAGGTAGAGTAAGCCATCCCACTGTTTCCTTCTTCTTGAGGAGTTCTCTGTTAATTCTGGGCTTCTTCCATCTCCATATGAAGTTGGGCATCACTTTTTCCAATTATTTGAAGAAGGACGGTGGTATTCATATTGGGGTAGCATTGAACTTATATAGTGCCTTGAGTGGAACTGGCATCTTTACTATATTGAATCTTCCCATCCACGAGCATGGGATACTCTTCTATTTCTTGTGGTCTCTCTTGATTTCTTATAATTGTGTTCTGTAATTTTTCTCATACAAATCTTTTTTATAGTCAGATATATCCCCTTTACAATTTGTGCTTGGCTATTGTAAAGCGTAATACCTTTTTAATTACCTATTTTGTGTGTTCTTCTGGTAATCCAATTATGCTGATGCAGTTCCTCTTCATGGCATCAAATATAGCTCTCGGGTTTTCTTCAGCCTCTCTAATGATTTTATTAGATTTTTGTTTGCCTTTGCTAAAGTCCACTTTTCTATCCTCTAAATTGCTGGTGCATTTTCTGCTTCCTTCAATTGATTCGTGAAGTCTGTAAGTCTGTTATTGGTTTTTGTTATCTCATTCCTAAGATCTTTTATTTCCCTTTGGTGTATGGACCTTATCTCCTCTATAATTTCATCGTCTTTTTTTGGTATTGCTTCTTTCATATCCTGTATGATTCCAAACAGCGTTCTGAAAATTTATCTCTGTGACAGATCAATGTCTTCTTCTATGTATGTTGTTAGGTTCAGGACATCTTCTGCTGTTGCCTTTTGTTTCTCCTGTTTTATTGTTGAGGTCATTGGAGCTGATTGCTGTTCGCGTTGCATTGTTTTAGAGGAGTCAGATATCATTTTCCAGGGAGTCAAAGAGCATTGCATCTCTCTAAGAGACTTGTAGGAATGCTTCTTTGAACTGTCTGTGGCTAATTTCACTATGAAATTGGCGTACCACTTTATTCTGTGGCTTCACTCTTTCCCTAGTAAATCAGTATTCTGTTATTTGTAGGGCAAGTTGGATGGTCCTGGTTGAATTGTTGTGGACCCACAAGGATGGTGCTTAACTGTATGATCTCACAAGCTGTGATGGTGTGGCCCCCAGCAGCTTGGGACACCACAGAGGGTGCATGGGATTGCCTGCTTCAAGGAGAGTGCCACAGAAAGCTCTGGTGTGTTGCCTGCTTTTGTGTAGAGCACCATGAATGGTAGGCAGAATCACCCTGGTCAGGTAGATCGCTGTGGAGGCTGAGCAGCAGCAGGAAATATTGGTGAGTATTGGCTGGGATGCCTTAGCCTGTGTGAGGCACTAAGGCAGGGAGGAGTAAGCCCTCAGTCACGTGAGACCACAGAGGACAGATAGTAGCCCCCCCTGCCACACAGGCAGGAATTCCCCTGAAGACGTAGGGTGGAATATCCTATGGTGGAAGGTGGGCGGACAACCCCATCCTGGGTCTGTGCTGCACAGGATGGAGGTCTTCCAGCTGGGTGCAGCAGGCATAAATGCCTTAGGCTAAGAGGAGTGGTCTGGACGTCCACAGTGATGTGTGAGAGAAAATAGACGAGATCAAGAGAAAAAGCACCAAAGAACTAAGCCGGCTGAAACTGTTGGGGGATAAAAAGAAGAGAGGGAAACAAAAGTGGCAATATAGCTGAGCCCTGATTCGTAACCATGGAGCTGCAGGGTTTAATCCTTGCCCCTAGCCAGGAGCAAACTGTGTTGAGATAAAACCCCCTGTGCCAGCTCCAATTGTTCACAGCTTCAGCCTAGGCAGTAGCAAGGCAAAGGTCAAACCCTAACCGGTCTCCACTGTGGTAAGCCAAAATCTCCCAGCCCTTTAAAACCTTGTGGATGTGTGCCTACTTGTCTTTATGATGATGCTCCTCCTGCGATTTGGCAGTGTTGAATTTCCCTCTTAACAACTCTCCTAAAAATTCTCCTGGGATGATTTCTGTGGAGTCTCTCTGGTCTGTGTTACTCAGTCACCATCTCCCAAGAAGTTCAAGTTGGACACAACTTGATTGTGCCTCAGAACCCTATACAGAGAATGACATATTCCCTGATCTTTAATCCCTCAGAGTCAAATCTCTGTTTATCTGTCAACCTTAACTAGATAACAAACACTCTCAGTCAATATGAGAGGCTGTGTTTAGTTTTTACAAAATCTAGAAACCATTTTCTCTAGGGATGTATCACTTCATTCCACAGTCAACTTCAAGTCTAAGTAGTGTAATGCTGTTTATTACAAGGAAAATTCCGTACTCATGGAAACTGCCAAAGTTGTAGCCTGTGGCCCTGACCCTTTTATTTGGAATTGCCTTCAAGATACGCTAATTTTTGTGCAGTGAAATAATTTTTATCACCTTCTCATAGCTTATTCTAATGGGGTTTTTGTTGCACCATAACTTGTCATGGATCTGGAAGGTCCAGGTAGGCAAGACAATAGAAAGCAGAATAGCATAAGCCTCCTTCTGGAACATTCCCAGGTCCTAGCTGCACTGCCCCATCTTTGCCTCCCCTACCAATCCTCTGTTGATCAGGGTCTGTGTTGGGACACCTGATACAAAATCAAGGGTGTTCTTGCCTCCCTGAAAGAACATAGGCAGCCTGGTATCCTGGGTTAGTTGTCATAGGCTAAACCTTTTCTCAGTGAGGGAGGTCTTTAAGGAAGCAAAGATTCAGCCTGTTGAGGAGGAAGCCAGGACAAGGAGGCCTTCCAGGCATGCATATCCCACAGGAGAAGATGTGGGTATGGGCATGGATCCAGAAACCTTGGCTGAGGGGCAGTGGTCAGTCTAGTTTGCCTGGAGTCGCAGAGTTATGGTGGGAGTAGTTGAAGAAACAGACTGATAATGGGGTGGAATTTGGATGTGTGATGAGAAGGGAAGGCTGCATCATTCCTTTGAATGGTGATCAGTCAAGGGAAAATTTGAACAGATGGATGACCTGATAAGATAAACTGTTTGTTTTCTGGAAAATATTTCAGAACATTATGCACAGTGAACCTACCTAAAAGTCTGAAAGAAATAAATCTTGTACACAACTGTAGTTCTTCTACTCCAATTATCATCTGGGATGTGGACCTTAGTTTTCACCAAGGGAGAGAGAGAAGAGAAGGTACTTTATGCTGTTGTCATTTCTTCCCAATTTGGGACTGAGGAAGAACCAGTAGCTGGACTTTGTGGGTCATTTTAAGGAAGCACTCATTCTAGTTGGATTTGGGGATTATGGTTAAACCCTGATGGCACCATGGGCTAAGACTGGAGCTGCTAACTGCAAGGTGAGTTGTTTGAACTCACCAAGCACACCACGAGAGAAAGGTGAGACTTGTATTTCCACAAAGATTCGAAGTCTCAGAATCTCACCGGAGGGAGCACTTCTCCTCTGTTCTAAAGGGTTGCTACGAGGCAATGGCAGGGAGTTTAGTGTGGTGTTTTGCATCACTAGACACTAGGGGTTGGATTAAGGCGAATGGCAAGGAAGATGCTAAAAAGGTCTTAGAAACGGTTGTAGTTTCTTAGTGCAGTTGTAACACACGTACCACTAGTGAGTGGCTTTAAATACCAAGTGTTTTGATTTTCCCCCCATGTTGGGGAGGCTGCTGGTCCCAAATGGGGTCCTTCCTTGTCAGGACCCTGGGCATTCCTTGATCCTTTGGTTCACATGGCATCTGTCTCTCCCACTTTGTTACTTTGCCTATTCTGGTGTTTTATAATTCAATAGTGATGAGGTTTAGGATCCTCTCTGCGCTGGTATGACCTCACTAACATAATAACAGAAAATCCCCATTTCCATACAGGATCACATCCACAAGTACAAGAGCCAGAAATTTAGCACATATAGTTTAGAGACCTAATTGAATCTATAACAGAAGTCATGGAGTGTGTGTGTGCTCAGCCAGTGCACGATGCTCATAGAGGAGGCCATCCGGGCTGCTACTCCCTCATAGGGCAGAGACCTATAGCGTGCTAACCCTCCTTAGGACCACTCAGTACAAACCCAATCCTTGTTACCTATGCCAGCCCTCAAAACATCTGCAAAAACTTGAGAACTTTCCTAGTCATCGCTTTTTTGGGATTAAACACCTCTAGTGAAAGCAAACATACTGTGGCAGTTGATCCCAGATGATCTTCCTGGTTACTCTTGTCCTATCTGGTTTTGGGGATTCAGTGTCCCCCTGAGAGCATGGCACTGGGCAGAACTGAATCTGTCCTAGCTGAGGTCTTCTTAAAATATAATAAGATAAGACCAATACTGCCCATATTCTGAGCCACATGTTGCTTTCCTTCACCCCAAACAGGTGTGGTCTTTAGATGTAGTCATACAGTAATGGAGGATTCAACTTGTGTTTCTTTACAGATTTCTAAGCATCTTCATGCAGGTCTTGGTTGACATTTGGACCTAAGTGTGGAACTTTTCATTAACTTCACTAAGCTCTATTTTCGTACTTTCAGTTGAGCCGCTCTTCTTTGCAAAATAACAGTATGCCAGTCCACTATCAAATAGTTTGTTTCTCTCCCTTCCAGCTTTTGGAGACCTGTAAATTTTATTTAGAACTCATCAATATCTACAACCAAGGGTCTGTTGGAAATTGTTAATCTGGACAGGCTCAAGATCCCCCTTCAGCTAACATGCTCGAGTTAATTAGAATTTTTGGTGTATAGGCAGTCATTCAATAGGTTAAAAACCCACTAGATTGTACTGCAAATTATAGAATTGGCCACCTTCTGTTTTAAGACAATTGGGACCAAATTTTGCCATTTCTACTCTTCCTGTATCATTCCTATTTTTATGAGAAAAATTCCTCACACATTGCCAGACTGCAACTATTTCCGTTCTGTGTTGTCCCAGAGCCTTAATGATGTTAACTCATTCAGAATAGCTTGCTGTTGCCTTTTAAAAATGATATGTATTTTTGAAGTTTATAAAGTCATTGTACAACATTTGAAAATACATAAAAATGCTAGAAAAATTTTAGATCACTGATAAACCCATCTCTCAGGGATCCTTGTTTTCAAACCCTTTTGACTGGGCTTTCCATGTCTGTAAGCACATTGAGAGGTGTCCACAAATGCATGGAAGTGCATGTGCATATACAAATGAACAAAATCAAGTTATGCTGGAAAGAAAGGATTGCAGCCTGTTTTCACATTTATTAATTTTATGATAAACATTGTATTTTTAAAACATATGAATATATTTTATTTCTTATTGCATCCTCTATAATGCTAATGTAGTGATGCTGAAATCCACACACTTTATATCCTTTGAGAATTTGCTTTGGTGACTTCTCTTGTGACAGAAAAGAGGACTAGAGGGTGCAAGAGTCAGTCTCCTTATTTTATGCACCTGCTCCTTAATTAAAATCTCCCTTGTGGTAGGAGCTAGCAGCTCACAAAACCCTCTAACTAGATGTGTTCAAAAGAAACTCATTTTGTTTGCTGCACTGACACTTGCTCCTTGGGAATAGTCTCCTGCAGAGCTTCCCCTCCGAACTTTTTCATGGTTTGGTGGTATGATTTTCTGGTGGGAATGGGGTGGTGCCACAGCTCTTTCTGAGGTATTTGGCAGGAGTGCCTTGCTTGTTGTCCAAAAGTTTTCTGGGTTGCTAGCCTACCCATTTTCCGATCCTTTGCCTTGCAAAAGCAGCCTTTTGTCTTTTGTACTCATTGGTGTTTCCAGGTGGTTTGTGTCTCCAGGATCCAGCCTAGAATATATGATGCTAAAAGAAAATCCAGTGAACAAGTGCCATATTGAATGTGAATTATGGTGCTGGCCAAGACTCTTGTTAGGATGGCTCAGACCATACAGTGTTTCGTTCCATTGTGCCTGGGGCCACTATGGATCAAGGCTGACTCATGGCACCTAATAACTGTTGACTTTACCAGTGACTGTTAGAAAAATACTGTTGACTTTTTACCAGTAACAATTAGAAAAATAAGCAATTTTGATTTGGAAGAAGCTTCTTATAATCAAGGATGAGGAATCTTCTCACATACTCTATCAGGAGAGACTAGTTCCTGGGGAAGGACATCATGCATGGTAAAGTAGTGGGGTCAGCACAAAAGGACAAAATGGATTGGTGCAGTGGCTGCAACCCTAGGCATCAATCTATGATTGCAAGGATGGTGCAGGACCGGGCAATGTTCTGTTGGGCACACGGTTGCTATGACTCATGGATGATTTGATAGGACCTAACAGCCACAACAAAAATGATCTAAAAAATCAGCACTGGCAGATTGTTGTACATGATTGCGTTTATGCGGAATTCCATTCTGTTATAGAGAACATTGTGATGATCTGCAACCAACTGGATGGCCACTAACAGCAATAATGTGATTGCTGAGCCATCTTTCGGATGCTGAAACCCTTCTGCCTTCTTTTCTCCAAGTTTCTGCGTCAATTTATGCTTGTTTTATATATAAGGTCCAAGGTTTTTAAAGCCCTACTTTGTGTGAGGGGAAAAATGTATGTCTACTCAATTTTGTTCCAGGAGCTGATGTCTGAGTTTCCTTTAAAAATATTTTTATTGGCATATGCTTCACATATCACACAATTTAATCATTTAACCATATTTGGAATTTTGCAATCATTGCCACAACCAATTTCAGAACATTTTCTTCTTTTATTTATTCTTAGCTCCCACATATTCCCTCCTTAACTCCTCTGCCATGACCTTAGGTGGGTGCAGTCCAGTTATTGACTCTATAAATGTTCCCATCTTGGATTTCATATATAGAAAATCATTCAAAACACAAACAAGCAAACAAATAAAAAGACACCACCACCAACTACACCATAGATAAACCTCAGTCAACAAGAAAGGAGGAAATATTATAAAATGAGGCAACTTAAAAATGAGTCAAAAAGGAGATCAAATGATATGTTATTAATTTTAAGCCATAATTGACTTTACAATGCTCTTTGTCTGATAGCAAGGTTATACAAATCCCTGGACTATGTTCAGAGGGGATTCACTGGAGACTTAATCCACATGCAAATGAATTTTGGGCATCTGCTCCTATCCATAGCTTTCTGATATGATTCCCTCTTTCAGATATGGATTTTATTATTGAATTTCAATTAGTGTTAGCAAGGACCATTTGTGTAGATATTTGGGAACTTTCTGGTTATGACCAAGACTTTCAACTGGTTTGGAACAGTTCAGTTATAGCCTATAGAAACAAGGGCAGCATATGCATTATATAGCTACTGAATCTCTGTGGCATCAGATTTTTACCCAAATAGAAAACAAACAGTGGAGCACTGTTCAAAATTCACAGCAGTGTGACTGGCTGCCATTTTTGCGCTCCCTGTTGCTATTTGTTTCTTCCCCAAACAAAACCCAAGCTCATTGCAATTTCTAACTCAATGCGTGTCAGTCCAGGTAGACTAGAGAAAATAATTCATGTATTTGTATATAGGAGAGAGTTTTATGCAAAGGGTAATTGTACATTAAGAAGACATCCCAACGCAGTCCAATCCAAGGTCATAAATCCAATATTAGTCCATATGTCTGATAACAATCGATAAAGTCCTCTTCAGACTCACGAGACACATGTAATGAAGTCAAATGCAGGACAATCACAAGTGAGTGGGTAGAATGTCTTTGGATCCAGTGGAATTGTAAGTATCTAAGCCCTGGCAGGGACTCTCTGTGACTTCTCAAGCATCTCAGCGCTGGCAGGGTTCTCTCTCTGGTTTCGCTGACTTCATAGGTCTGGTTGCATCCATGTGGCTGTCTGGCTCAGGGCACTAGGGCAGGAGTTCCATGTGCCTTGTCAGTCAAGTCTCTCTGGCAGTGACCATTGTCTCCAATAGCAAGTCTCCAAGGGAGTGATCAGAGAAATCGTGTCTCCTGCCTCCAAGAAGGGATTCCCCATGTCTACACAGAGCTCTCATTGTCTGTCTCCTGATTGACAGGCTACACTCCGCCCCTACACTCAATCTTCAAATCGACACCAGATTAGGTGACTACGACAATGTGACTGTATCAAAGTAGGATAGAATTCCTAGGATTTCTGAGGCTCTAAATCTTTATAGAAGTAAATTTCCAAAAATTAAAAGATGTAAATTCTGTCATCTTTCCCTCATGGAGTGGCCGGTGGGTTCACACTATTGACTTTTTCACTAGCAGACCAATTCTCTAAGCCACTGGGCCACCTCGGCTTCCTGTTCTGACTGGAGATTTGGCTGCTGTGCACCGTGTATGTTCCCTTTATTTCTATCAGCCATGAATGAACCCTTTGAACCAATTTGAAGCCCTGACAATGATACTAGAAATGCTCTATTCTTTAATGATTCCTCTCTTTAACTTCTGAAACAACTTAATTCCAGGCATGCATATTAGTTCACTGAGAACTTTCAGTTTGCAGTCACTTTCCTAGCACAGCTCAAGGGAAGTCTTTACTTCTCTGTGAAAGAGTCCGGGTGATCCAAGGGGATAAGCATTGGGTTGTAATGTAAAGATCAGTGGTTTGAACCCACCAGTGTATCTGTGGAAAAAGGAGGTCGTTTGCTCCCATAGCTCCATGTCCCTGTTCTACTTTGTCTTGCAGGGTAGTTATGCAGTGGAATCAACTCAAGGACAGTCGTTATTGTTATTGCGATTACTATTTTACTTTAATACTTCTTTTGCCCATAGTCCCTGGAAATGAGATATGTCTGAGTTTTGAACACTGAGGCCAGTGCTGCAGGGGCCATGGAGAGCACCTCTATCCCGAGTACTGTTGAATGAAAGTAGCAAAATTTTAAAATAAGAGCCTTGTGAAATTGAGGTTCAAGGTTGTCGATGATTGAGATGAATTACAGTGGAGCATCTCACTTGTGGGACCTTGATTTCACCTGAAATGCTCTCAGTGCTTTTGAAAGAAGGCAGGCTAAGAATTTTATATCAGTCATCAAATCTAAAGATTTTAATGTATGATGCTTCTGACTGAAAAGTCTTGGAAACCACTTCCCCGCAGGGGCTGATGGGCATGGCAAACACCATCCGAGAGTCTTGTGGTCATCTTTAGCATCACCAGTATTGATTGCTACTTGTGGTCTGGGTCAAAGCCCACAGCTTGTGCTGCCACGGTCTCCCATGGGGCCTGTACATCAGCAGGTTTGCTACAGCTCCCCAAGTTGGGAATCACTGATTACAGAATGAACTCTTATGCCCTCAGTGTGACATAAATGGACCTTAACAGTCCACCTCTTGCCTCCCACTTGACACTCCCTCTCACTTACCATTATAGGTTTCTTGCGAGGCTCAGACTTTTTGCCTCTCCTGGCCTCCTCTGCTTTGAATGCTCTTCAGTTCTCGTGAGGGTTGTGTACCTGGGAAACAGGCACTCCATCTGCAATCACTTTTCCTTCCATACAATTGACCCTACGGGAGTCCTATGCAAACTTTTCTTCTGGTTTCACCTCTCTCTCACTTAAGTCCCTCAGAGGAGAGCTTCTTGAGGGCAGACACCATGGCTGATTCAGCTCTAGAGCTCTAGTCCACAGCATGAGACATGATCAAGGGGACACTTAGCCTCCGAGGTTCTGGAAGGGAAACCAAAAGTATCACATGGTGTATAACCACTATGATACCACGGACTTCTCAGTGCAATTTTCTTTTGCTAAGTATGAGCATGGCTTTAGTAGGCCAATGCCTAACTGTCACTTGAATCTGCAGGATTGCCCCACGCTGAAGAAGTCTGTTTGATTGCCCTCCTTTTCTGAGAAGTCTTCCCAGGATTTCTGCTTAGGAACTTTGGTTGTTTCCTGTTCTGTGAGGAATGACTGGCAAATCATTTTTTAAAAGTAATTCCCACTATTGTCAGATTTTTGTAGGCCAGAAGGTTTCGTCATTGCTAGTATTGTTTTTTTGTTTGTTTGTTTGCTTGTTTGGGGGAATGAGATAGAGCTTCAATTTCTCTTCTTAAACTGGTTAATCCTATTTCCCTTTTCCTTATATGCTCATGTATATGTATCGATGTATGTATAAATAGTGTATTTATCTCTGTTTCTATATCTATCTAGCTATCATCTATCTATCAAAATTCCTATGTTAGTTTCATACAATTACAGTAAGAGTGTGAATAAAAAATCCAGCTCTTTGGCAAGCTATATCCCCAAGTGTGGTCAATGTCATGTGACCTGGGAGATAGATGTTCCTTTACCAGACATTAACCTCTTTTCTACCATTTGGTCTTGGTTTACTTTTGGCCTATACTGATGCACACTTTTTGTGGTAGTTACAGAATCATTTGTCAATTTGAGCGGATTAAGAGTGTCTACGAATTTGTTTCTGTAGTCAACCTAAACTAATACACTTCCCAAAGCCTTGTTTTGGTACATCATCACACTCATTGTTGTGAAGATCAGCACCAGATAGAACTCTTTTGGTTATATTGCCCTTAATCTATATGGGTTGATTCTGAAGAGTTGTATGAGCCCCCAATAAGATGATTTAAAAAAAACTCCAATTGCTTTGTAGTACAGAGGTGCAGAGTTCTGCATGCTTTGCCCCAAGTGTGTACCAAGTGTGTACCAGGATCAGCATTTCTTCAGATGATCTCTTTAAAAACATTAGGCCTTCCTTGCAAATGACTGAAAATCACAGCAAGTATTGATTTTGTGGCTACAAAGAAATTATAGTGAGTCCATACATTTACAAATGTAGCATTTGTGAGTGTTAAATGTCGAATCCTTCAATAATAAGAATTGGCTATATGTGTGTGTGTACACATATGTGCACATATGTAGATGCATACAGACACAAATACAATGAATGTGCTTACACGATGATGGGGGCTAGTTAAGGAAGTTCCAAGTTTGGAGGGCAAGTCATAAATAAGGTAAGAGCCCCAGCAGACTAGGACTCCACAGCTATTGGTTGACACTTGTTGTCAATAGGCAGCAGCCAGACTGGTTCAGCCAGAGCTCCGTATAGTCTTCACCCCTTTAAAAGGGATCGTCTGATTAGTCCAGGTCCACCTAGGAGAATCATCCTTGGTTTAATCGTAATCAATGGATTGGACCATATCTACAAAAGCCCCTTCAAAGTAGCATCTATATCAGTGCTTGATTAATGAAATGTGACTACACATGAACCTAGCCAAATGGACCTCTTGGAATGTCATCACGGTAGTTTAAAAAAAAAGGTTCTATAAGGTAAGAAAGATTGATTGAATGAGAAGGCTAAGCCACCCTACAGTGAGTGAGTATGCATAGTATTGGATTGGAGCAGCTCAAGGGAAGATGATGACTTTGGAGTCAATAAAGTCAGCAGAAGAAAACCAAAGTCCTTGGTGTCTATTCTGACACCCCACCCTGATTTCCACTGAAAACTCTTGAGACCAATTTCATAGTCTGATTGCTTGGCATTCTCATCCTGCAGTTTGTCTAAAGTCCTACTTGCCACAGCCACGCCCAATCCTGGGGGGGTTTCTGGAACCACTCTCCTACTTTCTCCACATTGCTTCTTTCTGATCCCCTTTTCACCACCCACCTCAACTAACTCAAATGTTCCCTTTGGACCCTTTTAAGATCTCCATTTGATGAATGTTTTGCTTCTTCAGAGATGCTAGTCTATGATGTAGGCCTGGCACCTCTGCTAGCCCTCAAACTTGCACTGGCTCCTGTTGCTTTGTGGTCCAGTGGTCTGGTCCATGTTGGGCCTGCACGCTTGGCTCAGCTGTGCTCCCTTGTAGGACCTACACATCACAGCTGCTCAGCAAATTCTGCACGCTTCCAGTGGCAATGAAAAGTCCCAAAGAAACCACCCTGCTTTCTTAAGCTGCTGGATTCTGTATCACGTGGTCAATTGAAAGACAATTTGTCTTCTAATTTGGTTTTAATGAATTGCACTTGACCTTGGACCTCTCATTACAACCTTGCATGCAGGCAGCAAATGTGTAAATTCCAAGGTTTGGTGTAATAATGAAAAGTAACCTTTCTTTGCAGTCTTTAGCATACAATGCATTCTTTCCCTTGTACTGACCCATTTCACTGAGGTAGAAACTGAGAATTGGAGGGATCAAGGTCTCCCCCCAAAGTCACTCATTGTGTACAGGGCAAAATGACCATAGTTCTATTTCACATTGCTGACCTTTGGGGAAGACAGTATGGGAGGAAACATACTGAGCCAGGAATCAGGAGAACCCTGTTAGTTTTCTGGTTTGCCTCTCCTGAGGTGACTGACTTTGGGGAGGACAAAACTGTACACATCATTTAAAGGTAGCTCTGAGTTTGACCAATGGAAGGGATCTCCTATTCCTTGTTGGCTCCCCCTCTTCCTGCCGATTCTTCTGGTCATCAGGGCCTCTTTGAGGGCATTTCCCAGTATTCTCATTGTTTTGTATTCTCCAGTGTTTGTACAAACCAATCTGCATTTGTTTTCTGTCAACAGTTGCTCTAATTTACTTTTCAGCTCTTGGTTCTTGCCCTTCATAATTTGACAAGTTTGCTATGAAAATCGTGAGACTGAAGTGCAGATAAGCTGGAGTGCTGAAAGATAAAAAAATTACTGGTTTTGGTCTCCAGACCATTGACCCCAGGACACTATCTGGCAGCTTTGTTCAGTTGGACAACACTTGGTTTGAGCCTCAAGAGTCAGATTTGTAATGGAAATTTCTAGCCTGAGGATGCTACTTATTTCCCCCCTCTTTCCTCATAAAATAGTGCTTTCAGACTGTTTCTCATTTTCTCAGGGATACTGTTTCTCATTTAATCAGAACCTAGTTCTTGCAGATCCCAAAGGGACACCACCTGTTCAATCCTTCCTATTGAGGAAGCCACAGACTCTGACCACACACCCAAGTGATACATAGGGCTATCCCTTCCATGCCCTTTGTGCAGTCAAGGAACCTAAGGCCTAAGGTCACACAGGTGGTGCATCCCACCTCCCACCCTCCCCGCCCGCCTTGCCTGGAACCCCAGGCTACCCCTGGCCACTTCAGTCTCTCCCTCTTTCTTCTCTCTTTTCTCCTCTTCCCTTTCTCCTCCCTGGTCAACCAGGCCTGGGGTGGAGGGAGAAAGGAAAGAGGAGGGGAAGAGGTCATTGGTAGAACTTGAATGATCTCTGGTCTCTGTAACTCCTTTGCTTCAAGAACAGACCTTGTAATGAGCGTGTGCATATCCATGTGCAATACTGTATCCCTGGTACTAGGTACATTCTTACTAATTTTTTAACCATGAATACAGTATTTTATACCTCTTCCCAAGAATTTCTTCCATGTCATTGCCTTGCTTTTCTGACTCCCTCATGTGACTGCATTTAGCTGATTGTTTCATCTGGGGTTGGGGTTCAACTGGGTTGCGTGGTTGTGTGTTGCTCTTCCCATGTAGAGTCAGGGCCTATCTCCCCATGTATTATCTCATTATGCAATAGTCTAGATAAAACTGCCTTACACGGGGACAAGAGCATGCTAAGGGTGAAGACCGAAGCTTTCATGTCTCCTTAAGGTCTAAGGCTGGAAGTCACAAAGTGGCACATATGCCACATTCATAAGACCAAAGCACGTGATAGGGTCATACTAAATGGAAAAGGAAGGCAAGAATATCAGACATGTTGATGGTAGAAATGGCATGTTCATGCATATACACCAAAACAAATAAATGCCTTTGTGTTGGATTCTGACTCCCAAATCAGAAATCAGTGAAATGATTTGCTATTTTTGCAGACAATCTACCCCAGACTGTATTAAATTCATGCCAGAGATTCCTTTTGATAGCGATTGATAGGAGAGGGGAAGAAAATGATGAACAAGTAGTTGAATGACTCAGAAGGTACAATGACTTGGCACATGTGGGAAGAGGAGAGTTGCATCAGTTGAGGCTGTTTAGACAAGATCATTAGATGTTATTCTGGTTGGACCTGACCCTTGTATGTTATTCTGAAGTCAGTAGAGATAAGATGAAAAATTTCAAGCAGGATAAGCACACAATCGGCTTTGTATTTTATTTTTAAGAGATTTATGTTTTAATAAGCTCTTCTCAGGGACAAGGAGATCAACACGGCGGGGGGGGGGGCAAATGCAGTGTAGTGACCAGAGAGGGGAGGAAGGTTTGAATTATGGTGGTAGCAGATGGAATGCACAAGGGACCAACTTGGAGGCTATTAGGAAATAGTCCGACTTCACAAATATTGTGTGAACTTAGGCTTGCCACAAAACAGACTGGATAGCCAGGCAATCAGCTCAATGAGAGAGCTTTGCCCAAGAGACAGGGGAGAAATCGAAACCTCCTTTCTCCACTTGACTTCTCTTTGGTTCTGCTACAATTGGAGTCTTTAAAGTGATTATTTCAAATCACACCAGAGAGGAAGGTATTATTATGGCCACTTTAGAGAGTGCAAGTCACGGAATATTCTGCTCTCTGCTCTAACATTGAGAGCAAAAACTCAAACAGTAGGTCTATAGAATGACTTACTACTTATTTAACCTTTTTCCTCATTGAATCATTTTAAATAAACAAGTTATTTTTACAGGAACAGTGGTCAAGGGTAACTCAATATTTGCCCCTTCCTGAATCTTGGGCCCTCAGAGAAATTAATCATACTTGAGTCCAGTAGGGGAAGCTGGAGCAGATGATCCGGTTTCAAGGTGGCCATACAAGGAGGGGCATTGGAAGTAATTTAGTTCAATCCACTCATGCTGAGCTGTATATGTAGAGGGATTGGAAAATAAAGAAAAGAAACTTGCAATGCAGTACCCCCCCCAAAACATCCAGAATTGTTTTTCCCCCAAAGCTATGTATTTAAACTTTTTTTTCAAAACCATCTTATTACCTTCAATGTACTCTGCATTACATGTAATACGTGTGTCTAATCTGCTATTCCATTCTTGGAGACAATTTTCAAACTCATCTGTTGGGATGGCTGACAACACCACCCTTGTTTTTTTTCACCTCTTCTACATCTCAACTCAATGCCATTTCATGTCCTTCATTCATGGACGCAAAAGTACATCGCACAGAGTTAGGTCAGGTGAGTAAAGTATGGAGGGAAGAGGAGCATGCTGGTTTGTTTATTGCCCAAAACTGGCACACTGCGATGGTTGCAGGAGCAGGCACATTGTTGTGGTGGCAAAAGCAACCCTTTGTCTTTCACGAGTCAGGCATTTTTGGTCTCACACTGTTACACCATCTTTACAGAACCATTAAATAGAAAGTTTGATTAACAGTTGGACCTGGTGGAATGAACTCCAAATGCACTACAAGTCAACATTTTCATCCTTTCTGGAAGTTGATGGACATTCAGAACGAGGTTCGTCATCAATCGACATTTTACCTTTTGGGAAATGAGAAGACCACTCATACACTTGAGTTTTTTTTCCCCCCATAGGACTGTCCTTGTAAGCTATGCTCAATATCACAACAGTTTCTGCAGAATTTTTCCCAAGCAGGAAACAAAATTTCACATCCACACACTGTTCTCCCAATCAACCATTACACACACAGACACACACACAACCCCAACAACAACAACAAAAACGAGGTTTAAGCGAAACTGCTTTTACGAAAAAAAATTAACTGTGACCAGAGAGAACCTTCCCAGGTGATGCTCCTGGGTGCACTAACTCAGAGTGAGTTGTTGGGTTTTCACTTAGCAGGGAAAATGCATACTATGAAAGCTCTGCCCAGGGAAATTCTGGTTCTTTTGGGGTACCCCATCATATATGAACAAGTCATTCAGGTGCTAGAATCATATTTAGTATAAATATTAAGTACTCAGATACTAATCATAAAGTTGAAGGTTCAAGTCTCACCTAGAGGTACTTTGGGGGGAAATTCTAATTGGTCTACTTTGAAAAAATTAGCCATGGGAAACTCTCTGAAACACAGTTCTACTCTGATATATGTGCCATCAGTTACAATCAACTCCATAGCTAGTGATTTTTTGCTGGCTATCCCTTTGTACTTAGCCGCCCTGAAACGAGATGGAGCATAAGGAGAAAGATCAGGAGTATTCAGAGCTAGGTTTTTGTATTTCTTTTTTGGGAGGCAGTGAGATGAATCTGTGTCCCGCTGAGCAGTGAAAAGTTGAGTTCTTTCCTTCAGCACTAATCCAAACTCACATCAGGCTGAACATTCAGACAAGTATAGAACGAATGAGGTCGTATGGGGGAGGGCACCTGTCCTAATGGATGGGCTTTTAAGGTGATTTGACCTTCTGATGAGGCTTGGTTTGTAGGACACCTCCCTTACAGAATTTAGTATAACAGACCGATCAAAGGAAAGGTGGAAGGAAAGCAGGAAAATAGACAAGGAAAATATTTGTGTCTGCTACATTTGTCACGCAAATTATGGGGCCCTGATGTCTAAAGGGAGATCAGAACCATATTTACAGAATCACTGTCAAGGAATGGAATGATTTAAGCACATAGGCATCTGGTTTGCTTTATGTTAGGTGTTTTTCTGGAAGATTTGTAGTCCTTGAGAATGAGGAGCGTGGCAAAGCACAGGGAGGCGGGAAGAAAACGACCATTTCCAGATCTATCTTGAAGTACAATGCTGTTGGTGATAGGGTAATATCTTCATGCCTACCAGGAAGACCAGTTAATATGACTGTTATTCAGATGCATGCATTGACTACTAGAGCTAATGATGAAGAAGTTGAAGAAGGCAGGATCAGAAGAGGTACAGCATGAGGGCCTGCCCTCTCTGGCAGCGTATCAAGATCTGTTCAGAGTTGTTAGTGATCATGGCTAGTTATTTGTTAGTAACTGTCCGTAAGTGGTCTCCCAGTTCATGTTGACTCCATGTACACCGGAAGAGACTGCTGTCCGGCCCTGTGCCAATCCCTTCGCTGTTTGGGGATTGAACCATTTTGCTCCAGAGGCTTTTCACTGGCTCGTGTTTGGAAGTAGATTCTCAGGTTCCTCTTCCTGGTCTGTCTCAACCTTGACACTCTGCTGAGACCTGCACCATAGCAACACACAAGCCTCCACTGACAGACAAGTCGGGGGTGTGAATGAGATGCCTTGGCATTGGCCGGGACTCAAACCCGGGTCCCGTGTATGGAAGGTGAGTATGTTATCACTGAACTGCGCTCAGTTCATAAATTAGGGACTTGGTCAGTCAGTGGGTGGGTGAAGATACTATTGTCCCTGCCATGATGAGCACCTCCTGTGCTCAGCTCTGTGTTGAGCACATTCAATCCTTTCACTCAATGCGCTAATGCTGTCAGTTCCCTTTCTTACAGGGAAACTGAGATAGAGTGAGGTTCTGTAATTTCCGCCCAAGACTTGCAAGTGATAAGAGGTGGAGCTTGCATTCAAAATCCTAGTTCTGAAAGGAGTTGGATTCATTTGTATACCTGGGCAATGTCTTACAAACCTGATGCCGCTGGCAATGTAAAGGAGGAAGAATTTAAGCCTTGCTCTACAAATAAGTCGCTGTGTGATGTTGGGCAGGTAGTGTAACTTCTCTGAAGTCTATATTCTTCACCTATGTAAGCTGGGATGAAACCTCACTATGCCTTTTTCTCCATCATGGAGTATGTAAAGCTACAATGAAACAATTGGCAAGCATTTGAGATGTCCAAGGCGTCATAGGTGAGTTGTTCACAGACCATGAGGAGAGTTCTGTCGGCTGCACAACACACTGTAATGTCGTATCAAGACAGACAACAGAAGAATCAATCTGGAGGTAGTGAATGATTTTAAAATATCAATTAACCCGATCAACAGGATGGTCTGCAGGTCTCTCTGGCCTCTGACCCTTGCCTGGCAGGGCCAGGACAGATGGGGATTTGCCCAAGAGATCAAGCCAAGTGCAATCACTTGAACAGAAGAGGCTGCACAGGTCCAGAGAGAGGGAAGTTCCGACTTCATATCACACACCAGGCCCTTTTTCATTTCCTTTTCCTCCCTGTGTGGCACTGCATGGTTCCCCACCTCAGGGAGGTGCCTGCTTGCATGATAATCAGTTCAGAAACTTATTATAGTGCAAACAGAAAGAGAAAGGGTTGTAGCATTTGTTAATACTGTAAACACCATTTGTTGGCAAACAATAAGCTTTATCGATACCCCTAATGTCTGTATTAGCAAGAGCAAGGCAGCCCAAAATGTTAACATCTGCCAACGCATTGCAAAAGATTATAAGTAACTTTCTTTTAATGCAGAAATTATGCAATCACAAAAGGTATGGCTGAAAATTAATATAACACAAAGCCAGGTTTATTGTGTATTAAAAGCATAAACAATGATTTTATGCGGAGAGCGAGCCAAAGTTCTTTTCAGCATCTCTTTGTCAAAAATGACGCTCTGACACAGAATACAGGGGAAAGGCAGGGAATTGAGATGGTTATTAAATCTGACCTTGATCAGATTTTTATTATGTCAGAAAAAAAATGGTTCTTAAGAGAGAGAGTTGTCATGGGATTAGAGTCCATCTACAGTGAGATGTTTCCATGGCAACAAATCAAACACCATTTCCTCTGACTCCAGTCTCCTGCTTCAGAAGTCTGAACTTAGCATTGAATAATTAGAGTGAGACACAGTAATGTTGTGTAAAGACAAAAAACAGAAGAATCAATCTGGAGGCAGTGAATGATTTTAAAAAGGCAATTAACCCGATCATCAGGATGGTCTACAGCTCTCGCTGGCCATGCCAGGACCCACACAGGTATTTGATTTTACAAATTGAAAGCATACATTTTTTTAAACACACATTACCTTAAAAGAAAGGAACAGTGACATAAACCCCAAGCCAAACCATGATTTCCCCCAAATTAATGATGTCTGAAAGTTATGGAGAAGTCTGTAATAGAAATTCAGAGCTGGGGCTGAGTCTGCAGTAGGTGGTAACATATGATACTCTACCTGAATTCCCCTCCTGTTTGAAAGATCTGAAAACATACTTGATACTGGCGCGTGGTTAGTGTCCCACAACCAATGAGCTATTTAAATTCATAGGCTCCAATGTCACACTTCTAAAATCTTGGTGGTAAGTTACACCAGTGCACGGAAAGCCACTTAGAACTTTGGGAGAGACCTCAGCCTTTTAGCTTCTTGGTTGGCTTGCTGTATTGTCATCTAATTGCATTAAGGACATATTGTTCTTCCTCGGGAAATGTATCTCAGGAGCTAATCTGAGGAATGGCATCTGATGTTCACCGCTGGGTTGTATTTTCCCCCAGATGTTTTCCATTTCTCCCGGAAATGTTTTCTACCCACAGGGAGACAAGAGAATCCAAGATCTGCATTTGTGCCAGGAGAACATGTTGTCTCCCCCATGTTGCCCGAGCTGTAATGAGGGAACTCATCAACACAGCAAATCTGTTCCGACCGTGCCTGCTTCTATAAAGGGTTGGAGGGCTGGAGACCTGGGTTCTGCACTTGAATGCTTGCATTCCATTGTAGTCACCCTCAGTTCTCGGTCAGAGACCCTTCTCCCCTATAAGCATGCCCTTGAGCCACTGGGGTGAAGTTTCTGAAGTACCTTAGCTGTCTGTAGGTTGGGGAAACTTTAAATCGGTTTCTTTGTAGCTAGGGGGAAAACGTTCATAATTAGACATATAGAAGACCAACAACCCCGAGAGCAAGGAAGAAAAGATGTAATGGTCAACATGGGACCTAGATTAAAAGAGCGAAATTTGATTGGTCTTTAGACAAAATTTAGTGAATGTTCTTTGCCTCTCTCTATTCCTAGGATTTTTGTGGCCTTTGTTGTGCAAACCCAAGTTGCTGACCATGAGTTGGGAAGAGCCAGAGAGTCATGGGGAAGGGGCAAGGGTAACTCCTGTAGTCTCCTCAGTCCTTGATTCTTTATTCCTTCCTCTCATATATTGCTCCATTTGTTATGTCTTTACAGAATGTGTATTTATTGGCCACTCTCAGGTCTGGGGGACCCTGATGCATTAATCCAGAGAACAGGATCAACCAGGGAGTCCAGCTGGAGGATGATATGGGGTCATTCTCATGAATGAATGTAGCTCTCCCTTCCCCGTCTCACTGGATGGAAATGTTGTGCGTGCTTGTCATTGCAACTAGCTAGGAGGTGATACTGCAGAGGCATGTCACCCTTGCAGAGGAATGAGACCTGACCCCCCTGGTTTCTGACAGGGAAAAGAAGCCCAGCCAAGTGATTCCCCAGAGCGGGCCATGCACACTCAACTGGGGTTTCTGGACATGTGGCCATTGGACAGCAGCCTCAGAAAGAGCACCAACATACCTCCAATCCCTGGTTGTGCTACTCATTAGCTGCAAGACTGGTGTGTGTGTGTGAAAGAGAGAGAGAAAGAGAAAGAGAGAGAGAGAAAGAGACTTACTTCACTTCTCTTGGCCTCAGTGGTCCCAGCTATAACAGGGTGTTGTTACCAAGCACACACAAAGGTAAAATAAAAGGGTTCCAGCATGGAACCTGTCACCCAACTTGGCACATGTTAACAAGCATGCCAACAAATTGGTTGTCAACTCTGTTTTCTCATTAGACCTTAAAATCAGGATGACCTGAAGGAATTTCTGATGCTGGAGTGGTATTATTTAAAGCACTGTATAAAGTAGGGAGCTTATTAAAAATGCATTATGCTAGTATGACATTTCTGTTCTCTGGTACATTTTGTGGTTTAGAAAGGTAATATAAACATTATTCCCACCTTCGTTTTTCAATTCTTTTCATTGCTTGCATTCCCCTGCATGCAAATTGTTAAATATTAAAAAAAAAATAGGACAGCCACTCAGAGAGGTGCTTGACCTCACACATTCGAACAGTTTCATGCTTTATTTTTCTCCAGGACAACTTAAAAGCCATCTCTCTGTTAATGGTAAAATAGTTACTATGGGTCCATTCTAATGCCTTTAATAATAGTTAGGAGTTAGAAAGGTGACAAATGCAAGTGTCCCCAGAAAAATTGCGCATCCGAGGTCTTGCCGAGGAAGCATTTACAAAGGGTGCCTTTTAGTGAAATGGCTAACTGACAAGCATCTGGTCCAGGGGCCAGTAGAGGGGGCATGCTCCTGCAGACCGTTGCAGACCATTAGTGGGTGCCAAGGGTCTGAGTACCTCATTCCCTAGAGAATGAGCAGCTGTTGTATGTACAAAAGGCTCTGAGGACAATGCAGTGAAGAAGGACTTCTGTATATATCTTCGAAGCTCCCAAACACACAGCAAACTTCAGCAGCTGGGACATGTCTGAGTGCTGTTACTCACATATGTCATTCCGCAGTCTCTTAAAGGCCTTCACACACAGTCGGTCTTTCCTTGCTATGTATCTCCTGGTATCCAGTGGAGCATAAGCAGCATGTGTTGAAGGGCAGGTGTCCATAAAGTAGGAAGTGGTGGTAGGTGGGGGGAAGAAAAAACAAAAGCCTGTGCATAACTCATACTTAAATTTAGCACTCCTTCCCTAAAGTCCTTTTCTAGGAGCAAGGTGATTTCTATCTCACAATCTTTCCTGCCATGGAGTCCGTGCTGACTCACAGTCACTCGACAGGAGAGGGCAGAGCTGCCTTGTAGGTTTTCTGAGACTCTTAACTCTTTACAGGAGTAGAAAGCCCTGCCTTTTTCTGTAGGAACACCTGGTGGGTTCAAACGGCTGACCTTCCAGATTGCAACCTGTCCCTTGATCACTAGGCCTCCAGAGCTCCTTGGTGGTTTCTCTAGGACGCCCCTATGGATAATCCTTGGGATCTTTGTAGGGTAAGAAAATTTGGTTGTACCTTTTTAGCAAGACCAGCAAGGAAGCACCCCAGTAGGAAAATAGACAGTGATACCACACACCCTGGCCTGGGACATCTCCATGGTCTGGTTGCTCCCATCAGATACTGGAACCTGAGGAGCCAGGTTCTGTTCTGTCTGTTACTCTGCGTGACCTTGGTTAAGTACCTTATAGCTCTCTGCCAAAAATTTTAAGCAAAATTTCCTTTGCTAATGTTCTGTGGACAAACAGGAAGTGATAAAAGCTGCAAACTGGCAAGTCTGCCAAACTTATTCTTATGGGTTGAATTGGGCCCCAATCTCAAAGCCCTGTACTTGGGATGTGACCATATTAGGGCAACTGTGTCTTTCTTTGAAGATGTGTTTGGTTACAAATGGAATGAGGTCAGCCTTGGGGTAGGGTGGGTCTTCATCCCAATCCCTTCTGAGTGGTGTTCTTGGAAAGGGTAAAACAAACATGGGAACAGTCACATGGTGGGGGGGCGGGGGAGACACAACAGGTGAAACTGGAAGCAGATGCAGCTGCGAGGAAAAGAATGCCTAGAAATGCCTGGGCTGGTGAGAAGATGAAAGCCTTAAGGAAGGCTCTTCCCCAAGAAGAGAGCTATTTTTTCACCCTCCAATTTTGTGGTACTTTATTATGACGACATTAGGAAAATAAGATGCTTCAAATGGGAAAGGTTACTCTTGTGCAGAGGGAAAGGATGCTCCTAAGTTTTAATACCTTCGAGGTGATTTCTGACAGCATAGCTCTGCCTGCTGGTAAGTACATGGGACACCCATGGACTAAGTGATTTGAGACGATGTGATATGCTACTACAGGTGCCTCACTAATGCTAGTCACATTCGATTTGCTGTTGGAGAGCACAGACTGTCTCATCTCTTCTTCAATAAGCCAGTAAGGGAGGGCAGGACAGCAGGTACTAAAGGGGCAGGTCCCCTTTTTAGCACCATTTTCTATATCTAGCTCAGAAAAGTCTTTCACTGCTCTTTGCTGGCCTCTGGCTTCTGACTGTGCATGTGTGTGTATGTATATAAATATGGGAGCACCCACACCCCCAAATGAGAACAAGCCCTACAAGGTGGAACTTTTGTAGTAAACATTTTTCCTGCAAGGTGAGTATCAGCTACTCACTCTGAGTTAGCGCACCCAGTGGTATCGCCTGGGAAGGTTCTCTGGGGTTACAGTGATTTTTTTTGTAGAAGCAGGTTTGCTCGCACCTCATTTTTGGGGGGATGGCTGATTTAAGAGAACAGCATGTTGCTGTGAAATTTTGTTCCCTGCTCAGGAAAAATGCCACAGAAACTGTTGTGATGTTGAACACAGCTTACTAGAATGGTGCTGCTGGAAAAGCTCAACTGTACCAGGGGTTTTCTCATTCCAAAAAAAGGGTAAAATGCCAATTGATAACAAACTGCATTCTTGAAATCCGTCAACTTCCCAAACAAATAAAATGTTGACTTGTGGTGCATTTGGATTTCATTCTACCAGGTCAGACTGTTATACTAAACTTTCTCTTTGAAAAAATACTTTTATTGGGGAATCTTGCATATCTTATCACAATCCATACACTCATCCAGTGTGTCAGCACATTTGCACATATGCTGCCCTCATCATTTTCAAAGCATTCTCTTTCAACTTGAGCTCCTGATATCAGCTCCTAATTTCTTCCCTCTCCTCTCCCATCTTCCCTCCCTTACAAACCCTTGATAAGCTTGAGATTATTATTTCTATATCTAACATCATCCTCTATCACTCCTCGCCCACTTTTCCATTGTTCGTTCCTGTGAGAGGTGGACCTTGTGATCGATTCTCCCTCTCTCCCCAAACTCTCCCCTAATCCTCCTGGTAGCTCTACTCTCCTTGTTGGTTCTGAGGGGGTTTTCTATGCTGTATTCCCTGTGTTTCAAGTTCTTATCTGTAGCAGTGTGCATGTTCTGGTCTAATCCAATTTGTAAAGTAGAATTGAGGTCATGAGAGTGGGGGGAAGGAAGCACCAAAGAACTTGAGTAAAGTTGTGTTTTTCATCACTGATATACTGCACCCTGACTGGCTCATTTCTTCCCTGTGACCCCTCTATAGTGGTGTGTACAATTGTCTTCAGCATGATTTTGTTATCGGTCTTAGTTGTCTGGTACCCGATCCCATCAACATCTCATGATCACACAAGTTGGTGGGATCCTACTATGTGGGTTTTGTTACTTTTCAGCTAGGTGGTCACTTGTTTATCTTCAAATCTTTAAAACCCCAGATGTTATGTCTTTCGACAGTCAGGCACCATCAGTTTTCTTCACTACATTTGCTTATGCACCCATTTTGTCTTCAACTGTCATATTAGGTAGGTGAACATCATAGAATACCTATTGTTAGAACAAAGTGTTCTTGTGTTGAGGGAGCACTTGAGTTGAAGCCCAATATCCATCTGCAACCTTAGCTCATAACATATAGATTCTGTAAAGATTGCAAAACAATGTGTGACAAAAAAGGTCTGATTTGTGGCCGACAGGGGTGTGACTTTGCCACCACAACAATACAGTGATGAAAGACCTGTTCATGTAGCCACATTTGTGCACCAGTTTTTGGCAAAACAAACAAACCCCAGCATGCCTCTTTTGCCCCATGCACCTTATTCACCCGACCTCATTTGCACAACTTCTTTTTGTTTCCACTAATTCAGACAGACATGAAAGGACAGCGATGTGATGATGTAGAAGAGATAAATGAAAAACTGAGGGAGATGCTGTTAGCTATCCAAACAGATGAGTTTGATAAAAGTTTCTGAGAATGGAATTAAAGATTTGACAAATGTATTGTCATGGAGAGTACTTTGAAGATGATAATGTGGTCTTAAAAAATTAGATGTGTCATTTTGGAAATACAATTTAGGCTTTTTCTGGTATACACCCCCCCACACACACACACTCACATATATTCATTGCCATTGAGTTGATGTCAACTCATGGTGACCTTATAGGACAAGGTATAACAGTCCCTGTGAGTTTTTGAGACTGCAACTATTTATGGGAGTATAAATCCCTGTCTTTCTTCTGTGGAGTGGTTTTGAATTTCTGACCTTAAGTTGAGCAGCCCAACAGGTAAGCATTATACCACTGGGACTCCTTTCTGATTATACACTTACCTTTGTATTTCCTTTGCCCCTCACCAAGGTGCCTGCCATGTCCCCTGTAACAGAACACTCAGACGTGGAGTAGGCTTGTGTCAGTGTGCTTGGAGTGAGGAAGAGTAGTTAGGAAGAACGTGGTCTGGCCTGGGTATACTCCTTCCTGGGGCTGCTGTGACACAGGACCACGAAGTGGGTGCCCAACCAACTGAAATGTACTGTCTGGCATTCCAGGAAGGCACACTCCATCTGGCTTGTGGTTACAGGTGGTTGAGCTCGCTCCAACAGAATGGTACAACAGAATGAAACACCGCTCAGTCCTGCGCCAGCTTCCCCATTGCTTTCATGTTTGAGTCTGTTGTATCAACTGCCAGTCCATCTCATCCAGGGTCTTCCTCTTTGTCACTGTCCCTCTCTACCAACTACAATGTTCTTTTCCAGGCACTGGTCCCTCCTGGTAGTGTGTCCACGGCGAATGTGAAGACTCATCATCCTTTCTTCCAAGGATCATTCTGGCTGTCCTTCTTCCACCACAGAGTGCGTTGTCCCTCTGGCAGTCCTATCAACATTCTTCTCCGGCACCACAAGTCAAATCCACCAATTCTCTTTCAACCTTCTCCATTCAATGTCCAACTTTCACATGTATGTGAGGTGATCAAAAATACATGGCTTGGGTGAGATGGACCTTGGTCTTCAAGGTGATGTCTTTGCTTTTCACACTTGCAAGGGTTCTTGTGAGTCAGATTTGTACAAGGCAGCGTGTTGCTCAAGCTCTTGACTACTGCTTCCACGAGCACTGATTGTGGCATCAGGCAAGCTGAAATCCTTGACAAGTTCGGTATTTTTCTTCTCATGGATCAGGATGCTGCCTCTCAGTTTGATGTTGGTTGGGCAAAGTTCTCTTTACATTGAGTTGTAATCCACACTAAAAGCTGCAATTCTTGACCATCTGGCCCGAGGAGGCATATTCATAAGGGTTCGGTCGGCCTCAACACAGCACTCCCGGAAGACACCGCCAATTGTTTTTGCATTGAAAAGGAGATGGTTTCAGTTTGGTCTTCCCGATTACAGCCCTGGGCCGCTAGTGGATGACATTCTGGAAGCCAAGTCTGAGACCCCCAGTGAATCTTTTTATGACCTCCTATCACGGGGTCTTTGGGGTATGTGGCTGAGGCAAGCTTCTGCCCACCACCCACTCCTTCCACCAAAAGAGCCAATGGGGAAGATGAGCTCATCAAAATAAAGAGAACACGAGTCCTACATTCCTCTTAAATGAGTGTTTAGATGATTTGGGGTAACAAGAGCAATAATAATTATAGAAGTATTGCTCAAATAATAAAACCCAAAGAGAAGCATGCATCTGAGCTGGCCATATGGGCAGTATCGGACCTGGCAGCAGAGGCGCTGAGACAAGAGCCGTGGGAACCCAGACACCGGGGCACGGTAGGAACATCCTCCATGCTCGCAGGACCAGGCCAGTTGTGCTCTCTCAACATACTGTCCTCTTTCGCTTCTGCCTTCCTCAAACCAAGGAGCAAAGAGACAAAGGAACAGGGAGTTTCATGCACATCTGTCTTGGTCCACCTCAAAGAATGCCTTCCGAGATGCTGAGGATACCAGAGGAATCCCAAGCTGAGGCAGCTGGGGCCATGACAACAGCTGGCTCCCCTGTTGGGCCAACGGCAAGCAGGAATCTGTTGGATCTGTTCCATTTCTGACCACAATGGCCTCTCAACAGGGAGCGTCTGCTGGTGGCTGGGAAGGCCTGTGGCAAATCCTCAACTCTAGCGACACCTTCCCTGGGACACAGCACCTCCACCCGCCCTGGGATCCAGGCCCTACTCCCCTGACCCTTCTGATAGGATCACTCTCTCTTTTGCTCTTTGTCGTTGCATTCTGTTAAAACTCAAATTGATTAAAGATCCCCGGGCAGTGGAATTTCCTCGGGAAGTCATTCCTGGTTCATCTGTCCCTACCACCCTGTTCTGTCTCCATCTTCCCTTTTTCTATCCCTGCATTTTTAACAACCATGCCACCGAGGTTCCTTGAAAGCCACCTAAATCTAAATTCACTGCCAATGAGTTCATTCTAACTCACAGGGACCTTATAGAGGGTTTCTGAGACTGTCACTCTTTAAGGATGGGACACGGCCACCTTTCTCTGAGGAGTGGGCTGGTGGGTTTCAGCTGCTGGCCTTGCAGTCAGTAGCTCAATGCCTAACACGCAGCACCACTAGGGCTCCTTAAAACATCCCCCTTCACAAAAAAAACCACCCCCCACCAAACTCACTGCCACCCAGTCGGAGCAAATTCATGGCCACCCTATCAAAGAGAATAGAACTGCCTATGTGGGTTTCTGTACCTGTAACTCTAGAGGAATACAAGTCCCCGTCTTATTCCTGAGAGGCACTGGTAATTTTGAACTACGGGCCTTGTGCATCTCAACTGTGTTAGTTTGAGACATTAATGTCAACTTGTCGCTATAGAGATGTCAATCAGGATGGTGACTCCTTGTGGGCATAGTCTTTTTACAAGAGTCCTGCGAACTTCCTCACTTGGCTCTTTGCCTTCACATTCCTGCTGGCTGTCCCTGGGTGCTGTGAGCCCTGTGATTCACCCACCAGCCAATCTGCAGCATCACAAGTGGCTGCGTGAGTCTAGAAAGGGACTAATGAATTAGCACCTGGCTTATGGGCTTGAATTGGATTGGGCAGGGCATATTTTCTTCACATATAATTACTTCGAGTTGGGCTGTCATCTGTAGGTAGCAGTTCTGTGGGAGAAAGAAGGGCTTCCTACTTCCCCAAACAGTTCGTCTCAGACAGGGGCTCTCTATGCGTCAGCAACGAGTCTTCATACAAAGCTCTTTCTTACATATGTGAAAGGCCTTAGATTTGTTTCTTTTGTCAACATGGCCTAACTCAAAGCACAACGCATGACTACTCCGCCACCAGAGTGCCCTTTGAAGGCAACACAGGAGCATGATAACATGTAAGCACCGTGTCTCTGATTAGGGCTTGAGAAGCCTCTACCAAATGAAAGTGATGGCTATGTTATAACGGGGACGGTTGTGAGTGCGCCTCCTGATTTGCCTAACTCCACATGATGTGGCTTGATTGATTTTATTTATTCACTTAAAAGAAAACAAAGCCCCGTCTGAATGCAATGTGGTGCAGTATTGGAATTTGGCCAGAAGATGGCGATGGTCCACCTTCAGTTTTCTGGCAGGCCCTAGCTTCCTGGCTTCTCAGTAGGAAGGCTCTGCAGATTCTCTGCATTTTTATTTAAATATCTTGTCATGGCTGCTCCAGCACCCGATGGGCCCTGGATATTATTTCTGAGCAAGCTATGTAGTCTCCAGGAGGCAAATCCGGCTTCAGAGTGCCCAAAGCGTATATAATTTGGGTGGGCCTCTTTTGAGAAAAAGAATTCAAAATTGCAAATACAAAATCAAGTGCAGAGCCTTGCAGGGGACCCTGGGCATGAAGACCATTTAGATTCGTCCTCATTCGCTTTCCAGTAAAGCCTCCGCAGGTTGCTGGCTTAGAGGAGGGTGTGTCACTTCTTAGATTCCCATCAAGTTCTCCTCCAGGGTGGCTGCCCTTCCTGTTCTTGATATAATGCGCGATGTCCTTGACTATGCTATTGGGGGCGTTAAACTGGAACTCGGAGTGGGGAGAAGCCCTGGTGGGATAGTGGACTCTGCCTGGGGTGCCTTGGTCTGCTCACCTTAAGGCCAGCAATTTGAACTCGATCGCTCCGCTGCCCCAGGGGAGCGGAAGAGGAAGCTGTCTGCTCCTGTAAAGATTCACAGCTTCGGAAAGGCTCTGTGGGCGCCCAATGAGTCAGACTCAACCTGCTGGCAACAGATTTAGGAAGCAGCGTGAACTGCCAACTCACTTTCTGGGGAGGGAGAAACTTCCTTGTGTTGCTTCTTGAGGCCACCAGGGCTCCTGTGAGGGGGGTTGAGTCCCTTCCTTCCCACTTGGACCCGTACTGGGTCCAAGCCATCTGCATTCGAGAAGGTCTGCTTCATACAGTCTTCCTTTTAAAATCCAACAGGCAAAAAGAAAAGCTCTGTTTTGTATCAAAATGAGGAATTCCCAGTAATCATCAGCCATAAAAAAAGAATGGGATCAGTCCCTTTGTAATAGACATTTTCAGTTCTTGGGGGAAGCTGAGAGAAGCCCAAATCATGAAAAGCAGATGATCCAACAGCCCTTTGCTCTGAACAATAAGATGTGCCCAGGAATCTTTGGGGGATATTTTAAAGGGGCAGGGGAGGTGGGAATGAATGAGAAAATTCACAGATACTCCAGCTTTGTAAATGTGAAGCATGTGAAGAAAAAACTGTGGTTGTTAAATAGCTCTGTAGCTGCCATTTTTACGAACTAAAAAGGACAGATTTAATCACCTTTCAATCACCCTCTCTCACATACATAAAACACATGCTCACAGCCCAGCCCACCATATTCTCCCACCACAGTATGAATCACAAAGGGCTTTACTAAGACTCACTGAGATCGTCTGCTAACCCAGAACGTGACCCTGCCACCTCTTCCACATTGCCCTTGACAATAGCTAGTCGAAGAGGATTTCCACTTACTGAGTGATGAGTACTAATGAAAAAGAATTCAGATGATCAGTACAAAGATATCACAAAATGGTGTGAAAAATACCGACAAAAAAGCCAAATGAAACCTATACACTATGAGCATTTGGTTGTGCTGTTATGAGTGGTGACCAGATATTTTTCTAAGAATGCAAAAGTGTGAATAAAAGAAGTCTTTTGTGACTGTCGGACTCACTGCAGAGGTCCCAGGAATCAAGGGGATGAAAATGGAGTGGGCTGTGTCTAGGAAGTAAAATGGAACAAAAAAAAAAGGAAAACTAGCACCGAAATGAAGGCTACTCTGTAAATAACCCCAGAGGAATGAAGCACTGAAAACAGGAATAGGATTGACACCCTCGAGAAAACTGTACAAAATGAAATGGAATTTTCAAAAGGAGGATAAATGTTGAAAATAGACAAAGAAAAAACAGCAAAAATATTTTGTTCTTGAAGAAAAATGAGATCTAATTTGCAGAATATTTCTTGAAAAATTTATCGTAAATGATATGGAGGTTTACAGAACAGATCATCAGTTTTACATACAACAATTCTTCCACAATTTGTTTCTTCTTCTTGGTTGCAATTCCCACAATGTAGCATCCTTTATCCTTTTCCATCCTTGGGTTTCTCGTTTACCTTCCTCCTTCTTTCCTAACTCTTCTGAACTTTGTCCTGGGTCCCTGGGTGCCCTGCTGTTGAATCAAATCTAAGACCTTAGTCTTTCTCGGTGCAGCCAGCTTCACCTCTCTCTTTTGGAGAGCCTAGTGGCTTTGATCCACTGGCTTTTTCATTAGTAGCCCAATGCCTAACCCACTGTGCCACCAGGGCACTCTAAAATGAGAGAAAACAAAGCAGTCACACACCAATCGTAACTGCCATATCAGACACTCAGTTTGTATGACAAAACAAATCTCAATTAAATGCTGGCTATAAAAACCCATCTAAAATGTAGGACTTAGAAATAGTGATGAGTTCGGGCGTGTTCAGGATGGTATGGCTCTAGATGACTTAGAAATATTGAAAGCAAAGGAATAGTCAAAGACATCTAAAAGCCAAAGCAAACCAAACTGATTGCCACTGACTTGGTTCAAGCTCAGGCGACTCTGTAGAGAACTGTCATTGTGGGTTTCTCAGACTGCAACTGTTTACAGAAATAGAATGCATCATATTTCTTTCCTTCTCTCTCTTTTAAAAAAAATTATTGTTACATAGTCACATATCAATCATATAATTCAATATAGATTTTACAACATTTTCTTCTTTCTTTTTTTAAAATTTTCTTCATTTAAACAACCTTGCATTTTCTTCTTTCTTGTAATTATTGTCTTAGCTTCCCATTTCCCCCCAACCTCTCCTTCCATACCTTTGATAAGCCATTAATCCAGTTACTGTTTCTTTAGAGTTACCTATCCTGGATTTACTATACAGGAAAACATGCCAAAAAAGCACAACAAAATAGCAAAATAATAAAGTCAAAGGGAAAAATCTCAATTGAAGAGAAATGAGAAAATATTAAAATCAAGAACAAATTAAAAATAGACCAAAAGGCAGATCAAATAATAAAGTGTTAAATTTTAACCTATCTACATCTGTCATAATCCACTCTCTGATGCAGTATACATGATACTAATGCGATTTACATCCCTGGTCTATGGTTAGAGGGGCTTCACAGGAGAAAGTCTCATCTTCTGAGAAATGACTGAAGGCTTGCCCTGCTGGCCTTGTGGCTAGGGGCCCAATGGGTAACCACTGCACCACCAAAGATCCAAAGAAATAATAGGCAAATTGAAATACAGAGAAATACTAATAAGGCCAGTATCTGAAAATCTATATTAAATAAAGTTGAATTTTGGGAAAAATGAGACAAAAATGCCATGGTACAATCTATAAAAAAGGCTTAATAGCAATAAATAACTATGCACCAAATAACAGAGCAAAATTCATCAGACCAAAAAAACTGCAAAGAAAATTAGAAATACATCAGAAGAATGTTTTTTTTAATCCATTGGGAGTTCATTGTTTCATAACAGTCAAATGTAATTGTATAGACTGTAAAAGAAACATTAATATGACAAATTATCATTCTTTAGTTTTATCTACCTTATTATATCTTCATAGTTTATTCTTAGTCTGGAAGCTGTGCTGAAACCTGTTCACTTTGGGTGACCCTTCTGGTTACTTGAAAAAACAGTAACGGCCTCCAGCATCACACCAGCACACGAGTCACCACACTATGGCAAACTGACAGACATGTGGCCAGTGGACCTTATTAATAGGTAATTAAAACTAGATGAATAAAATAGACTTATTTTACACTTTGCTATCAGAGAATATAATCTTTTTAAGGTCCCATGGAATAATTACAATAGTTAATTACATAGCAGAACACAAAGAAAGCACTAACTCAGAACTTTAAGAAGGGTGCAAGATGGTCTGTTGTCAACTTGGCATCACCCCGAGACACACACACACACACACACACACACTTCTTGGAGAAATCTGGAACTATATTTCTCAACATCATCATACGCAAATGTCTTCTGGGTTAGAGTGGGTCAAATGAAAGGAGCACTCATGAGAACTGAGAGACAGAATAAAGGTAGAGGTCTTTTATTTGTCTTTGGAGGTAGGACAGGTGGGATCATATGGGGACCACGTGTGGGCAGATGAGAAATCTGCATTGGCTTCTTAATGATGACTTGAGAACCACCACTCTATGACTATAGCTGGAGCCTGTTGGAAAGGCTTTTGAGAGCTTCAGCAATTTTCTGGAAAAATATTTAGGGATCCTTCACTCCTGTGTGCTTTAGGATAACTTCTGTTTTCTTCAGTGTCTGTTTCTCCACAACTTTCTCAGTTTTCTCTTTAAAAAATATGCCAGCTTTTTCAGATTTCTTCTAAGTCCTGATTTTATATTAAACTCAATATTTCTTTAACACTTAAATGAATGTTTTCTCTTTTAAAACTTTAAGCCATCAATATTATTTTAAATTCACCTTAATTTTCTTTTGTAATAAATTTAGCAGATATTCAAGCCCCTTCGTCAGATTTATTTATTCTTTACCATTTGAGGCACTAAAGAATGACAATCTTTACTTTCAATGCTAAATCATTACATTTCAAATCGCTTTGCTTTCTCACGGAGAAAAAAGAGCCCACGCATAATCCTTTGGTGCTTTCTACAAGCTAGTCCTGCAGCACAATTTTAATATGAAAATGTTACTGATACAATTTCTGCAATGGCCAGAGTAAGCTCAATAAGAGTGACAGTCATGTGGTTAATCTTGAAAGTCAGGAGCTGTGATCTTTCATGCAGTGTTCAATCCATTTTAATATCTGACTTATATTATTCTCTAAATCTTTGGTTTGATGTTAGATAGCTGGTGTACTATTTCTACCTTGTAAGATTTCATAGCCTCTTCATACAGAACTTGGAACAATCTCATATTGAATATTGTCTTGTAGTTTCTCCTAATTATAGACCCTTGTTTCAAGTCTTTTGTACTGTACAGTATAATCTATTCTCAGCACAAAAACTACATGGAACCAGAATTAAGGGAAGAAATCACAACCATGGAAATAAATAACCCCACCTTCTTTCATTTGTTTTTCTAACTCATCAACTGCTATGTCTTCATCTAAAATGGGGCAGCCATACGCTCTTCATAATAGTCATTACATACTGACATTCTTCAGCTAAATTACTCACATCAATGTAGTTCAGTCCTGATTTTGACACAAGTTCTTTGCTGAATGTGTTTTTTCCAACTCCTGGTTTACCAGTAAGTTGAAACAAGGCTCCAAGCATCCCAATTTATGCTACTATGCATGACATTAAGTGACTGTTTTCCTGAGTGAAACAAGATTGATATGAAAGAAAAGTAAAGCCAATCTCTTACCTGAGTATTGATGTAAAAATTCTAAATAAATATTGGCAAGTATGAATTATTGCGTGCAATTATCATACCTGGAAAACTAAAGAAATTACTACAAATGATTAAAACAATAAAAATTAGTAAAGTATCTGGGTCTAAAATTAATATGCAAATGTCAATAGCTTTAATTTATATAAACAGCATGCAGAAGAAAATAACAAGCAGAGGTCAGAAAATGTTTTTGGTAAAGGGCCATAAATATTTTGAGCTTTGCAAGCCGTGCAGTCTCTCTTGACTACTCAACTCTGCCATTGTAATGGAAAAAATACTATAGGTAAATCACTAGGTATGGCTGTGTTTGAAGAAAACTTCATTTACAAAAACATATGGTGATGACCAGCATAATTAGGACAAAATGTAATAATCTTGTCATTTGATCTCTCATTTGATTCATTATATTTTTATTTATCTCTGAACAGTTTTATTGGCATTTCATCCACATATCATACAATTCAATAGTTCAATCATATGAAGATTTGTACAATCATTACTGGAATCAATTTTAGATAACTTTTTTCTTCCATGTACACAGTTATTAGTATAATTATTACTTTTTAAATTGTGATATAAATACACAAGACATTATCCAATTCAACAAATTATACATGCATAATTCAGTGTTAATGATCATAGTCTTAGTGTTGTGCAACCATTATTTATATCCTTTTTCACTTGGTTCTACCACCATTAATATAAAGTCACTACCCCCTAAGCAAAGATTTTCCCTCATTTACCCATGGCAACCACTGATCAATTTTTCTCTCTTTTTTTAAAGTCTTGTTCTCAATATAATATTCACATATCATGCATACATTTCCAAAGTTAAGTTGATTTTACAAACAGTTCCCTATATGCCACCACAATCAATTCAAATGCTCCATTTCCCCTCCCACATTTTTCTCCCCAATTCCCCTTCCTCCCCACCCCCTATCAGGTGTCTCTATGCATCCATTCCTTCTGTGATTCATAGACTTGGAAACTTAACAGAAAAAAAAATCCAAATGAAACAGAATGAAGAAAATAATAATAACTGTGTTAGTGCAGGTTGACTAGAGAAACAAGTCCAGAGATATATATCTATGTGCAAGAGAGAGATTTATATCAAAGAGTAATTGTATATTAAGAAAACATGCTAGCCCAGTCCAGATCAAGTCCACAAGTCCGATATTAGACCCTAAACCTAATCCTGGTCCATGAATGCTTCTTCAGACTCACGCAGCCACTTGCAATGATGCCAAATGCAGGATGATCCAGGACAGTGGGTGAAAAGTCTTGTGGATCCAATGGTGGTGGAAGGATCTCCAGGGAACTGGCTGCCGTCAGTTCAGCTCCATATTGTGCTTTGTCAATAGGAATGTGCAGCAGAGAGAGAATACATTCTACCTCCAGCGAGGAAAAGAGGAAGTTCCCAGAATCCTTATGAGAAGGCCATGCCCATGAGGATGCATCATCAGGCTGTGACCTGGTTGACAGGCTAGGCTCCACTCCTTCACTCTTCATATCCTCAAGTTGACATGAGATGATATAACTACCACAATAATACAATAAAAAGATAAAACTGGAGTTAAGGTTAAAAACAAAAAGACTGCTAACTATTAAAAAGGTCAGAGAAGCACAACTAAGAGGGGTGATATTCATGATAGGTAAGCAGAATTGAGAATTGGTCTCTAAGACTTGTTTAAATGGTGTTTTTCCTTAGTAGTTGACTCATATGATGTTTGTCCTTCTGTGATTGATAAACTTCACTCAGCATAATGGTTTCCAGGTCCTTCTATGTCATGCTTGTTTCATCCTTTATTTCTGTTTTTAAGGAATGCATAGTATTCCATTGTGTCTATGTACCATGACTTCTTTATCCATTTTTCCACTGTTGGGCATTTGAGCTGCTTTCTGTTTCTTACTATAGTGAAGTTACTGCTATAAACATGAGAAAGCACACATCTGCTTGTGTCATGTCTCATTTCTTTGGGGTATATGCCTAATTGTGATATCGCTGGATTGTATGGGATTTCAATTCCCACTTGCTTTAAGTATCACTGTATCATTTTCTATAGTGGCTGTCTGTATTTACCAGTCCACCAACAATTTATACATTTCCATTCTTTCCACAGCCTCTCCATAATTTTTTTTTAAATTGGGCTAACATTATGGGTATAAAGTCGTATCTCATTGTGGTTTTAATTTGCCTCTCACCAATGGCTAGTGATCACGAGCATTTTTTTTGTGTATCCTAAAATGTTTATTTTACTGTTATTTTTATAAATCATTTTATTTATAGCTCTTATTAGAATACATCCATCCATCCATTGTGTCAAGCACATTTGTGCATATGTTGCCACCATCATTTTTAAAGCATTTGCTTTTTACTTGAGCCCTAGATTATCAGTTCCTTTTTTGTCACTCCCTCTCCCACCCTCTTGACCCCTTGATTCATTAAAAATTATTATTTTCATATCTTATACTATCTGCTGTCTCCCCCGACCATATTTTTGTTGTTTGTCCACTTGTTATACATTGATCCTGGAAATGGTTCCTCTTTCTGCCCTTCCCCCCTCACATTTCCCTTCCCTTCATGGCATTGCTACTCCTATTATTGTTCCTGAGGGCTTCTGTATTCTGTGCATTGAGAACTCTTATCTCTACCAGTATACATGTGCCGGTCCAGCTGGAATTGTAAGGTAGAACTGGAGTCACAATAATATAAATAAAATAAATGATAGTGGGTGGGGGTGAGAAAGTATTAAAGAGCTAGAGGGATATTGTGCATTTCATCTGTGCTATACTACATCCTTACCAACTCATCCATTCCTTATGAATCTTCTGTGAGTGGATGTTCAATTGTCTACAGTTGCACTTTAGATCTCTATTCTAACCCTCCTCCTTCGCATTGATATCATTGTTTATTTGGTGTCTTCTGATACCTGATTCTGTGAATACCTCATATTCACATGGGCAGAGGTACTTCTTTCATGTGGACTTTGTTGCTTCCCTGCTAAATGGATGCTTGTTTAATTTCAAACCTTTAAGATGCATGGCAATATATCTTTTGATAGCTGGGCACCATCAGCTTTCTTCACCACATTTGCTATGCACACATTTTGTCTTCAGCGAACATGTTGGGAAGGTGTTCTGTGTTAAGGGAAGCCTTGAGTAGAATTCCAAAGACCATCTGCTGTCTTAACATTTAATATATAAATCTGTGTACATTGACTTTCATCCCTTTCATTATAAATTATTATATTTACATATGTGCATGCCTATAGCTATACCTCTATAAATAGCTTTTGTCTCCTATTTCTTTCCTCTATTTCCTTTGACTATTCTCCTATCATGCTCACTTTCCCTTCAGTTCTCAGTAATTCTTCTTGGATACATTGCACTTTAAAAAGCTCCATCAGACTTTATGAACTCTCCTTGCCATCAGTTTTAGATCTTTTGTAGTTCCCTTATCTCTAAGTTTGTTGACTCCCCACCCTCACCTCTCCTATGTCCCCCTGTGACTGCCTGTCCTATTGTCTTCTTCTCAGGATTGTTTGTTATGCCTATAGATAGACATAGAGCAAAAGAAGAGGAAAAAAAGAAAGATATATAGTTCCAGGCCTGTCTGCTGATCCATATAAGTGTTTTCCAGTCAAGGCTGATAAGGTGCCGAGTCGTCAGAGACTTTGCTACTCTGCTCCTCTTCCTGCTCTGTTACCCTCCCTTTGTGTTTTGTGGTGCTGTGTGTGGGGCACTTTCCACACAGTGTCTCCAGTGCTGTCCCACTCAAGGGTATGGGCCAGTAACGGGGCATCAGGTCTCCTGGTACAACGCGTCCTATGGTCCTCTCTCTGATTTGACACCTCTGAACAGGAATGTCATCCCCAGGTTTGGATTGGTGCGTCATGATGAGGCCCACTCAGAGTGGTTCTTATTTTTAACAAGTTCTTTGCTTATCCTGGGTCTTTTGCGTATCCATATATAATTGGAGTGCATTTTATCTGTAGATTGTTTGATGTTGTATTGACATTTTCACAGTGTCGAGTCCGTTTATCTGTGAACAGGGGACAGTCTTCCCTTTATGTAGGTCTTTTGTTGCTTTCTTGTGGTAATGTTTTGTAGT
This sequence comes from Nesogale talazaci, assembly GCA_004026705.1. Lineage (NCBI taxonomy): Eukaryota > Metazoa > Chordata > Mammalia > Afrosoricida > Tenrecidae > Nesogale > Nesogale talazaci. Next base: position 294,795 of record PVJH01000097.1, on the reverse strand, counting down.
TTTCTCGGTATAGGCTTTTATTTAGTTAGGTTTATTCCTAAGTATTTCATGTTTTGTGGCTATTGTAAATGATATTGTTTTCTTAGTGTCTTTTTCATTGCACACTTAGTTAATATATGGGAATCCAATGGATTTCTGGCTGGTAATTTTGTGTTCTAGAACCTTTTTGAATCCTTGATGGTTTCCTGTAACCTTTTTGTGAATACTTTGTTTTTTTTGTATATATTGGATGGCAGCATTGCAAATAGCAAACGTTTCACTTCTTCTTTGCCTATTTGTATTCCCTTGCTTTATTTTGTTTTCTGATAGCTCTAGCCATGTCCTCCAGCATGATGTTGAATAAAAGTGGTGATAGCGGACATCCTTGTCTGGTCCCTGGTTTCCATGGAAATGTTTCTAGGTTTCCTCCCTTTGAGAGTGATATTGGCTGTTGGTTTTTCATATATGGCTTCTATTATGTTGATGTATTTCCCTTCTATTCTTATTTTGGTGAGTGCTTTGATCAAAAATAGGTGTTTGGATATTCCCTTTGACCCATTTTTTTGGGGGAGCATCACTGCTCTCCGGTGGTGGGACTAGGAGGCCCAGCCCCACTGCTGGAATTGAACCTCCGTCCCAGTGGGCCACAGTCCCGCGCACAACCACTATGCCACCGGGGCTCAGCCCTCCCTTTGACCCATTTTAAAGAATTTTCAGTTTTGTTTTTTTTTTTAAGGTGAGAGGGAAATACATGTGGATTACACCCCTGGTGAGTCCCCTCTGGCTATGGGCCAGGGATGTGAATAGCCATGCTACTATGCAGAATGCACTGGAGAGTGAATTGTTGCAGATGCAATTAGGATAAATTTAGTACCGTATCAATTGATCTCCTTTATGAGCCATTTAATTTTCCCATTTCTTAAGATTTTCTGTTTTCAATGGAGAATTTTATCTGCTTTACTTTGCTATTGTTGCTAGTTTTAAAAGAATATTTCCCTGCATGTGAAATTCAGGATAGGTAAATCTACAGCGATAGTGACTGGAGCAGTGGTTCTTTGGGGGCATGATAGGGAAGGTGGTGGGGAAATGGGGAGCTAATAAGAACTAGTGTGAGTGAAGAAAAGGTTCTAAAACTGATTGTGGCAATGATTGCACAACTCTTCCTGACTTGACTGAACTATTGAATGATGCGAACTATATGCCAGTAAAACTTTTTAAAAAGACAGTGAACTTCAAATTATAACACTTACAAACTCCAATTAATATCAGAAAACCCCTTAAAATCTTACAATTATTTATGTACCACAAGACATTGTTGAAGCAAAGTTCAATCATTCATTTTAAGTTAAAAAATCATATGATGAACTGACTGTAGATCACAGGCTGTAGTTGTCAACTTCTGATATGGAAGAAGCAGAGAAAAGGTGCTGGAAATAATCAAAATAAGGAGATGAAAAATGTTAAAATAAACTTAAGAAAAATGAAGGAAATTATTGAGGGACACAAAAGTCTTGAATATATGGAAAGACATATCCTTGATTTGGATCGGATGTCTCTACATTAACATACAGATTAATACAACTTGTGATGCATAAAATAAATTTAAATAAACAAGAGCTTTAATGTTTAAGAATGTTTTAGAAAAAGTATATGCAAGCAAAAACTAATGTGAAAAAGCAAAGCAGGTTTCTGCCAGAATGCAAAACCAAAAGAATGAAGACAGTGAAAAAAACAGACAAGTTGGCTAAAGACCAGCTGGCACAGCAAGATAGACTAAAAAGGAAGAATCTAGTTTCTCCTATGATCATACAAACATAATGCATTTTTTACACTCATACTTGGAGTTAAAGTCACTTCCACTATGGTTATCATCCAAGAAAGACTGCTTAGACTCTAAAATGTCTCTTAGGACACTAAGATACTCCTCAAATTAAAATGACCTAATAGAAGAAACTCGAAATGTTGGCTTAATATGGTCTTAGAAAAGATGACACTGTAAAATTAACCTAAACCAAACCCCCAATCCAAAGTCACTGCCATTGAGACCCTGCAGGACAGGGATGAACTGCCTCGTGTGAGTTTCAAGACTGTAACTCCTTATGGAAGCAGAAAGTCCTGTGTTTCTCCCAAGACCAGCCTAAGGGAGATAATAATCACAATAGTTAAGGCTTACTGAGTACTTATTCTGTTGTAGTCCCTGAGAGGTTTGCCTATATTAGCTCATTTAACTCCTAGTAACAATCCTTTAAAGTAGGCATTAGTAGACTCAAGAACTACTTGGATGTGATTGTCTATTGCTTCTCCCACTGATTTAGGTCTAGATGAGTTGGCATTTACTCAATGACTAGTAGTTAATGTAGATAACAAATCATGAGTTGGCTATCAGTTTTTCTCATTTATAAAAGAAATATGGAATAGAGAAATACAGAACCTCAGGGCAAGTGGGACAACTTGCTGTGAAGTTTGCTTTGCTCAGAAGAGTTGGTAGAGCTGGAAGCCAGCAGCTGAAATCACATGCTTGCCCACAACTAGTCATCCCAGTGGAGAAGAGGAAGGAGAAGGCTGGCGGATGCCGTGCTTCATAGTGGTCTGATCTATAACTTCAGTCATGCTTCAAACTCCTATGCTTTGGTAGTGAGAGATGGATATCAAATGAAAACTGGGACTTATTACTGTATGAATCAGAAATTTGGGGGATAGACCAGCCCAAATGATGAATTATGCAAAGATGGATATATTGGACAAAGTCAAAATTAAAACATTTTACATAGCAAAAAAGTCATACAATAGAATCATAAGTGACAGACTGAGAATATGAGCATCCAACATATAGCTGGCAAAAGGCTGATTTCTACAGTATATGAAGAGTTCTGGCAAATCAGTAACGCAATCCTGTCCTTCCTTTGCTGAAAATGCCTTAATTGCTCCCTGTCTCATAATGAATTAAAAGGAGCATTCTTTCAGTAGCTTGTAAGGCTGTGTCTGCCCCTCATCATCTTCTAGCAAGCTGCCTGCACTTGCTGACTCCACTCTAGCCACATTGGCCTTCTGGCAGTCCTCAGATAAGGCCACACTCAGAGCCGTGCTGCTCCCTTCATCTGCCACGCTTGCTTCAGGGATATTTTTGTGGTTTACCATGTCACCACCTAGAAGTCCCTTTTCAAATATTACCTGCGTGGAAAAGCCTTTCATATTCACTCTATTTAAATTTTTCGCTTTTCAACCCAACATTCCTTACTTTTCTCACCCTGATTGATTTCTCCTTACAGCAAATGACCATCCTCAGACAGTGTGTAGTTAATTGTTTGTTGTCTGTTTCTTTCTACTATAGCTCGTTAAAATATCCTCAGTGCCCAGAACAGTGCCTGGGATACACTAGGAACTCAATGGACACTAGTTGAACAGCAAGATGTGAACAGAAAATTCATAGAAAATGAGCTGCAAATTGATTTTATTTAGGGCTGAGCCCTGGTGGCGTAGTGGTTGTGCGTGAGACTGTGGCCAACTGTGATGGAGGTTCAATTCCAACAGCGGCTCCACAGGAGCAAAGGCTGGGCCTCCTACTCCCACTACCAGAGGGCAGTGATGCCCCCCAAAATTGATTTTATTTAGACTTTAGACCTCTTTTCAAGTTTTGGATTTTATGTGTCTACTTAACAAAGCTAGACATACTGTTCAAAATCAGTTTATGTGGAGCTGCATTTTTAAAAGTTTCCATAGATTCTCATTGAATGGATGTGCCAGGGTGTAGCTGGTAGCCTACTGATGAATATTTGTGCTGTTTCCAATATTATGCTACTAAAAATGCCACTGCCGCCTTGACAAAAGCATATGGTCTTTTTCATCAGTGGTGCTTGAACAATGGGATAACAAAATGCAAGGTGCAGATTGACTGCTCTCCCACACCATGATCAGAAAGTAACTCAAAATTGATGACACATCTAATTGTAGAAACTGCCATGGTAACACTTCTAGGGGAGACTCTTGGAAACCTTGAGTTATGGAAAGAGATGACACCCATATATAAGTCATCAAACAACCAATGGATACCTTTACAAGGTCAACTCCTTTAGAACTGAAATTCCAGGACACTGGGAAAAGAATGGAAACAAAGGACCAAAAGCACTTGAAATGAAAACATCTGACAAAGCACTTATATCCAGAATATAAAATGATGAGCCTTCTAGATGGTGTAATGAGAAAGCTCTTCAGGCAACCAAGTACCTTAAGGGACTGTGGTTCATGTTGTCTAAGAGATCTGCTGCAGTTAGTTATGACATTCAGTCATGCAACAGATAGTTGTCGAACATCCACTCTGAACCAGGCACTGAGAATACAGCAATACACAGAATAGTCGTGGAGCACCTATTCTTGTGGAAGAAGATGAGCAAAAATAAAAGAACAGGTTGAGAGCTAATCATCCTCTAAGTAGATTAAGTCTTCTAGATCATTCATTTATTTAATTAGCATTCCCACATTCATAGGTAAGTAGAAGTCAAGCCATACAAAAATTGATCTTATTCTGCCTTCATTTACCACAGGTATAGGATAATTAATACTCACTTCCCCGTTGTAGTCCTGAAAACCACATATATTAAAGTCAAGCAATGTTCAGATGCCTCAAACTTCAGCACATCAATCTGTTTTAGTGGGTTAAAAAACACTAAAATTGGTGAAAATGAACCATCACCACTTGTCTGTCAATTTGTTTTACTGTACTGGCTTGTGTGTTGCTGTGATGATGATAGCTATGCCACTGGTATTTCAAGTATCAGTCAAGTCCTCCAGGGAGGACAAGTATTAGCAGATTAAGAAGAAGGACTTGTCATTCTATTTCTTTGAAACAAAACAAAGACTACAGCCATCAGTCTGGACCACACCTCACTATAAAGAAAACAAAAATTCTCACAACTGGAACAATAAGCAACATCATGATAAACAGAGAAATGTTGAAGATGTCAAAAAATTCCTCTTACTTGATTTAACAATCAATGCCCATGGAAGCTGCTGTCAAGAAACCAAATGACCCCCAGTTGGTCTCCGGGAATGGGAACCCGGTGGCTGCCGCCTTGGAAGAAACCAAATGATGTTACACTTGGCAAATCTGTTTCAATCTTCTGGACTTTGTCTGCGGGTAAAGGAGGAGGAAGGAATGGGAACAGGAAACAGGGAGGATGTGGGATAAGTTATGTTACGTTATAGAGATTCTGAACGCATGAAGCAAACTGTGTATGAATTGTTGAATGAGAAACAGATGACCTGCTCTGTAAACCTTCACCCAATTCACAGTAAAATGTTTTTTTTTTGTTTTTAAAATCATTTTATTGTGGGCTCGTACAACTCCTATCACAATCCAGTCATCTATTGTGTCAAGCACATCCATACACTTGTTGCCATCATCATTCTCAAAACATTTTCCTTCTATTTGAGACCCTGGTATCAGCTCCTCATTTCCCCCTTTCCACACCAACCCCCCTCCCTCACAAACCCTTGACAATGTGTAAATTATTATTACCTTATCATGTCTTATACTGACGTCTCTATTCATCTACTCTTCTTTCGTCCACCCCCCCAGGGAGGAAGTTAAATGTAGATTCTTGTGACCCCCCCTCCGCCTTCTCACTCCACCCTCCCCTCACCCTCCTGTATCAGCACTCTCATTATTGACCCTGAGGGGTTTTTCTGTCCTGAATTCCCTGTGTTTTCAGTGCTCTGCACCAGCGTACATCCTCTAATCTAGCCAGATTTCTAAGGTAGAATTGGGGTCATTATAATGGGGGTGGAGCATTGAAGAACTAGAGGAAAGCTGTATGTTTCATTGGTGCTATACTGTACCCTGACTGACTCATATCCTCCCAATAACCCTTCTGTAAGGGAATGTCCAGTTGGCTACAGATGGGCTTTGGGTCTCCACTCTGCATTCCTCCTCATTCACAATGATATGTTTTTTTTTTTGTTCTTTGATGCCTAATGCCTGATCCGATTAACACCTTGTGATCACACAGGCTGGTGTGCTTCTTCCATGTATGCTTTGTTGCTTCTGAACTAGATGGCCACTTGTTTATCTTTAAGCTTTTAAGACTGCAGATGCTATATCTTTTGATAGATGTGCACAATCCGCTGTCTTCACCACATTTGCTTATGCACCAATTTTGTCTTAAGCCACCATGTCAAGAAGGTGAGCATCATGGAATGCCAGCTTTGTAGAACAAAGTGTTCTTACATTGAGGGGGTACTTGAGCAGAGGTCCAATGTCCAGCTGCTACCTTAATACTAAGCCTATAAATATATGCACATAGATCTATTTCCCCATCATCACGTGTAAATATATTTACCTTTGTTCATGCCTGTATTTAGACCTCTATAAATGCCCTTTGCCTCTTGGTTCTTTCCGCTATTTCCTTTTACTTTCTTCTTGTCCCATTATCATGTTCAGCATTCATTAGGGTTTCAGTAATTCCTCTTGGTTACATTGCCCTTGATCAAGTCCTACCAGGACTCCTACATCCTCCTTACCATTGATTTTGGATCACGTATTGTACCTTTACCCTGGGGTTGTTAACTCCAACTTCCTTTCCCCTGCCTCCCCTTTCCCATGCTCCCCCAGGGAAACATCTGTCCCTTTTTTGTTTTGTTTCTTTAAAGCTCTCGTCAAAGTGTTAGAAAACAAATATGTCTTCTTGCGGACTCAGGTGCATGTGACCCAAATCAAGGATATATTAGTCATCTTCTATGCATGTGAACACTGGACAGTCAGCAAAGAAAACTGGGAAAACTGAATTATGGTGTTGGAAAAGACTATAGGATATGTCACGACGTGCCAGAAGACTATCCAACTCTCTTTTCAAAGAAATATCCAGAATTCTCCTTAGATGACAGGATGGTAAGACTTCAACTCATTTGCTTTGGGCAGAGCTTTGGAAGGGACAGTCTGTTTGGTCAAGTAGAGGTCAACAAAAAAGAGAAAGACTCTTAATGACATAAACTGACACAACGGCTCCAATAGTGAACTGAAACATAGCAGATATTGCGGGGACAGCATAGCACTGGGTGGTGTTTCCTTCTGTTGCACATAGGATTTCTGTGAATTGGGACAGACTTGATGGCACCTAATAGCACAACAATAAATATAGCCTTTTCATATTCTTCCACATTACTACAATCAAGGAGAACTCTTTCATGCAGTCTTACAAGGCCTCAGTTTTAGGAAATGACATCTTACAGTTTATTTTCCCAAAGATTAGGCCCATTCAGATCTTTTACTTAATTTAAACCCAACTTACCACATTTCAAGAAGTAGAAACATCACATCTGACTTGCATTTTCGTCTTAGTTTTCTTTCCATTGATTGGATGCCGGAAGGTCCCCAGGAATGTGAATTCAGAGTCAAGCGGATGCTACCCCAGGGGAATAAGTAGGTGGTAATGGCCTCTTTCTGTAGGTGCTACTACATACTTGTTGGCTGGGAATGTCGGTTGCATGTAGTCCAAATGATATAGAGTCCTGGTGATACACGTGTTAAGCGCTTAGATAATAAGTGAAAGGTTAGGGATTCCAAGCCATGGTTAGGGATTCCAAGCCACCAGCTCTTCTGTGAGATACAGGCTTGGAGATCTGCTCCTGTAAAGATGACAGTCTAGGGAACCCCGAAGGGCAGTTCTATCCTGGACTATAGGGTCAGTAGGAGTCAAAAATAGATTCAGTGTTGCAAGACAGTAACAGTAATCCCCATACCATCCAGCTGTGAAAAGGTTGCATTGTATGGTCATATCACTAATGCTGTATACATGTTTCCTGAGTTGGGGAGACCTCCACTGCCCACTCAGGTATGTTGGGTCTAATCGACCCACACAGATTATATATGCATAAGAAGGCTTCACACTTTAATGAAGCCATGTGGGCCCAACTCATCTAATCCCTGCAGTGAGTACTATTTTCATCATCAGAGGGGAGATTGGGGTGAGAGTGGGCCTGAAAAAACGGGATTCATAACCCTTCATGGGATCAGGAGGTCTCTATGGTACATTTACCCTGTTGTAATCTTTTCCTGCAGCTGCATTTGAAAGACTGTACGAAAGACTACATGGTCTCTTTGTTTTTAAAATCATTTGATTAGGGACTCATACAGCTCTTGTCACAATCCATCCGTACATCCATTTGTTGCCATCATCATTTTCAAAACATTTTCTTTCTACTTGAGTCCTTGCTATCAGTTCCTCATTTTTGCCCTCCCTCCTCCTCCCTCCCTCTTTCCCTCCCTCCCTCACGAACCCTTGATGATTTATAATTTTTTTCATGTCTTCTTCTCACTGATGTCTCCCTTCACTTGCTTTTCTGTTATCTATCCCCCAGGGAGAACATTATATGCAGATCATTATGATAGACTCCCCCTTTTTCTCTCACCTTTCCCTTACTCTCTTGGTATCACTACTCTCATTATTGGTCCTGAAGGGTTTATCTGTTCTGGATTATCTGTGTTTCCAGTTCTGATCTGTACTCATGTACATGCTCTGGTCTCTACAGAATTATAAGGAAGAATTGAGGTAGTGTGTGTGTGGTGGGGGTCATTAAAGAACTAGAGCAGCAGTTCTCAACCTGTGCGTCATGACCCCTTTGGGGATCAACCAATCCTTTCACAGCAGTTGCTTGATTCCATAACAGTAGCACAATTATAGGTATGAAGTAGCAATGAAAATAAGGTTGTGGGGGGGTGATCATCACAACATGAGGAACTATAAAAGGTCGCAGAATTAGGAAGGTAGAGAACCATTGAGGAAAAGAGCATTTATTTTCTCAAGCCCCAGCTGTAGTGGAAGACTAGTTCCCCGGTAGCTCTTTGGGCAGCTCCCTGTCTCTTTCAGCTGCCTGGGAGTGAGTGCCTTGGTTCCTTGGCCATCTTCATATGACCTCCCGGGCCCTCTACCCTCCATGTGTACCCAGTGGTCTCTGGGTATGTGCTGTTCCCTATAACTCTGAAGGGTTTAGATTTAGCACATGCTCTCCACTGGTATGGCCTCATTAACCTATCATAAAAAAATGCTGTTTCCCAAAGGGAAGACATTCCCAGTTACAGGGGGTAGGGTTCTGACATATTTTGAGGGAACACAGTTCATCCCTTAAAAGAATCCTTTCATTGTACTTGCTTGTCTGCCTGTGTAGGAGAGTCCCTCATTGGACTGCTGTGTCTCTGTATTGCAAGACACAGCACTCTTTCTCATCACTGTGGACCCCTTAACTGCCTTCGCCTATCTTGTAAGCACTCCTCAAGAACAAACAGACACACTGGTTGCTTGTTCATTTGTTGTTCATTTGTCTGTTCATCTCCAGTCACTGGGGTCTCAGTTCCTTGCAAGCTCAGTTCCTTTTCTTTGTTCGTGATTGCTCCTGGTAAGTGATCCAGTGGCACTGTTGGGAAGGCAAAGGGCTGGTCACTAAATGGTAACAGGTTCAAATCCACCAACCCAGCCATTCTCTCAGGAGAAGGATGAGACCACCTGGGGTTACTGTCCCTTATTGCCTAGCACTGGGCCTAGAACCTTGTGGGTGCTTAACAAGGAGGAGAAGGAAGAAAAGCGGCAAGGAATTCTATTAGCTGAGAAGACACTCTTTCTTTTCATTTCTGACTGACCAGGCTTGGTGGCCAAAAGACCAATATCTGTCCCGCAGGCTTGTCAAATCCCTGCAGGAACAAACGGCATCTTATGTCCTTCTCTATGGGACACTGAAGCCCTGACCAGTTGAAGTTTCTGTCCTTTGGGGCAGATAACTGTGGAACATTGCAGCTCCATTTTGCAGATGAGAATAACAGATGTCATATCAAGGAAGAGAACTTCCCTCCTTGAGATTTCTGCAAGTTACTCCCCAGTGGCTATGACAGAAGAACATTTTCTCTTCCCTTATTAATTCTCCTGTGTTCTGAGTTGGGGTTGCTCTCACTGTGAGCTCTCAGAAGATGTTGACTGACTAGCTAAATTATACCATTGATGTGGCCTAATTAATACTAATGACTTATCATGAAAATTTGAGATATGTACCCGTGTCTAGGAAGTGTCAGTGACAAGAGAATTAAGGTGTCAGTTCTCATAAAACATGAGCAAAAAACTCGGCAGGGTAATTGGAGAAACTTGTCTTCTCTCTCAGTAAAAAATGCCCTTGAAGTGTATTTACACATGTTTGTGAATCTTGAATCTCTGGATTGGAGCAAGTGTGGACACACTGAAATTCCACATTGGCCACACAATTCCCATTCCCAGTAAGAGGGCATCAAGGATGGGGATCCAGGTGGCCCCAGTGCCTGTGCTCAGGAGTGCATGGAGTGGTGCTGTGCAAATGTTGGCAGTACACCCAAGCATCCATGGGTAATATATATCCAGGCAGATGAATGTATAGATTAGCATCTTGGGGTTAATTTCACTCTGTAGATAATTAACATGCCCTTATTTTGGAAATAAATGCTTCTGCAGTTAAAATAAATGTATTTAATTAGTAGAGACATTTAGTTCTGAAGTGGGAAGTGAACGTACTAATGGAATAAATGGTTGTATAAACATTTTATATTCTAAACCCAAGTTAAATGCATCTCCTTCCAGCCATCCATATGGGAGGTGGAGTCTAGGTTTTGAGAACTCATTGCTGGCAGGCAACATCATGCAAGCCCTACAGCAGTTGCAGGCCAACACAGCCTCCTTTGCCTACTCAGGGTCAGTAAGGTCGGTCTGGCCTGACTTGAGCACTGAGTCAGCTCCCGCAGTCCATGCCAGGTTGTTCTCATGGGGCATCTGTGTTTGTTTGGCTTATGACTGAGCCCTCCACTTCTAAAAGGTCAGAACTGTCTCCACACTCCTATTGCCCCGAAACTCTTCCAGCCATGCCTTCATCCACTGTGTCTCTTCTTCTGTTACTTCTGTTCCCACTCTTCCCAAAGCTCAAGTCACTTCTGTGATGTCATATGCAAGTCTTCCCTCACATCAGATTCACCTTTCACAATGTCCCATCATGCCCTTGACACCCAGGCTTACTCTCTGTTTCTCTGCCACTGCTCTAGCTACTGAAACAATCTCCTTAAACATTTTATTCCACCCATTTACCCCTATGCCCACTACCATTTATGATCATTTCCTGGAACTATGATCCTTGTCTTGCTTCCATGCAGTCTGTTCTCCCTCCACACTGCCACCATGGAGATGGATTACCAATGCTGATCACCTCATTTCCTTCACTATACTTTCATGATGACTTCCCTAAACAGGATAACATCTGCACCTACTTTCCTGGACATTCACAGACTCCTGCAGTCTGGCCCTCCCCTTCAGCCTGAGCTCCTCACTGTAGCTGCTGGAAGCTTCCCTGCTCTTTGGTGTAAGTGCCTCTGCTCAGACTATTGCTTTGTCCTGGGCTAATGAGTTCCCTGGGCCTCTAACCTTGACTTACAGGAGTGACTGTGGATGAGTGTGGTCAAGGATCCTAAGATCCTTGGAATCGCTTCATCATGTTCTTCCCTGCCCCAACCTGGGTGTTCAACCTCTGGGGATCCCTTTTGTGGATGAAACTAACATGGTGTTGGAGTCCTTCTCAGCTAAAGAATGCAGGGAAACCTGGCTTGAAGATTCGGCTTCTCTTCTATACTTGCTTTCAAACCCCATCTCTCTCAGTTCTACCTCTTTAGGGACCAAAAGTTTCTCTTCACAGCATGAGCTCTAGACTGGAGCCAATAGGATAGTGAGGTAGTGTTACCTACCCCTACCCTAGTGTTTCTGAAAAGTCACAGCTGAGGAAATACACTGGAGTACAGTTCTACTCTGAAACATGAGGGGTCACCATTAACCAGAATCAACTCAATGACAACTGGTTTGAGATTTTGGCTGTTGGGGAGTTTGATTTCAAGCATTATAGGCATACAGAGAAGCAGACAGTAGCAGGACTCAGAGGGCACAGTCCCTCGAAAGCCACAAGGAAAGTTCTGGAGACTCCAAGGCTGGGGCTGGGCAATGATGGCCGAGGGGGTTAGAAATCCAGCATCAGCCAAGCGCCACCTGAAGCTGAAGGAATTATGGGACACTCCTAGGTCAAATCACCAGCTCTGTGCAGCAACTTATAAACTGAGAGTGACTACCCTCAAAGTAGAGACTGGCTTACCACTGGCCTTTTTTGATCTACGAAGGAGTCTCCAGGGGTCCTTGTCATTCTCTTCCCACTTAGATTGCTATCTCCTGACAGCCTGAACAAGAACAAGGAGTGGAATCACGGGACGGCGTCACAGCGGTGGCTGCTCCCAAGTTATTGGACCCTGGTGTCTCCCAGGACCAAACTGAATGAATTAGTGGGGTGTGTTAGGGGGTAGCTCCATTTTGCCTCGCCAGTGGACCTGAGGACACTGGGCATGAAGGAGATGCAGTCATCACATGATGAAGGTGGAGCTTCCCTTTGCAACCAGCACACACATGCCTGGCCCCACACAGTCCTCTTCTGGGGACTCAAAAGGTCACCTCATCAGGGATGCAGGATCAAACTTTCCCCCTCTCCCCTTAGCACTGAAGTGAAAGCTCTCTGGAAAACTCAGTTCCCAGCAAGAGGAGGTCATTTGCAAAGAACCTACTGAAGTTCTTTGAAGACCTGGCTGTCATGGTAGATAAAGGGAATGTGGGTCTAGTGTGCTTCAATTGGGACAAAGACTCTGACAAAGCTTAGGTCGGAGATGAATGGGCTGGAGCGAGAGTAATAGAAGTGGCTGTTATATGGGCTGTGGGGAGAATTAAAAATAGAACTCAGGTCTTTTGTGAGCAGGTCTTTGAAGGGTCTCACCATGGAATACCATTGGTGACGCCCAGTTGTTCTGCAGCCAGACTCTTTTGTGAGCCTGATTATTGCTCCATCACCTTCACTTGGAAAAGGAAATCCCTCAGACAACATTTGTTTTTGCACCTTGATGCAGAATTCTCCTGACCCAGTACTCATTCTGCTAGCGTGCTTCATCCAGGTTTTGCTTAGGGGTACACATGGAGCCCTTGTGATGGAGTGCTTACTTGTTGGGCTGCTAATCACAAGGTTAGCAGTTTGAACTCACCAGACACTCCTTGAGAGAAAGATGGTGTTACGCAGTCCCATAAAAGCACCCCGAGCTTGGGGAACTTACGGGGGGTGGAATTCGACCCTGGCCTACAGGATTTGCTGAGTCAGCATTGATTCAATAGCAGGGAGTTTGGTTTGAGTTTTGGGGGGGGTGTCTTTTGTTGATAGTGAAAACTGTTCAGCACTGGACTTCCAGCTAAAAGGTGGGTGGTTTGAACCTACCCAGAGGTGCCTCACAGCACAACCTTTGTTGGCAATCTACTTCTGAAAGGTCACAGCCTTAAGAACCCCATGTGTAGACATGGGGTCCTGCATTAGAATTAAATTGATGGCCATTAGCAACAACAACTACACACAAGCACATAAAGGCAAGTCAAAAAAGCATTGCTATGAAATCATAGAAACATTTATAAAGCAAATATCAAAGTGTGAAGCTATCGTTTCTCAACACTCATCGCTTTCAACCCTTCCTGAAAGATTCTGCGCTCCTGACTTGACACCAGGTCCCTACAGTAGTGTAGGCAGTCTTGAGGGACACATCTCAGGTTCCTTTGAAATGTTCTTTGAGCTTGGGGGACAAGGGGAAGTCCGAAGGGGAGAGACAGGCCTCTAGGTCAGAGAGGGTAAGGCTTCTCAATGATGTCCGTTTGTAGCACAGCCCCTGCCACCCTCAAAGAATGAGTAACTGTACAACTTTCCTGATCATCTCACAAGTGAAGTTTTCAATTTTCTTAAGTCTTTTTAATATGCCTCCTTGATGTTTGCTTCAGAGAATTTAGCAAGATTCCAAACAAAAAGCCTCACTGCCATTGTGTTGATGCCAACTCACAAAGACTCACGGGCGCGGTAGCATCCCCTGTGGGTTTCCTTAGACTCTAAACCTTTATGAGAGTAGAACGCCTTCTCTTTCTCCTGCAGAGTAGCTGGTGGTTTCCAATTGCTGACCTTGTAGATTGGCAGCCCAATGAGGAAGCACCATCCTACCAAGGATCCCTCGCAAGATTAACTAATTGAATTCTCAAAATACAGTTGCCATAACCATCTGAGCTGATCTCCCTGTCTTCAGTGGACTGGCCCAGCAGATTCCCTCAGAACTCATTGCATTGATTGGATTGTATCATTTGTTTGGTGGCATCCTGAGGCAACTAAGCCAGATGTATGATTGAGAGAATTCGTCTGTAGCCATCCACTGATCACAGATGTTTAGACACATTTTGTACAAGATGAATTTGTAAACTTGGAACTCCAGTAGCAATACTTTAAATTTTTATTCTTGTGTGTGTGTTTGTAGAGATACACATGTCCCTTTAACTATTACTTGCCCAAACATGCCATGCCCTTGCCCCTCCATAGCCACAATTATACAAACACCCTATCACCCATCATCTCTCTTAGACAAACATATGCTGCAAATACATATATACCCATTACTAATTTTTATATATGTGGTGTACACATACATGCACACTCAGGTACATACACATTCTCTTCACCCATTTTATCTCTGACACATGCGATACCTATGCGCACCATTACCCATACACTTCACACACACACACACATACACAAATACATACCTCACCCCACCCCTGCTCTCCTATTCTCTCTCTTTCATACCACCTTCCCCTTTCCCCCATGCACTTGTACATATACATTTACGTTCTTCCTGCATGTCAGGAAGGAGCATATCTCTTGAAATCCATTCCTATCCTCCTAGGTATTAAGAAGCCCTGGGAGCACAGGTGCTGAGAAATGGAGGCACCTCCCCTTCCTCTCTCTGGCCCGGACTCACACTGCCCTCTGCATGGGGCACAGGCAGGAAAGCATACCCTTCACCAGTTGAGACAAGAGACTGCCCTTGTGCTCTTGTCCTAGCTGTCCCTCCCATCCAATCTCTTCCACTTGGGGACCATGTGGTTCTCCCTCCTGTGCCCCAGGATGTCAGAAGAGAGCAGGTGACTTTTCCTGTTCTTCCATTTCTATTTTAATTACAACTAACTGGGGAGCAGAGTGAAACATTTTAGCAATTTAATCTTAGTGTAAAATGGTGTATTTTCACTTCATTAACTAAAAGGGAAATCAAATGGTTTATCAAAGGTTGAGCTTTCATTTGCATATGGGTCTGGGATTCATGAAGCAGGATTTGTAACAGCTATAAAAGTCCTATGACTGTCTCTGGGGACTGCTAGCTGCGTCACTGAGACCACAGCATTACCCAGTGACATTTGAACATGCAGTTTGCTGGGGGTGCTTGCTTGCAGTCCCCTTGTCTGATGCCTGTACTCCTGAAGCCAGCCAAGTCAGAGAGAGGCATGCAGGAATCTTTGGCTTTGTATTAGCAATCTATTGCTGCATAACAAAAGGAATCACATATCTAGTGGCTTAAAAGAACAAACACCTATGGTCTCATACAGGTGGATGTGGAGTCTAGATGCCCTAGCTCAAGTCTCACACAAAGTTACATTTACATTCTGATGTCAGCTGGAGCTCAGGTCAGCTCAAAGCTAGACTATGGGAGGAACTGATTTATTGCCTCTCCCTAATGACTGCGTTGAGATATCAGTTGGCTTTCCCCAAGCCCAGGGATTAAAGGGAGAGAGAGTGAGAGCTAGAGTGAATGAGCTCGGAGACCAAGATGAAGCTAGAGTCTTTTAATAGCCAACTTGGAAGTAGTGCCCCATCCCTTCTGCTATATTTTGCTTCAGTTATGAGGGGCCACTAGGTCCAGCTCAGACTCCAGAGGGGAGGATTGCACAAAAGAGTGAGTGTGAGGAGGTGGGGACCACTAGAGACCTTTTTAGTGGCTGCCTGCCACAAGCTGCAAAGGAGCCTCGGGAGACAAAGCATAATAAAAAACAAAGGAACAACATGAGCTCTCAACCCTTCCTTCAAACTCTTTCCTTTTTCCCTGGAACTTTTCCCTTGGGCTTCTATGGTATTTCATCTATGTATGTGGAGAACAAATGCCCCATGGTCTTTTCTTCTGGTCTATGTATGGTATTTTCTTGTAAGTCCTTCCTGGAGACACAGCTATGGAAACCAAGAGAAGGGCTCCATACTTTGACATGAGAGAGAGTGTGGAACAATTCTTCAGACGCAAACAAGGTGTCAGAAGGGAGGAGTGTGAATGTAGCTCCACTGAGGAGCTTTTTGAGTTTAGGGAGAGAATAAAACTTGACTCAAGTTGATTCCATGAAGAGAGGCTATTTGAGATAGAGAGGTGGAAAGAGGATTTTGGGGAAGATTTGCTACAGGTTTTAGAATGCAATTTCCTCCTTCCCCCTCCCTAGCCTCTCTAACCTTCTCAAAGACAATTTGGTAAAATCATCCCTTACTCTTAAAAGTATTTTGGAGTCGAGTATGTAATTCTTTGCCGAAACATTGGGCTGCGACTGACCTGCCTCAGGGTGGCCTACTTTTACTCTAGTTTGCTCTGTTTCCATGGTTATCCCAGATCTTATTTATAACTCCAGACCTGTGTTGTTGTTCTTATTAAGTGCCATCGAGTCAGGTCTCACTTACAGAGACCTCATGCCCAGCAGAGCGAAGCGGTACTCAGTCCTGCACCATCCTCACAATGATTATGTTTGAGCCCGTGGTTGCGGCCTGTGTCAATTCATCTTGTCAAGGCTCTCCCCACTTTTTTTTGCTGCTCCCAGTTTCATCAAGCACGATGCCCTTTTCCAGGAACTTGTCTCTCCTGGTAGCATGTCCAAAGTGTATGGATGAAATCTCACCATCCTCGTCTCTAAGGAGCATACTGGCCTAATTTCTCCCAACACAGCTTGGATTGTCCCTCTAGCAGTCCACGGAACTTTCAATATTCATCAGCAACCACCATTCAAAGGCATCAATTCTTCTTAAGACTTCTTATTCAGTGTCCAACGTTCACATGCATATGAGTTTATTGAAAATACTATGACTTGGGTCAGGTACACTTTAGCCCAACCTCTTTGCTTTTCAACACTTTAAGGAGGTCTTGTGTCGCAGATACAGTGCACAATTTGATCTTTTGGCTACTGTTTCCATCAGCCTTGATTGAAAAAACTCTTGACAGCTTCAGTCTTTTCTCTGTTGATCATACTATTGTCTATTGGTCCAGTTGTGAGTATTTTGTTAAATGAATTATAACCCGTACTGAGGGTTACAGTTCTTGAGCTTCATCAGCAAATGCTTCAAGTCCTCCTGGCTATGAGCAAGCAAGGTTATGTCATCTGCGTATTGTAGGTTGTTAAGAAGCCTTCCTGCAATCCCAATGTCACATTCTTATTCGTATAGTCCAGATATTCTGATTTGTCTAGCAGACAGACTGGATAAGTATGTGAGAGGATACAACCATATCATACACCTTTCCTCATTTTAAATCATGTACCATTTCCTTGTTCTGTTCGTACAACTGCCTCTTAGTCCATTTATAGTTTCTGCATGAGCATAATGAAGTGTTCTGGAATTTTCATTCTTCTCAAGGCTATCCATAGTGTTTTGCTCGTTTGTTCTTTTAGTGAGTCACAGAGTTGAATTATCAATTATCCTTGTGGCTTAAGTTTTGGCAGAGCAGATGTCATAGAATAGAGAATGTGTGTGGGGTCACATCATTCACTTATATCCAACTATTTCTGCAGAGAATGTAGCATGTCCTAGAAACTGTGTTAAGCCATATAGAGGAGGCAACAAACTAGGGAAACCATGTAAAGGAGGAACTAAGAAATGTGCCAAAAGAAGAAAAAAACCTAATATGGCCTTTGCCAAAAGGGTTTGTAAGTGTTGTGAAGTTTGAAGCAAGGCAAAATCATTTGTGTCCATCAAGGTGGAGAGCATAAAAGATTTTCTAGTGGTACTTTCACATGCGATAGCAAGAGAGGTGGGAATAAGACTTCTGGAACAAAATGAGCCATGGTCATGGAACTGTTTCCAATAGTAAGGAGCTGCAAACAGCCCCAAATCCCAACAACAGGAGAAGGGATAAAGAACCGCTGATCCATACACACAGTAGACTACTATGTATGCATTACTAACAAGCAATGATGAAACCACGAAGCTCCACATGACATGGATGGACCTGGAGGTTCTTATGTTGAGTCAAGCTGGTCAATTACAAAAGGACAAATAGTGTATGACACCACACCATAAGGATAAAAACAAAAACCAAGACTTGCATACCAATTGGAACAGACTTTGGAGAGTTCCAAAGGACAAAGTGTGTGTTAGGCATGGTTCTCTAGAGAAACAAAATCAGGAGACACTTGTGGATATATATATATATATATATATATATATATATATATATATATATGTAAATTAATCCAATCAGAAGTACAATCTGCCCTGAGGTAAGACGATCAGAGTAGGCCCATAGGCAGCAGAGCCAGGAGCAGACAGAGTGAAGCACCAACAGCCAGTAGTTTGGGAGCATAGCACAGCAGGTCCCAATGGAGTCTCAAGCTCTCGCGATGCACAGCAAGGTAACATGATCCACAGGTTGGCTCGGCCCTAGGTAGTCTGCACATAGTTGAGGCAAAGCAGCAACAGGCTGGTCTGATCACCAGTGAGAAAGAGAGGAGGCAAGTCTCAAAAAGCATGTTTATCTCAGTTGCCCTCCAATCCAGCCCAGGGCTGGGGAGTGGGGGGGGGGCTCCTGGGTACCTGTGTAATTGTTGTATTTGCATTTCCCAGACCCATCGTTGCTCCACAGATTCTGAGTGCTGAATAAACTCTGTCAACATGTTCCTACGGAAGCCTATTTGGTACAACAATCCTAATTATCACGGAGGGAAAGGATGGGAAGATGGAGCAATGAACTAGGACATTGATAGGTTTTGATGAGTCTAAGAGAGAATGGCAGTCCGTAAGAGAGCCAGGGGAGGGGAGCTAGAACATGGAGGGTGTTTGGTGAGTGGTTTCAACTGTTGATGATCTGAAAAATAACCCCCCTACCTAATTCAAAATGAAGAATTCACTTTAAAAAAGTGTATTATGAGCTGCAGCTTAAGCTTATGACTAGTTATGACTCAAATATGGCGAGAGAAGGCAGACCTCGATGATGGGAGGTGGTCACACAAAGGAACCAGGGTACCTGGAGAGGGTTTTGAACATGAGAAACCTTGGCTTTGGTCAGAGTAGAACTGCTCCTATGGGGTTCTGAGACAATAGATATTTACGTTAGCAGAAAGTCTCATCTTTCTCCAATAAAGAGGCTGGTTAGAATGAAGCCCACACGGAAGAAGCACACCAGCCTATGTGATCATGAGGTGGTGAAGGGATCCAGTGTCAGACATCAATGAGCTAACATTATATCACTATTAATGAAGGGGAGTACAGACTGGGGACCCAAAGCCCATCAATAGGTGAGGTGACATCCTTTTGCAGAGGGGTTACAAGGAGGAGATGAGCCAGTTAAGATACAGGGTAGTAGCAATGAAATATGCAACCTTCCTCTAGTTCCCAAATGCTGCCTCCTACCCACTCACATGATCCCAATTCTACCACGTAAATCCAGCTAGACCAGGAGATGTGCAGTGAAGTTGGAAACATGGGGAACTTAGGATAGATGATCCATCAAGACTAGTCATAGGAGTGGTAATACCAGGAGGGTGGAGGGATGGAGGAATGGAAAGGGAGGACCAGCTTCAGGGATCTACACGTACCCTCCTCTCTGGGACACGGACAACAGGGAAGTGAGTGTTGGGACACATTGGACAGTGTACCGTATGAAAATAATAACAATTTGTAAATTACTAAGGATTCAAGGGGAAGGGGGGGAGGAAGGGTAATATAGGGAGTTGATACTGGGGGCCTGGAGGGAGGGAGGATGTTTTGAAGGTGATGATGGCAATGGGTGTGTAAATGTGGCCTGCATACAATTGATGTTGGTATGGATTGTGATGGGAGTTGTATGGGCCCCCAATATAATTAATATATTTAATATAATTAATATATTTAATGAATCATTAAAAAAAAGGGGGGGAGGAAAAGAGGAGCTTTTTTTTGGAGGAAATTGTACCAAGGGCTCAGGTGGAAAGTGTTTGGAAATGTATGTGGCAGCATGTGTGCAAATGTGCTTGATACAAATGATGTACTGAATGTAGTAGTAGCTGTAAGAGCCCCCAATAAAATTATAAAAAAAGAGGCTGGTTAGGTTTGAATGACTGATCATATGATCATCAGCTTAATTTATGCCCTGCCCCCCAAACCTAAGTCACTGCCACGGAGTCGTTTCTGACCTAGAACCACCCTGTATAGGGTTTCTGAAACTATAAACAGTTTGGGAGCAGACAGCCTCCTCTTTCTCCCTTGGAATGGCTGGTGGGTTCGAACTGCTGACTTTGTTGCTGCCAGCCCACCAGGGCACTGGCCCAGTGGGGTTCAAATCCTGTTTGTGCTGCTTAGTAGTTGTATGACCTTGGAAAAGTGACTTGACCTCTCTGAAAACTCCTCGAGGATGCCTGAGGAGGACTTCCAACTTGACCACCTGCCAGGGTGATTGTGGGCCCTAAGAGGCAGCAGCATGTGGCACCGCTTTGAAAACCGCAGGCTATCAGGCGGCTCAGTATGCTCCCTGTGTGAATTGGATCTAGATTGAAGAAGTGGGCTGAAGAAGATGAATACATTGGCCTCATTAAGAGCCCTGCTGGCTGGTGTGGGCTTTGGGGCCCTAATTAATTCTAAATATCAAATGCGAAGCTGCAGCTCTCTCTTTCTTCTTTCTGGAAGTGGGGGGAGGGGGCAGGGAGGAGGGGAGGGTGCCAGGCAGGCAGTGTCCAGGCCCCCACACCTTTGGGGTTTCATGATGTCCAAAGGAGAAATGTTCTCCAAACAGCTTGCACTTAATTTCCCTGAAGCCGTCATGCAGCCCAGAGCTCAGGGCTCGAGGGCTCCTGGGTACCTGTGTAATTGTCGTATTGGCATTCCCCAAACCCATTGCTGCTCCACAACTGCTGAGTGCTGACTGGGGGAGGAGCGGAGGAACCACTTCTGTAGGCAGGGCTGTCACATACCGCAGGACAAAACAGGCAGCAGGATGCATCGCAGCTTGACATTTGCATGGAATTTTAGAGGAAGAGTCCATTGATTGGGAAGCAAATGGAGGGCTGGCAGATATCAGCACAGAATGCCAGTGTATGATTCTGATTTGCTGGACAACTTGACACAGAGTCAGGGCCATGTGGAAAGGAGAGAGAAGGTCCATGCTTGTACAAATCCCTGTACTGCTTGAGGTGTGTGGCAGTCGCAGCCGGAGCAAATGCAAAACAGAGACCAGCATAAAGCACACCTAAAGCTGCCGGCAGCTGTCAGGTGGCAAGTGTGTTGAGGTCAGAAGGCTCTGACCGCAAACCTGCTTGTGTGTTGAGGAAGGAAAGATTAATTTCTTGCAATGAATCCATTGGAGGCATTTTTTCCTTTTTGAAAGCACTGGGTATGTCCCTGTTCCTCATATTCCCAACGGGAAACCGGGGAGTCCTGGTAGCACTGTGGTTGATTGCATGTCGGGTTGCGATTTGAATCACCCTCAGAGGGAAACCACTAGCAGCTCGGAGGGAGGAAGACTGGACTTTCTACTTCTGTAAACAGTTACCTTCTTGGCAACCCACGGGGTGGGGGGAGGGGTGTTACTATGAGTCAGCATTGACTAGACGGCTGTGACTTTGGGGTTTTTGTGGGAGGGGGGCCCTGCATAGTAAGGGGCATCTCTGTTGTGCTCCTTCCTGTTGAGCCATTAACTACACAATTACTCAGAGCCTAAGGCTATTCAGTTCAGCTGTATGCACACATGCTGAAGGACATCTACTATCATCTTCCTGGAACAATCTCTGTGCTCAGAGGGTGGGAGGGAAACATTTTCAACCTAAGCACTTGTGATAGTTAGATAATTCTATGTCAACGTGAAGGTGTATAAAAAATGTAGGGATGCTATCTGTGTTAGACACGGTGCTTTAGAGAGACAAAACTAGCACACTTATGATTAGATAGATAGATACAATATAAGGAATAAATAGCTAATTAGTCCTCCGAGCAGTACAAATGGCTCAGTTCAACTCCTGTGAGATAGTTAATATACTGGCAGTCCTTCAACTCATGAGGGCTGCTGGGTGCAAGTCAAGGAAGCAGACAATTGAGTCTTGCATAGAGTAATACAGGCCGGCTGGCCACAGGCAGCAAAATAGTAAGGCCGGTCACCAATAGTCAGCCAGATGAAAGGGTCTGATCCTTCCGAGCTCAAGTGATGCATACACCAGTAGTGTGGTGAAGCGGGTTTTAATGGAATATCAAACTATAGTGACACAGTCCATGGATTGGGTGTCCCACAGGCAATGTAGCTTGCAAGTTGAGGCAGAGAACTAGCTAAGGTAGTCATACACTGTCCTGTCATCAGATAGCAAGCTACAGAAAGTTGAGGCTCCCAAAGCCATTTATCTCTCTACCCTTCAATTAAACTGCAACACTATTAGCCCCACATGTGTTTATTGACCAGGTTGGCACAATATCCTACCTATCACAGCATCCAAAGTGTCAATCAGGTCACAGTTTGGGGGTGCCTTCTTAGGGATGTGGGCTTCTCATAAGGAAGGCCCTGGAACCCCCTATGATTTCTGTCTGTCTTCACCTTCCGACTTGCTGGCTACACTGAGAGCAGGCAGGGCTCTGCCATGTTTCCATTGACCTTGGATCCATGTGACTTTGGAATTCAATCACTGAGCTGTGATCTTCCTGCAGTCCGAATCTTTGTATTTTAAGTCCCTCTGAAGAGGGACTTTTGAATTAGTATCAGACTAATGGAATTGAGTCGGACTGGGCTGGGCTGTTTTCTTGATATAGAGCTCTCTCTTATGTGTGTGTCACTGCATTTGTTTCCCTAGTCAACTCAGCCTAACACAGTTCTGTGCTTATATTTTGGAGTATGATGCAAAACTTCACAAGGGTATTTAAGAGAAGCAAGTCACCTTCTATGGGTGTCCCGTTTGCTTCTAATAAGCTTGTAAGTTGCCATCAAATCAGCTCCAACTTGTGGCAACTCTATGTACAAGCAAACTGAATGTTGCCTGGTCCCATGGCATCTTCATGATTATTGGTATGTTTGAGTCCTTTATTATGAGTATTACTTCAATTCAGCTCATTGAGGGTCTTCTTCTTTTTCTTTAATCATAATCTTTACTACACATGACGTCTTTTCCCAGGGACTAGTCTCTCCTGACAACATGTCCAAGGTGAAGTCTCACCATCCTTGCTTCTAAGGAGCTTTCTGGATATATTTCTAAGGTATATTTGTTCCTTCTTCAGACCAATACCTTCTCTACCCCAAACCCCCAATCCACTGCCATCCAAAGGATTCTGACTTACAGTGTCCATGTGGAATAGAGTAGAACTGCCACACTAGGGTTTCCAAGCCTGTAAATCTCGATGGGAAGACACGCCCTCATGTTTCTCTGGCAGACCATGATGTATCCATAATTCTTTGCCAACACCCTAAATCAAAGTCACCAATTCATTTTTGATTTATCTTTTTCATTGGTCAGCTTTTGCAGGCATAAGAGGAGGATAAAAATGGCATGCCTTGAGCCAAGTACACATAGGTAGTTAGGGCTAATGCATACAGACCTTGTAAGCTAGTGATGGGCAATGAGGAGCTGTTGGAGAGAGTGATCAAGGCATCTGACCTGGGTTTCTCTATGGAACCAAGATGTTAGGGATTTAAAATCCCAACTCCAAATTGGAGTCCAAAATGGCTAAGGCAGGGAATAAAGGTGGAGAGAAGGCAAATGCTTGGGGCATCTTGATTTGCTTGGTTTGGTTTCATGCTGTTGCAGTAGAGAATATAGCCAAGATGGCCTGCTTGCTCGGCAGTTCTGTTTTCTGGGAGCCTTGTTGTTACCCATCGGGCTGGTAAGTGCAAGGTCAGTAGTGTGCAACCACCAGCACCTCCATGGGAGGAAGAGGAGACTGCGGACTCCTCTCAAGAGTTGCAGTCTTGCCCTGTTCTATAGGGCCGCTGTGAGTTGACATTGACTCAATGGCAGTGAGTTTAAGGGTTTTTTTGGTTGTTGTTGTTGTTGTTGAGTTTTTGCCTGAATACCCAGGAAGACTACATTTCCCAGCCACCCTTGTGGTTAGGTTGGATCATGGGATAGGATTCTGGTCAATGATATGTAATTTGAAGTGACAGTGTGTAACTTCGAAGTCTGGCCATAAAAATCTCCTTCAGCACAATCTACTTCCCCTCCCCTTTGCCTTCTTTGGAGACTGGGGAGGAACGCAACAACAGTAGACAGAAGAAGTCCAATGCCCTGAAGCAGCACTTGGCGGAGAGCCACAAATAAGAACTTCTTGGTTCACATCAGATTGAGCTGGGAATGGGAACTAAGCTTTCATTCTGCCAACTCACCGAGATTTGAGGTTGTATCTCACACCAGCTTGTGCCGTGTGGGCTCATACAGAACCCAGGGCAATGCTTCCACCGATAATGGACTACTATATTGCCAGGCACTGTGCTAGGGCTAAATCCACTTGCTGTTGAGCCCACTCTGACTCATCGAGACCTCAAATGTGTGAGGGTAGAACTGTTCTCCATCAGGTTTAGAATAGCTGTAAGACTTTGGAACTAGATTGCTAGCCCTTTCTTCCCAGGTACCTTGTGGGGAGTAGCTGCGCACATTGACCATTTACACTGTATCTGCTAGGGATATACCAAACTGTTCACTGTCTTTGAGTTTACCCTGACTCATGGTGACCCTGTCGGACAGAGCAGAGCTACTCCTTAGGTTTTCAAGGTTGTAAATCTTTAGGAGAGCAGACAGCCTCACCTCTCTCCTGCAGAGCATCTAATGGGTTCAACCCACTGATCTTTCTGTTAGCAGCCCAACGCTAACCCACTTCGCCATTAGGGTCGCTTGCTAAAGAGATACTGCTAATGACGAGCAACTAGACATGGTACTTGTTCTCAGCACTTCCAGCTTGGTGGGGCGGATAGATCTTCAGCAGACTGTCACACAAGCACAAATGACATGCTACTTGTGTAAGTGCTAAACTAGAATGTGAAAGAAGGGAATGTAACCTGCTCTGTTGGGGTGGGGATTAAGGATGGGAATGACAACCAAGCTGAGATTTGAGGACTGCTCGGTGACCCTTAACACTAGGTAAGAAGGGGGAGAGGGAGCTTTCCAGGCAGAGAGAGCACAAAACATGTGTATGAAGCTGAAAGGAGGCCAAAGCTGTTGGGTATTCCTGAATTTTGAGCTGCAGTCACTCACTCGGCCAAAAACTGTTCATTCACTTCTTTTAATAGCATCCCTTCTTCATCATTTGGGCCACACTGCAGGAGTGACTTCACCCTCATTTCTTATTTAACAGAGATCTACGATAGGAAAAAATACCTACAGGTGGTGAGGGCACTTTGTGAAGGTAGCTCTTGGCATAATCAGGGCCCCGTTTCAATGATAAACCGGAACTTCTCATTTGAAGCTATTGGAGTTTATCGTATCAGAGCCTACTCAAGGATTATTGACACTAAAACCCTCAACAATGTGCCATAATCTGCTTGGGGACCTCTTAATCCATGGGATATTGACACTATCGACCATAACCATTTCTTCTGAGGGGAAATAAAATAACTGCATGAGATTGCTGAGGCACAATAAAAATGGAAGTTGTAAACTTGACAATGTGAATTAGTTTATTTTCTTTTTTATACAACAGATGTTGTTTGACCTAGAAGAAGGAATAATATTATAGAAATTGTGATCAGTCTGAAGGAAAAAAATAAAGATGTCTAAAAATAAAATACAAATAGCAGCTGCTTGCATTGTCTTCCTAATATATCAGAGTTGACAGCTTTTTCTTTTGCAGTTGAGTTGGGATTTGCAAGGAGATATTTGGAGGGGAAGATTGCTTTAGGGGGCCATCACTGTGCATGGCACATGACCCTTTCTGG
Organism: Nesogale talazaci; assembly: GCA_004026705.1. NCBI lineage: Eukaryota > Metazoa > Chordata > Mammalia > Afrosoricida > Tenrecidae > Nesogale > Nesogale talazaci. The sequence continues at coordinate 268,826 of PVJH01000097.1, read as the reverse complement.
CCCTGGAAGGCCCCACAATCTCAGAGCATCTCTATGGGTCTGGAATTATATCCTGGGAGCAAAAGCAGTGGCCACTACATGGATTCGGGGCTCTCAGGAACCCACACTTTTAAAAAATCATTTTACTGGGGGCTCTTACAGCTCTTATCGCAATCCATCCATCCATCCATTTTGTCAAACACATTTGTACATATGTTGCCACCATCATTTTAAAAACATTTTCTTCCTACTTGAGCCCTTGGTATCAACGTATCCTCCCTCCCTCCCTCATAAGCCCTTCATAATTTATAAATTATTATTTTTTATGTCTTATACTGATGGCTGCCTCTCTTCATCCACTTTCCTGTTGTCCATCCCCTTGGGAGGTTAGATGTCGAGCATTGCAATTGGTTCCCCATTTCTCTTCCTCCTCCCATTATTGGTCCTGAGTGCTGTATTTGTCCTGGATTTCCTGTGTTCTGCGTACGTATCTGTGTCAGTGTACATGCTCTGGTTGAGCAGGAACCCACAGTTTTTGCCATGCTCTGCACTGGCTTGTGTCTCTGGTCTCCTGCCCACCAATTTTGAGGACATGCTAGCATGTAGATTTTCAGTTTTACTTAGATACCCTATTCACAATAAAATGAACGATATATTGTGGTTGAAAACATCAACAGCAAAATATCCATAACTCAGGACATGTACAAGTCAGTGACATTAAAGATATTTTGTCATTAGGTGCCACCAGTCTCACTGTCCTCATCCAAAATATGCCACCACAGGTATATGGGTTTGCATTTGTTTTTGTTAAGTATCGTGAAGTTGGATCTGACTCATAGTGTTCCCATGTACAACAGAACAAAACACCGTCTGGCCCTATGCCACCTCAATATTATTGCCACATGTGAGCCCAATGTCGCAGCCACTTTTTCACTCCGTCAATTTGACAGTCTTCCTTTGTCAGTGACCAAACATAATGTCTTTCTCCAAGAACTGGTCCTTCCTGATAACATGTTCAAAGGCCATGGCATGAAGTCTTGCCATTCCTAATTGTTAATTCTGGCTGAACTTTTTTTTGAGACAGATCTGGTCATTCCTGTGATATGTCAATATTGTTTGTCAAAATCACATATGATTGTAAGTGAAATCATTACAGATAGCAGGGGAGGAACATTGTCTGATATAGTGCCAGAAGATGAGTCCTTTAGACTGGAAGGCCTTCAAAATACCACTGAGAAAGAGCAGTTTCCTCATAGAAGAGTAAGCCTTAATGATGTGGCTAGAGTAAAGCTATTAGGACCTTCACTTGGCTGTTGTGGCAGGACTTGAAATGAGATGAAAATACCATCCATTAATAATCAGAACATGGAATATAACACAAGCAAATTGGAAGACTTATAAGCACATTTGGGGGGGGGTACATCATTTAATTCATAATGTGAACTTTGTAATTAGCAACACAAAATAGCAGGTATTTATGTGCAAATATTGTGTGCTTACTGTTCCAAGCACTATGTCAAACATTTTACCTGGTTTATCTCATTTCACACTTCATGGTGAAATAAACTTGGATGCAAACCCATTGGCCTTCCATATATCAAGAAGTATAGTCTACATCCCCTCTTTTTGAATCAGGGCAGGCCCTTTGATTGCTTTAAATAGTTGAATACATTGACAGTGCTGTTAACTTGTGCCTTGAATTTGGAGGCATCCTTCTGGGAGTCCAGAGCTGTGGTGTAAGAAGTCTACCTAACCTGATAACATGTGTAGGGACATTGTTCAAAAAATCTACCAGAGAGATTTCCAGCCATCTTCACGAATGCAACATATGGATAAAGTCATTCTCAATTTTTCAGATCAGCAGATTACATTTCACAGATTACCTGTGATAATTAAGATTTTGTGTCAACTTGGCTGTGTAAGGATTCTAAGCAATTTGGCAGCTAAAGCCTACTAATCACCGTAATTATAATGTGATCTGCTGTGAGCAGTCAATAAATTGAAAGGAAGTTTCCTGAGGGATGTGGCCTCCTTCCAATATAAGTGGATGCGGTGGGAACTCTTGCTTTGCTGTTTTTCGGGACTGGATCCTATAAATGGATCATTGACCTTAGTTTGGGGACTTGAGCCAATGGCTTCCCATATTGCCTACCAGTCCTGGGAATTATCATCAGCCTGCTATCTGACCTGTCAATTTTGGATTCATTTGTCTCTGCAATTGCAAGCCTAACCTGCTGGTTTACCTTGTCAGCCTCTAACTTGTCTTCTGGCTAATCTTGGGTTCACCAGTCTCCTCAGCTACGGGATTCAGGAAAAGTCTCCACACTAACTTATGACCCATAGACTTGGAACTTACCTGCTTCTATAACTTTGGGAGTCACTTGTAAGATATAAATTTCTCTTTCTATATGTATATGTAATCATCACAGGTTTGCTTCTCTGTAAGATGCAGCTTAAGACATTTTTCACCAGCTGGATCCCACAAGTAAGTTCCATTGATATGATCGCCCATGTGAGCTCTGCCAGAATTCCTGACCTATGCTGCTATTGTCGTTATAATTAGATACCATCAAGTCAGTTCTGACCCATAGCGATCCTATACACAAGAAAATGAAACGCTGTTCGGTCCTACACCATCCTCACAATTGTTCCTATGTCTGAGCCCATTGATGCAGCTTTTGTGTCAGTCCATCTTGTTGAAGGCCTTCCTCTTTCACTGCCCTTCCACTTTACCAAACATGACTTTCTTCTTGAGAGACTTGTGTCTCTTGACAATCATTTCCAAAATTTTTTAAGATGAAGTCTTGCAATCCTTGCCTCTAAAAATTCTGAACTTACTTCTTCCGACACAGATTGGTTTGTCCTTTAGCAGGCCATGGTACCTTCAATACTCTTTTCCAACACCATAATTCAAGTGCACTGATTCTTCTGTGGTCTTCTTTATTCAATGTCCAGCTTGGCCAGCTTGCACATGCAGATGATGTAATGGAGAGTACCATGGCTTGGGGCAAGCATGCCTTCATCCTCAAAGGAAAATGCTTGCTCTTCAATACTCTCAGAGTTCTTTTGCAGGAGATTTGGCTAATCGCTTGATCTCCTGACTGCTGCTTTGATGAACATCGATTGTGGATCCAAGCAAGATAAAATCCTTGACAACTTTAACCTTTTCTCCATTCATCACGATGTTGCCTGTTGGTCTAGCTTTGAGGATTTGGGTCCACTGTACATTGAGTTGTACTCCATTCTGAAGACTGCACTCCTAGATCTTCTTTAGCAAGTGGTTCGAGTCCTTCTCACTTTCAGCAATGAAGTTTGTATAAATTTGCATATTTTAGGTTTTTTTTGTTACTCCCATAACCAGCTGTTTCTATTTCTATTTATTTAGTTTTATTGACTAGATTCCTTGAAGACAGATAGATATTGTCCTATCACAGACAGCTTCAGACTTCATGATGGATTTAACAAGATCCTTTCTGACAATGAATGCCATATAATTCCTTTTGGTTGTGTTATTCTTTGCATACTAAATCAGATTATTTTCTGATTCAAAATGACCAATATCAGTCCATTTCAGTGCACTAATGCCTAGGATATTGATCTTCACTTTACTTTTGACGACTAAAAATTTTCCTAAATGCATACTTCTCACATGCCAAGATCTCATCATTAAAAAATTTTTGCAGTTGTGTCTCTTTGCCTTCTCCCATCACCACATGAAGATCCTGAATGCATCATTCCCGCGGGTTTTTCCTGGCTCACATCTCCATGGCTGAGTTCCTTTTAAGAAATCAGCTTCTCTTCAGTCATGTTTTGAGTGCCCTTGGACTTGAGAGGATATCTTCCAGCAGTATAACCAACAATGTTATGCTTCCTTTGTCTAGGCTTTCAGCATTTGAAAATGCTTTGAAGCTCTGCATAAGATTTCAGTGATTTCTTCCTCTGAAGAGGGGACCCGAATCCTTCTTTGTGGTCTGTTCTTAGTTGGGAAGCTCGACTGAAACCTGTTCACTTTGGTCACGCTGCTGGCATTTGCAATAGCAGTGACCTAGCTTCCAGCATCACAGCAACACACAAGCCACCACAATAAAATGAAGTGGCAGGCATGTTTTGGTCTTGACCTACAAAACTTTCAAGTATTGCCTTGCCCTTTTGTTTTTAACCCCAGTCAAGTCTACCAATGTATATCAACTTTGGGCACTGATTTGCTCCCATCCTGGAGGGTACCATGGCAGGAACAGATACCATGGAAGTGATGTGATGGAACTTTAGATTAGGTCCTGTTTTGTTCCTCACAGGAACTAGTTTTGTCATGAGGACCAATTTCTTTCTTTTTTGGGGGTGGAGGGGCATCACTGGCCTCTGGTGGTTGTGGGAGCTAACAAGCCTTGCTCCTGGAGAGCTGCTGCTGGATTTGAAGCACGAAGCCATGGGCCACAGTCCTGCACTCAACCACTATGCCACTGGGGCTCAGCCCGAGGACCAATTTCTTAACCCCTTCAAGCTCCCACCAACTAGATAGCCAGTTAGATTATGCAGATCAGCTTTCCTGGCTTCAAAGATGGTCTATTCCTTAGGGTCCTAATCTTTGCCTCCTTATACCTCTTGGGAGCAGCAACCTCTTGACCCATATCTGAAGTTGCTTTTCCTTCAAAATACTATGCACTGGCAATATCTGTAGAATCGATCTATTTTTCTCCATGTTTCACTGTTTCCACTTAAGTTCAGCCACCATAAATTCTTACATGGACTATTTCAACAATATCCTAGGTAGACAGTTCACCCTCTGCTCTACTGCCAATAGGATCTTTCCAAGATGCAAATTTAATCAGCTCCTTTCTTGATTGAAAACTTTCAGTAGTTTCTGTGTTAGTGCCCATATCAGAAATACCTCAATTAAAGAACAGAAATTAATTTTCACCCCAATCCAGGAGGTTAGAAGTCCAAAGGAGCCCTGGTGGTATAGTGGGTTACATGTTGGTCCATTAAACACAAGGGCAGCACTTTGAAACCACCAGTTGCTCTTCAGGAGAAAGATAAGGGAGGCTGTCTACATTCTTAAAGAGCTAGAGTCTCAGAAATCCACAGGGGGGAATTTCCACTGTCCTATAGGGTTGTTATAAATCAGAATAAACTGGAGGGCAGAAAGATTTTTAGTTAGAAGTCCAAACTTAGGGGATGGCTTTAAGGAAAATCTTTCCTCATCTGTAGCCCCATGAGTTGCTTAGTATCCTTTGGTATTTGTTTTCCCTTTTTGTGAGTTTCTGCATTTATTTTGTCCTCTTTTTCTAACTCAAAAGGGATTAGATTTAGGATCCACTCTACCCTAGTATGTTCTTGTTAGCACAGCAAACCCCTTATTGTTGAACACAGTTGTATTTATAGGGATAAGGGTTAGGATTTTAACAAATAATTTGGAGAAGCATACTTTGTTCTCTAACAGCTTCTCATTGCTACAATGATAATTCAAACTGCATAAAATGGTTGTATAACCAGGGTCCAATCTCTCTCTCCAACTTCGTCTCCTTTCTTTCCTGTTACACTTGACACTTCAGCTGAATAATTTTTTTTAGGTTTCCACGACCTATTCTGCTCTCACATACTCCAGGTCTTTGACCAGGCGCTTCTCTTTTCAAGGGGGGTTTTCTTATTCCTTGCTGTGCTCATGATCCTTGATAGCAAAGAACAAGACATACTCTTACCCTCAACCTTTTCTCTGTGGATACAGAGAAAGCCTGGTACATAATTAGAGAACAGAAAGTGGGAGCAAGTTCAAGGCATACTGCTTGGATGTCCCCCACCCCTATTCCTGCTCAGTGCCTCTTTTACCTTTCTGTAGATGATAGACTGATCTAGAGGCAAGACCTGCACTGCAAAGGTCAGGAGATTGGGTTGCCTTTCCTGTAATGGGCCCTTTTAGAAGTGTGTCCTTTGGGGCCTATTTATCTGCCAATAGCCCTGATAAACTGCCTGAGCTCTGAGGCAGTTGACATTGAAGATCAGCAAGGCATTTCTTAGATGCCAGAGCAGCTGAAGAGTGGGTTGCTATGGAACAGATAACATCTGTTTTTATTGTTACACAAATGGACTAAACCCCACCTCTTTCTCTGGGCTGTCCTGCCAGAGGGAATTCCTGGTGTTCACTGGCCATATATTTGTGCCTGGACTCCCTGTTTGCGGAGAGAGGAGTGCCCTTTGGATTGATGGGACAACCATTATGAAGGAGCATGAGGTGGACTCTGTGGGCTGAGGCTCAGTTAACCCAGAGAGATTCCGGGTGATAATCATAAAGCAGACCCTCTTGTCGTTTCATAGCTGTCCTCTGGGCTGGAGACTTGCCCTGATGACCTCTTCCATGAGTATTTCTGAAATACCTCATAGGTGTTTGACAAAGCCTTGGGGATAATTTTTTGTTCTCAAGGAGCCACTAACTGTAGGGTTATGAAAGGACCACACCTTTAGTCCCTGGTATTTACTTTGCACTGCAAGGGGGCTTAAAACATTCCTAGAAAAACCCATTAACTTTAAATTATATTTCCCCACAAACTTTTGGAACCCTGTCCTATCTTTAAGACTCTCAAAAAGGGAGTTGCCTCAGATTTGGCTTTATTTGTGCTTGGGGGAATCCAAAGAGAAGGGTCGGAAATGGGTCGCCTGTCTGGGCTAATCTACAGAACTTGGTTCCCAGAGTCATTGCCATTTGCCTTTTTAACCCACAACTCTGTCTCCCTCTCAGAAAAAGCACCTGTTTCCTCTTCTCTAGACTTTGAGGAGCTGGAAAGCAAAGTTACTTTGTGCTTGCCTACTAACATAAAAGTTGGTGGTGGTCGGAATCTATTCAGAAGGTCCTTTGAAGGAAGACCTGGCACTCTGCTTCAGAAAGGGCCCAGCCCAGACTTTAGTAAAGTTATGAAATAATTCTACTCTGATACATGGGAGGGCTCTAAGTGTTGGAATTGACTAGATGGCAATGAGGCTTTTAAAGACTTTTTTAAGGGTATCTGGAACCAGGAGAAGCTGAGAGGAAAGTGGCTTTGTCAGCTGCTTGGAAAGCAGCTTTTCAAGGGGATATATCGTATTCCTTGCTGTGCTCATGATCCTTGATAGCAAAGAACAAGATATGCTCTCACCCTCCACCTTTTCTCTGTGGATACAGAGAAAGCCTGGTACATAATTAGAGAACAGAAAGTGGGAGCAAGTTCAAGGCATAGTGCATGGATGCCCCCCACCCCAGTTCCTGCTCAGTGCCTCTTTTACCTTTCTATAAAAAGGGAAATCACAACACATCAACTCTTTTAGTAGCTGTTGGGGACCAACTCTCATTGCCATCCATGCCAACTCATGGCGACCCTATAGGAAAGGGTAGAACTGCCCCCTGTGAATATCTCAGGCTGTAACTTTTTACGGGAATGGAAAGCCCCATCTTTCTTCCTCAGAGATGCTGCTGGTTTCCAACTGCTGACCTTGTCAAGTTATCAGCCCAACTCATAAATACTACCCTACCAGGGTTCCTTTGAAGAACACCTAGACCAGTGGTTCTCAATCTGTGGGTTGCAACCCCTTTGGGAGTCAAACAACCCTTTCACAGAGATCACCTAAGACCATCAGAAACAGTTTTTGGTGGTCTTAGGAACCTGAACATCCCTCCTCTATCCTTCTCCAGGCATGTCTGCCCACATGCAGATATGCTCACATATGAGTAGCCGGCATGAAGACTATGACCCATGTTACACCATGCTTTAAGACAATTAATTGATTTGTCATTAGAAAGAAATATTTCACAGTATATAATTGCATATTGTTTCTGTGATAAATCACTATGCTTTAGTTATGTTCAATTTTAACCATGAAAATACATCCTGCATATCAGGTATCTACATGACAATGCATAGCAGTAGCAAAATTATAATTATGAAGTAGCAACAAAAATAATTTTATGGTTGGGGGTTTCCACAACATGCAGGACTGTATTAAAGGGTCATGACATTAGGAATGTTGTGAAACACTGACCTAGTCCCTTCAAATTATAGAAGTGTTTGGAGCCATATGGCCTGGATCTCTTCCTGGAAAGAATGATTTAATTAGGTTATATTATACTGTATGCTATTGCTGGGTGTCATCAAGTTGGTTTCCATTCATAACAATCCAATGCACAATAGAAGGAAACACTATTCTATCCTGAACCATCTTTACAGCTGTTATGTTTGAAGTCATTGTTTTAGCCACTGTGTCTATTCATCTCCCGAAAGTCCTTTCTCTTTCTCGTGGACCCTCTACTTTAGCAAATATGATGTCATTTTGTCCCTATTTTAAGGACTGCTCCTTGACAGCATGTCCTAAGTGTGTGAGATCAAGTCTCTCTATCCTTGTTTTTAAGGAACATTCTTGTTGTACTTCTTCCAAAGCAGGTCTGTTTGTTTTTCTAACAGTCCATGGTCCTTTCAATATTCCTCACCAGCATCACAGTTAAAGTTCCATAGTTCTTTGGTCTTTCTTTTTCCATGTCTAAGTTTTGCATGCTTATGAGGCCATCGAAAACACTATGGCTTGGGTCAAGCTCACCTTAGTCCTCAAAGTGACATCTTTGCTTTTAACACTTAAAGTAAAATTGCTTCTTGATATAAATTTGTTTTTTACATATAAGAATGTGTCTTATTTTCCTCAACAATCCAACTTAACACAGATACTGTGTTAGTCCGGGTAGACTAGAGTAACAAATTCATAAACAAGCATATGGATATAAGGGAACCGTTTATATGCAAGTGGAATGGAACATTGAGAAAGCATACCAACTCAGTCCAGTCCAAGGTCACAAGTCCAATATTAGCCCGTATGTCTGAGACTAGTCTATAAAGTCTCCTTCCGATTTATGAAGCACGTGTCATGACACCAGGACAATCACAGGCCAGTGGGTACAGAGTCTTGTGTGTCCGGTGGCAGTAGAAGCATCTCAGCACTGGCAGGTGTCTCCACTTGCCTTCTCCAGCCCCAGAGGTTTGAATCTATCAGGGAAAGTCCATATGGCCTTTCCTCTGGCTCCTCCATCCTCCAGGAATCAGGATTTATCAGCATGCTGTCATCTTGTCTTCTCAGTAGTTTGTCTCCCGGAGACTGAGTCAAGTCTTTCTACTCCAAATGAGAAATACTGCGAGACTTCCCAGAAATCTCAGGAGAAAGTCATGTCCACACAGAGGTCTCATTGGCTATCTCCAGATTGGCAGGTTAGACTCCACTCCTAGATTCCCAATCATGAAATTGACACACGAGTACATGACTGCCACAGACACCATAATTAAAATGAATCAATTCTTTTCCAGTATTCTTTATTCATTGTTTAGTTTTCACATTCAATGCAATCATTAGAAAGACCATAGCTTGGGTCACGGGTACTTTGATCCTCTATGTGGTATCTTTGTTCTTTAACACTTGTGTAGCAGATTTGCCCAGTGCAAGAAGTCATTTGCTTTCGTGACTGCTGCTTCTGTAAGTGTTGAATGTGGATTCAAAGCTTTTGACCGCTAATCACAAGGTTGGTGGTTTAAACCTCTGAGTCACTCCTTGGGAGAAAGATAAGGTTTTCTGTTTCCATAAATATTGACAGCCTCAGAAACCTTTAAGGAGCAGTTCTCCTCAGTCTATAGGCTTGCTTTGAGTTGGAATTGACTCAATAGCAGAAGGTTATGTATGAATTTAAAACTATCAGCTTCCAACCTTTTGAACATGAGCAAATGGACAACTGCAGAGTCCTGGCCTCAAATCTACAAAAGCATCAAATTGGCCTATTTTCTAAGCCAAACCAAGACAAAACAAAACGCATATGACTTGCCAAGATTTACAAAGCCGACGTGCTGTGACTTCTACAAAATTATGCTAAGTATTTGGCCTGCAATCCTTTGAATCTGAGATGATGGATGGCCAATCTGAAAATTGCCACTGGCAGCTCTAAAACATGTTTGCAATATGGAAGGGATTTTGTGTTGACAATTTACCACAAATTTCTTAGTCCAAGAGAATGATAAACAAATAAAAGTACTTTCAGCCCTCTCTGCCAGAGCTTAGATTGTCCAGATTGGGCCTACGATGACCCCCATAGCCTCATCTCAATACAGCAGCAAAAGGCACTGTGTTGTTTCTATCATTAAAACTTTCTCCTGGCAGAAGTCAAGTTCTCACAATGCACGGCAAGGTCCTCCCTGGCATCCCTTGCTATATTGCTGACCTCATTGGCTACTTCTACACTCCTTGTTCTCTTAGCTTCAGTTATGCTGGCTTCTATGGTCCTCAAATGTTCCCTTTTCGGGGTGGGGGTGAAGGTCTTCTGTGGTCATTTTATATAGCTCTCCTATCTCCCACAATCTTTATTTCCCCTCTTAATTTTCTTCTCCCCAGTAGCACTTTTCACCAACATGTTATCATTAACTTTATTTGCTTCATTTATTGTCTGTGTCTCCACTACCCAATGGAGTACAGGAATATTAATTTGCTTTCATTCACCCTATTCCCAGCATCCATGACAATATCTGACATGTTTGGAAAGTATCAATGTTTTGGAGACTCAGTAATGAGTGAATGGTTTAATTCTTTTTCTTAACTGACTTACTTTTCTAGTGCTACTATAACATAGCTTTAAGAAATAGGACTTCAATCTCTAATAATAGTGTCAGAGGTTACAAGTCCAAATTAAGTTCTGTTGTTCTTGTTGTTAGGTGCCATTCATTTAATTTCCAGTAATAGAGACCCTACATACAACACACCAAAACACTGCCTGGTCCTGTGTCTGACTCACAATCATGCCTATGTTTGAGCCCATTATTGTAGTTACTGGGTCAAACAATCTCATTGAGGGTCTTCCTCTTTTACTCTTTATCCTTTACTGAGCATAGTGTCCTGTTCCAGGTAATGGTCTCTGTGGTAGTTAGACAATTTGCTGTTGATTTGTAGCTATAAAAGGGTAGAAGTAGACTCTAGTTTGCCAATCAGACCACAGTCTGATGGTGCCTCTTTGTGGGCATTTTCTCAGAAGGAGGGTCCTGGGAACCTCCCCCTCTCTGTCTGCCTTCACGTTCAAGTTGAAGAACTGCACCGAGACATGCTAGAGCCTTGTGATGTGGCCACTGCCATTGAATCCACCAACCTTGTACCCACGACCCTGTGATCTTGCATTCTGCATCACTGCATAAGTCTGAAGAGGGACTTGTGGCTTAGTATCTGATTTGGTGACTTGAGTTGGACTGGGTTGGGATGTTTTATTGATGCAAGATTGCGCCTTGATATAAAGCTCTTTCTTTCACATATATGAGTATGGTAGTTATATAATCTGGTATCAGTTTGAGTTTTAAGAGTGAGAGGGTGAAGCCTGGCCTATCAATCAGGTCATAGCCAATGAGACTTCTGTGTGGGCACAGACTTCTCCTAAGGACTCTGGGAACTCTGGTATATCACCTTGGAGGCAGGAGACACACACACTCTCTGTTTCTGGGAGGCATTACAGTTGACAAGACACTTGGAACCACTCTAGTGCCCTGAGGTAGAGGTACCATATAGAGACCCCTGACAGCACTGAGATGCTTACACCACCACTGGATCCACAAGACTTCCCACCCACTGGCGTGTGATCTTCCTACATTCAACATCATTGCATGTGTTTTGTGAGTCTGAAGAGTACTTTAAGGATTAGTATCAGACATATGGGCTGATATTGACCTTATGGACTTGATCTAGACTAGGCTGGGATGTTTTCAAAATATTCAATTACTCTTATTATACATATGCGAATGTTTATGAATTTGTTTCTCTAGTCTATCTGGACTAACACAATGAGTGTCACTGGATTTGTTTCTTAGGTCAACCTGCCATAACAGACTTAATGGATAAAATGCCCAAAGTAATTGAGATGAGGTCTCCCTAATCTTGCTTCTAAGGAACATTCTTGCTATACTTCTTCCAACAAAGATGTTGTTGTTGTTCTTCTGGCAATATTTTCTTTTTAAAAATTTCTATTAAATACTTGTATTGGGAGCTTTTACATCTCTTATTATAATCCATACATGCATCCATTGTTTCAAGCACATTTGTACATATGTTGTCATTATCATTTTCAAAGCATTCTCTTTCTACTTGAGCCCTTTATATCCTCATTTCCCTCCCCTCTCCCATACTCTCCCTCCCTCATGAACCCTTGATAAGTTATAGATTATTATTTCATATCTTACATCATCCTTTAATACCCTTTCACCCACTTTTCCATTGTTGGTCCCTCTGGGAGGGGAGTTATATGTTGATCCTTGTGATCAATCCTCCCTCCCCCCCCTTCCTCTAATCCTCTTGATATCTTTATCACTGTTGGCCCTGAGGGGTTTATCTATCCTGGATTCCCTGTGTTGCAGGCTCTTATCTTAGCAGTGTACATGTTTGGTTTAATCTGATTTGCAAGGTAGAATTGAGGTCATGATATTGGGGTGGAGTGGAAGCATTAAATTAAAGACCTAGAGGAAAGTTGTATGTTTCATCAGTGCTATATTGCACTCTAATTGACTTGTCTCTTCCTTGAGACCCTTCAATCAGGGGATGTCCAATTGCCTACAGATGGGCTTTGGGTCTTCATTCCAACCCCCACCCCCTTCACATTGGATATGGTTTTGTTCTGGGTCTTAGATTCTTGATACCTGATTCTATCAACACCTTATGATCACATAGACTGGTGTACTTCTTTCAAATTGGCTTTGTTGCTTCACAGTTAGAAGGCTGCTTGTTTATCTTTAAGTCTTTAAGACCACAGATGCTATATCTTTTGATAGCCAGACACTATCAGCTTTCTTCACAACATTTGCTTCTGTACCCATTTAGTCAGTAAAATCTGTACCCATTCAGCGATCATGTCGGGAAGGTGAGCATCACAGAAATCCAGATTATTATAACAAAGTGTTGTGTTGAGGGAGTACTTGAGTTGAGGCCCAATGTTCATCTGCTACCTTAATTCTTAACATATAGATATAAGTATATAGATCTCTTTGCCACTATTATATAAATATATATTTACATATGTACATGCCTGTATTTAGAACTCTCTAGTATCCTTTGCCTCCTGGTTATTTTTTCTTTTTCCTTTTACTTCCCTCTGGTCTCACCATTCATGTTTGGCCTTCATTAATGTTTAAAAATTCCTTGCTGCTACATTGTCCTTCATTAAGCCCCACTAAGCACCCTTCTCTCCATTGATTTTAGTTCACTTATTGCTCCCTTGTCCCTGGGTTGGTTGATCCCCACTGCTTCCTTTCTTCCAGCTCCTCTTCTCCTGTGTGTCCCCAATGGTTGGTCCCATTGTTTTCATTTCAAGATTGTTTATCTCACCTATCATATCTAGATAGACATGTAGAGACATGAATAAGTGCAAAAAAAGAAAAAAACCCAAACAATGGAAGACAAAACCACCACCACCAACAACAGCAACAACAATAAAACAAAAACAAAATAAGAAGAAATCCAGTGGCATAAAAAGGAAAAAATCTATAAATAGTTCTAGGTCTGTTTTTTTTTTACCTTTAGAAGTGTTTTCCAGCCAAGTTTATTTTTGGTATTCCCTGGGGATTTCATCACTTTGCACCCCTTGCTGCTCTGTGGCATACCCTTAGTGTTTTGTTCAGTGTGATGGAGTCTGATTGGGCACAGTTCCCACACTTTGTCTCCAGTGTTCTCTCCTGTAGTGCTATGGTTCAGTGAGGGACGTTGTGTCTTGTGGTAGGACCAGCACCACGGTCTTCTTTCCACGTTGTATCCTTTGAGCAAGAATATTGTCCTCAGGGCTTGGGTGGTGGGATGAATTTCCATCACTTCCCATCCCTCTTGGTTTCTTTTGTATGTTCTAATCTGTATCCTCTTCTCAAGCTCTAATTTTTGTGCTATCCTCTGGAGTGCATTCTTCCACAGAGGGTAGGAGTCCATGTAGTTGGGATCAAGGCTGACCCCTCTTTTGATTCCCTGGTACTTGTCTGTATGTTGTATTCATGTCTTGGCACACTGAGTTGAAGCCTGGTCTCTCTCCCTCTGCTGTGGAGACATAAACAATACCCTCCCCTTGGGTGAATTAGTACCCTGCTCCTCCCACCATGTCTTTTTTTCCCTCTTTCTTTCCCCCTCCTATGTAGTTGCTGCCATATGTATCCCTGGATTGTATTTGGCCCCAGCACTTTCAATGTTCTTTGTCAACACCATAATTAAGATCACTTTGTCTTCAACCTTTCTTATTCTTTGTCCAACTTTCACATGCATCTGGAGCAATTGAAAATACCGTGCCGTGGATCAGATACACATTAGTCCTCAAGGGACATATTTACTCTTTAACACTTTAAAAAGCTCTTGTGCAATAAATGTGTCCAATGCAATATATCATTGATTTACTGACTGTTATTTCCATGAGTGTTGATTGTGGATCCAAGAAAAATGAAATACTTGATAGCCTCATTCATTTATGATGATATTGTGTGTTGGCTCAGTAGTGAAGAATTTTCTTTTCTTTCATTGAATTGCAGCTCATGCCGAAGGCTGTACTCTTTGATCTTCATCAGCAAGTGATTCAAACTGTCTTGGCTTTTAACACAGAAGGTATGTTATTTGCATATTGCAAGTTATTGATGAGCTTGTCTCCAATTCTGCCTGATGCCACATGTTTAGTAGAGTGCAGCTTCTCAAATTATTTTCCCAGCATATAGATTAATTAAGTATAGGTAAAAGATACACTCCTGACATGACCTTTCCTGATCTTAAATCATGCAGTATCCCCTTCAGAATGACCTTGTAGATCTGAGTAAAGCTGCCCTGGTGCGTTTCTGAAAATTGAATCTGTAGGAAAGATTCTTCTTTCTCTCTTGTAAAAGCTGGTGTGTTCCCCCACTATCATGATCCCCATTCTACCTGACAAATCCAGCTAGACCAGGGGATGTACACTGAAGCCGGAAACATGGGGAATTCAGGACAGATGATTCCTTCAGGACCAGTGGTGGGAGTGCTGATACCGGGAGGGTGGAGGGAGGGTGAAATAGAAAGGGGGAACCAATTTCAGGGATCTATATATAACCTCCTCTCTCGGGTGTGGGCAACAGGGAAGTGAGTGAAGGGATACATCAGATGGTGTACGATATGAAAAAGTAATAACAATTTGTAATTTATTAAGGGTTAGTGCAGGAGGGGGAGTGGGGAGGGAGGGGAAATATGGGGAGCTGGTACTGAGGGCCAAAGTGGAGGGAGGATTTTTTGAGAGTGATGATGGCAACAAGTATGCAAATGTGGTCTGCATACAATTGATGTATGTATTGATTATGATGGGGGTTGTATGAGCCCATAATAAAATGATTTATTAAAAAAATAGGTTCAAGATATTGAGAGTAGTGATACCAGTAGGGTTAAGGGAAGGTGGGGGGAGAAAGGGGAAACCGATTGCAATGATCTACATATAACCCCTCCCAGGGGAATAGACAACAGAAAAGTGGGTGAAGGGAGATATCGGTCAATGTCAGATATGAAGAAATTATAAATTATCAAGGGTTTATGAGGGTGGGAAGGTGGGACAGAGAGGGGGAAATGAGGAGCTGATACCAAGAGCTCAAATAGAAAGCAAATTTTTTTAAAAAGAAAATGTTTTGAAAGTGATGGTGGCAACAAATGTACAAATGTGCTTGATACAATGGATGGATTTATGGATGTGATAAGAGTTGTATGAGCATCCAATAAAATGATTTAAAAGACAAAAACAAAACAAAACAAAAGCTGGTGTGTTCTAACCTTAAAGTTGTAGTTAGCTACTCTGACTATTGTCCCGTGAGTCTGAATTAACTTGGTATCAGTGAGTTTGCTTATGTTTTTTTTTTTTTTTTTTTTACCATTTGCCTTGTTCTGTTCAAAGAACTGCCTCTGGGTCTGTGTACAGGTTCCATGTCAGCACAATTAAGTGTTCTGGGGTTGCCATTCTTTGCAATGTCATACATAATTTGTTACAATCAGCACCATAAAATACCTGCATAACTGAGCCCCGGTGGCGTAGTGGTTAAGTGCAGGACTGTGGCCCACTGACTTGGAGGTTCAAATCCAGCAGCAGCTCTCCAGGAGCAAGGCTGGGCCTCACACTCCCACCAGAGGGTAGTGAGGCCCCCCCAAAATACCTTGCATAATAAAAAAATCACAAATAAACTTCTCTCTGGAGTTCTCTATTTTCAGTCAACATTCATCTAATGTCAACAGTGTCCCTTTCTGCTCATTGCATGTTCTTTGTAGCTCTGGGGGAAAGTTTTCTCTATTTACTCACAGTCTAGAACAGAATTCCTTGTCTCATTTCAACATCTGTGGACCCAACATTCCTTGAAGATCTCCATGCATCTTGGCATCAATCTTCCCCTGGCTGTAAGAAGTTTTCCATTCAGCAAGCTCAGGTTCAAAGGATTTCATTCTCTCCCAGTTCTTCTTTTCAGATAGTGCTAAGGTCCTTTTGGTCTCTGCTCACTTACTTAATCCCATTTATATCTGAAAAGAGATTGATTCAAGATAAAACTTAATTCCTGTTCATCACCATACTCTCTCACTAAGATCATGGAGGTTAGGGTTTATAACACATCATGATAATTATATCATATCACAAAATGGAGAATAATCATGCAATACTGAGAATCATGACCTAACCAAGTTCACACATATTTTGAGGGGACACAGTTTAATCTAAACCTTACCCTTTGATGCCTAAGCAGAAAAATAAATATCCCTAATAAAAGCTACTATTTCTTGAGATCTAACACTCAATACTATTTGTACACTGTTCCTTTTAATCACATAAAGATCCCCGTAAGGTATTGGTGAATACCATTGAGTAACTTTTCAATTCAGGACCCCTCCAAATGTTACAGAATATAGCCACTTCATTTTCATAAAGCTAATGCACATCTTATCTTTTTATTGGGGGTTTAGCAACTTTTATCACAATCCATACATATATTCATGTGCCAAGCACATCTGTACATTTGTTGCCATCATCATTCTCAAAACATTTGCTTTCTTCTGGAGCCTTTGGTATCAGCTTCTCATTTTCCTCCTCCCTCCTTTCCTTCTTCCCTCCCTCTCCTTTCCTCTCACCCTCCCTTATGAATTGATAAATTATTATTATGAATTATTATTATTATTAATTTATAATTTTTTTCATGTCTTATATTGTCCAATGTCTCTCTTCACCCACTTTTCTGTTGCCCATCCCCCATAGAGGGGGTTATGTGTAGGTCATTGTGATCAATTTCCTTTTTGTCCCCCACCTTCCTCTTTCCCTCCTGGTATCCCTACTCTTATTAGTGGTCCCTTGGGGTTTATCTGTCCTGGATTCCCTGTGTTTCCAGCTTTTACCTACATCCATGTACATGATCTGGTCTAGCCAAACTTGTTGGGATTATGACAGTGGGGTGGGGGTGGGGAGGAAGTATTAAAGTGTAGGAAAGTTGTATGTTTCATTGGTGCTATACTATACCCTGACTGATTCATCTTCTCCCAGCAACCTTTCTGTAAGGGGAATGTCCAGTTGCCTCCATATGGGCTTTATGTTTCCACTCCATACTTCCCCTCATTCAGAATGAGACCAGATCCTATCGACACTTTGTGATCACACAGACAGGTGTACTTCTTCCATATGAGTTTTGTTGCTTCTCAACCAAATGCCTGCTTGTTTATCTTCAAGTCTTTAAGACCCCAGATGCTATGTCTTTTAATAGCTGGGTACCATCAGCTTTCTTCACCACATTTGCTTATGCACCTGCTTTGACTTTAGCAATCGTGTCAGGAAGGTGAGCATCATGGAATGCCAGTTTAATAGAATAAAGTATTCTTAGATTGAGGGAGTACTTGAGTAGAGGCCCAAAGTTCATCTGCTACCTTAACACTAAACTTAAAAATATCTGTACGTAAACCTACTTCCACATCATCATATATGAGTATAGTTGCATTTGTACATGCTACATTTAGACCATTATAAATGCCCTTTTCTTTCTATGTCCTTCCTCTTTTTCCTTTTATTTTCTTCTTGTCCCACTGTCATGTTCAGCCTTCATTTGGGTTTCATTGCCTTTGATTAAGCCCTACCAAGTCTTCTACACCCTCTTTACCCTAAAATTGTTCTTTTAAAAAAGGCTTTGTTGTTAATTGTGTGAAGGTTTACAGAGCAGATCATTTTTCCATGCAACAATTCACACATATTTCGTTTTATATCATTAATTGCAAGCTTCACAGTGTAACATTACTTCCTCTCTATGTTTCCTAGTCTTTCTTTTCTAACCCTTCTGAACTTGGTTCTTGGGTACATGGTGCCCTTTGGATCTCAAATGGTTTATTCTTCTAAGGTATCCAGATCTCATTGATGTTATTGTGGTTTGGCGGACCACTGAGCATGGAAATGATTTCAATCCAAGATCTTAGGTTCACGAAAAGTCATGGTCCTGGTCTCTTAAGGTTTTCTAGACTATAACATTTGATGAACTAGATGCCCAGGGTTTACTCTTGATTAGCCACTGGTTGGGTTTGAAGCTGCCAAATTTGTAAATCTTAACTTCTATTCTATTAGCAAGCCGAACAATGAATAAGGAAAGCCAAAGAAGAATTAAAAGAATTTAAATTATAACATTGGCAAAAAATAGTGAAAGTACCATAAACTGGCAGAAGAATAAACAAATCTGTGTTGGAACAAATACAATCAGAATGTTCCTTAGAATTAAGCATAGCAGAACTTTGTCTCATGAACTTTGAACATGTTATCAGGAGGGACGTGTCCTTGGTAAAGTGGAAAGTCAGCAAAACAGAAGAAGACCTTCATTCAACAAGATAGTTTGTCAGAGTGGCTGCAACAGTTATCTCAAAAATGACAACCATGAGGATGGCGCAGAACTGGGCAGTGTATGATTCTTTCATAGAAATGGGGTCACTATGAGGCGGACTGACTTGAAGGCACCTAGGAACAGCAATTTGACATTAGCGAGACATGATCAGAGGCATTTATGATAATAAGGCAGGATGCAATCTACAGGACTATGTTGTATTTTGAGTCAATATAGTTTGAGATATAGACAAGATGAAGCAGAGAGTGCTTAATTATTGTGCCACTGGGGTCCCTTTCTCTGTAATACAAGACTGCATTCGCTATATTTTACAGAGGAAGGCAATGTCTAGCAGATAGAATATGGGATGGAGCAAATATATGAACAGTGAATGGCACATGCACTACTGTGTGTCATCTGGGACTAGGAATCTTAAAAATATCTTGAAAAAATGGAACTATAAGGTAATGGGATTTTTCTGTAAGCTTTTTTGAAGTTTCCTCTTATTTGAAGAGCTCTATGTATCTTACCTCACTCAATCCTCCTGAAAATTCTATCAAATAGAATGTGATGATGATGATGATTATTCCCATTTTGCAATTGAGAGAGTTGAGTTGTAGAGCTTTTAAATGCCTTGCCCAAAGTCAGATAACTGATTTCACCAAAAAAATGTTGGGATTCACACCTAAGCGGCTGTGCTCCAGGGTCCACTCTAAGTCTGACCTCAAGATGTGAGAATCACAGATGACTCCCAGGTTTCTGGTGTGATCATTTGGGGGTAGACTGATGCCATTTATCTTTCATCTATCTGTCTATCTACCTGTCAGAATATCTATGATTTGTGTGTATGTGCAAACGTGACACCTGTAAGATGATACGGGTGGAGGTTAGCCTGTCAATCAGGTCGCAGTTTGATGACCTCCTTTGGAGGTGTGACCAAGATAAATGTCTCTCTGGATGCCAGCCCCACCCCCCTCTCTACCTTCACCTTCCTTCTGTCAAAGCACTCTGAGACTAGCCAGGGCTCTGGAGATGGGTCCACTGGCATTAGATTCACAAGGTGTGCACCCACCATCCTGATATTTCTGTATTCTGCATCACTGAATATGGCTTTGAATAAGGACTTATGTACTAGTTTCAGACTATGCACTCGAGTTGCAATGAGTTGGGATGCTTTTTTTTAACTGATCATTTTATTGGGTGTCTTTAAAAATAATTTTATTGGGGACTCTTACAGCTCTTATAACAATCCATAAATCCATTGTGTCAAGCACGTTTGTATATCTTTATTGCTATCATCCTTTTAAAACATTTTCTTTCTACTTGAACCCTTCGTGTCAGTTCATTATTTTTCTTCCCTTCTCCACTCTCCTTCCCTCATGAACTCGTGATAATTTATAAATTATCATTATTTTCCTATCTTGCATTTGCCCTTGTCTCCCTTCAACCACATTTCTGTTGTTCACGACCACCCCCCCCCACCCCGGCCAATCATTGTGATCAGTTCCCCCTTTCTCTCCCCACCTTCTCCCTACCCTCATGGTATCACTATTCCCATTATAGTTCGTGAGTGGTTTATCTGTCCTGCATTCCATGTGTCAAGAGTTCTTATCTGTACCTGGGAACATGCTCTGGTCTAGCCGGATTTGTAAGGTGGAATTGGGGTCATGATAGTAGAGGGGGATACATTAACAAACTAGAGGAAAGCTGTATGTTTCGTCAGTGCTGTACTACACTCTGGCTAAATCATCCCTTCCTTATGACCCTGCTGTAAGGGGATGTCCAATTGTCTACACATGGGCTTTGGCTCTCCACTCCAGCCCTCCTCCCCCTCATTTGCATCGATATGATTGTTTGTTCTGGATCTTGTGATGCATGATATCTGATTTATTGGGGGCTCTTACAGATATTATAATAACTCATAAATCAATTATATCATGCAAACTTGTACAGATGCTGCCATCTTCATTTTCAAAACATTTTCTTTCTACTTGAAACCCTTGGGATATCAGCTCCTCTTTTTTCCAGAACTCCTCCAGTCTATCACCCTAGTGAACCCTTAATAAATATTATTATTATTTTCATATCTTGCATCATCCAATGTGTCACTTCACCCATAGTTCTCTTACTTATCCCCCTTGAGGAGAGTTATACATCCGTCATTGCTATCAGTTCCCCCTTCCCCCCTTCCAGAACCCACAAGGAATCATTATTCCCATTACTATTTCTGAGGGGTTTATCTATCCTGGATTCTTTGTGTTGAAAGCTCATATCTCTACCAATGTAAATATGCTGGTCTAGCAGGATTTGTGACGTTGAACTGGGACCATGATAGCGGGGGGCGGGGGTGGGGGTAGGAAGCATTAAAGAACTAGAGAAATGTTGTGTGTTTCATGGGTGCTACACTGCACCCTGAATACATCATCCCTTCTGAGAGGGGCTTTGGGTCTCCACTCTGACCCTCCTCCTTCACAATGATGTGATTGTTTTTGCTCTTCTGATACCTGATCCTGTCAACACCTCATGATGACACTGGTGTGTTTCTTCTATGTGAAATTTGTTGCTTCCCTCCTAGATGGCCATTTGTTTAACTTCAAATCTCTAAGATACCAGGCATTATTTATTTTAATAGCCAGGTAGCATCAGCCTTTTCCACCACATTTGCTTATATACCCATTTCGCCTTCAGAAATCATGTCATAAGGTGAGTACCACACAGTGCCATGTTTTTAGAACTAATTGCTCTTGTGTTTAGGAAAGACTTAAGTGGAATACCAAAGTCTGTCTGCTACTTTAGTGCTCTACCATATAAATGTACATATAAATTGGGCTGGGGTACTTTATTGATGAATAATTACTTCTTGATATAAAGCTCTTTCTTATACATATATCAGTGTCACTTGGTTTGGCTGTATTCTGCTTCCCTGATTTAAGTGAGCTGATCTGTCCAAGTAGTATGGGAAACAGTGGAGAGGTATGTGGATTCTGCACCATACCACAGTATACATCCCCCACCCTTTAAGGGACCTTCGGGGTTAAATAGGCAGTAGGAATAAGAACCCAAGGTGAAAGATGGCTTCTAGTCAGGAGAAGGTCAGAGGAGGTTTGTTCCTGCACCAGCAAGTGGCTGATCTTGGGGAGGGGGAGTCATGGAGACTCCTTGGTGTACCAAGTTTCAGGTTCTCACATGGGAAGAGGATTGCATATATATATGTGTGTTTTAAGTTTATAAATCATTTTATTGGGAGCTCTTACAGTTCTTGTAACAATCCATACATCCATTCTATCAAGCATATTTGTACATATACCGTTGTCATTATTTTCAAAAGTTTTTTCCGACTTGAGCCCTTGGAAATAGCTCCTCTTTTCCCCCTCCCTCCCCCACCCTCCCCTCCTCATGAACTCTTGATAAATTACATGCATGTATTTTTTTAAAAAATAATGAAAAGCAATCTTGAAGCACCTGGAGTTCAGGTCTTATATCTGATTTCCAATGTTGCATGTAAGGTTCTGGCTGGGATAGGTTGAGTTCACTTGGAGTTTTGTGGCCATGACCATCCCCTCACATACTTATTTTGTTTTTGTTTTTTGTTTTTTTGGCATCACTGCCCTCTGGTGGGAGTGGGAGGCCCAGTCTTGCTCCTGAAGAGCTGCTGTTGGATTTGAACCACCAAGCCTGTGGACTGCAGTCCAACATTCAACCACTATGCCACCGGGGCTCAGCCCTCATATACTTTTGTTTTGTTTTGTTTTGGGGCATAATTGCCCTCTGGTGATCATGGGAGCTACCCAGCGCTGCTCCTGAGATCCGCCACTGGATTTGAACCACCAAGCCCTCGGGCTGCAGTCCCGTACTCAACCACTTACACCACTGGGCTCAGCCCCTCATATATTTATTTTTATGCCATTTATTGATGTAGATAATTATTAAGATGTTTGTGAGACATCAGATGGGAAGAGTAGACATAGAAATGGGCAAAAGGTAGTAACTTGGGGGCCATGAACAGGGCCGGTGTGTCTGTCTTCTTTTTGTAAAGCCATATCCCACTCACTAACATCAATTTTTCTCAAACTCATAGCAAATCGGTTAGCATCAGCCTAAGGGTGATTCCTTTGTGGAGGAGACTAGATATGCATTTGCTTCTCAATCTTTTAAATATTTTATGTTTTTAATCAATTCTGACAACCACACTTCCCATTGAAGTCTCTATTTCTCTGTTGGGTTCAATAATGCATTGCAATGATTACACAGCACTCACAGGCAATACTCATAATTATAGTATTTATTAAGGAAGTAATAAGTTATAATTTAAGATCATGATACAGTTCAAGATACAGTTCAAGATAATGTTCAAGATACAGTTCTTCAGTTATAAGACTTGAGCTATGTCCACAAGGAGGCTTCTTCTTGGTCTTCATCCTCTTGGTCCTCGATTCTTCGGGCCTCTTGGGCCAGCCTAGCTTCTGCCCTGATTGGGGGAAATGGTACAAAGCTGTTTGACCCTACCAGTAAGTACTCACAGGCATCCCATTCTGCTGGCAAAACTACTTCTTATTCTCATTTTTCTTATGCATTGGAGCAGGAAGCTCATTGCATTGTCTCTCACTGGTCTCCTGATTCTCTTTTGGCCATTCCCCTGATTTTGCATCTCACCATCTCTAGTGTTACACACAGCTCTGTCTTCTGGATCTAGGAGGTTTCCAGTGCAAGAATTCTGGGCCCAAGACATACATCATACTTTCTGCTTTGTGAATGGCTTATTTTAAGCCTAATGGGATGGAAAAACTGACCAATCTCCTCATTGGTGTTCCATACACCTTATTCATATGGTTCCACCCCAACAAAGATATTATGTCTCTTTTTACATTATTTTATATTGTTAGCAAGCTATCCAATCCCCTCGATGCGCCACAAGCACTTTACTGTACCATACAATCATTTGGTAGAAGTTACAAAGACTATGACTAGATGAGCCATATTCAGGAATTCACTACACTATGTTTCGATTTAACCCTCTATTGACCTGCAGGATATATATCACCCGCCAACTTTTTCAGTCTCCAAGGATTTTTTAGAAAATAGCTATTTCTATTATAGTATGGACTGCTACTTAGTGCGGTCTATAAAACTGAATGTATTTGAATAAACAGGTCCAACCCATCAATCCGACCATCAAAGCCCACTTGGGGCATATGTACCCCATATAATTTTATCAAAATCCATATTGTCTCATAAATTTTCATTTGCTTGATTTTATCATGGAACATATGGTATCAACAAAAAATCGGAGCATACAATTGATGTATGGATTGTCATAAGAATTGTAAAAGTCCTGAATAAAATGATTTATTAATAGCCCCTAAAATTCATGGTCAGGAAAGGGTTACAGGCATGGGGATGGATGTGATCATGGCCCTGGTGTATGTCTACGGCATGCACAGATTTGTTGCAGCTAAGGGCTGTCTGGGGAAAAGGAGAATTCATCCGAAATGCATGACTCGAGCTGCACTTTCTGATGAATATAGGCCAAGGTTGCAGGTGATACCCTGGCTACTTCCATGCTGAGGTATGGATCGTTTCTCTGTCAACATTGGGGAGTACCTCCCCCTCTTTGCAGGCCTCTTCTGGGACATTTAATTTGAATTATCTGCATTGTAGTTCCCATAAAAAATCCAAAGGAAGCTGTTGATATGCAACTGTGCAAAGTTTGGGGGAATTTCTCTAGGTTTTCCAAATGTTATCTCTATATCATAGCAAAGCACCAGGAAGCCACAGGTCTGGTCTCTATCATTCTGTTTCCCAGTGGAATTGCCTCCACAGAACTACAGCTTAACATTATGCATTTGGCTTTTCCTGAGAGTGTATATAATAGACACCATATGTGGACTAGCAGTTTCTTATTGGGTAAAACTCCCATGAAGGAGACCATCCATTATGTTGTGCAAGCTCCTGTAAGCAAAGACCTAGGCCAAAGAGTTTTCTTAGAGTTCTGAGTGAAGGAACAGGTTGTCTCTCTCAACAGACTAGTCTTCTGGTTTTGATGAAGCCGTTGAAGCTCCTCTAGGCCATGGTCTGTATTTACCTTGTCTTCTACAACTCTCTGAGTGATAGCACTGCTTATTTTTGACATTTTTCCTTCACCTGAATTGGGAGTCAAAAGTTGGGTCCAGACATTGTCTGTAGGTTAATTGTATTTAACCAGCATTTAAATGCAATCACACATCTTTGAGGTATATATTCTCTTTAGTTCTACAGGTTCATCTTGCCCCCATTATCTTAAGTCTGCCCTGATTTACATGATTTATGCTGTGGGTTTGGCCCTGGTAGGCATTTGTGTTTGGAACTGCAGTCGTTTTTCCACCCCTCTATGCCTTATCATTATTTGACCTTTCTGTTTTTTTTACTTTATTTGAATGATTTTGATTTTATTGCATGGGTGCTAAAATGTATTTAAGTTTAGGGAAGAGGGTGGGATATAAAATAACCAAACAGGTTGCCATTGACTTGATTCTGACTCATAGCACCTCCATGTGTGCAGAATCAAATAGTTGCATGGAGGTTTCAAGGCTCTACTTATTGTAAACAGGTCACCCAAGTTTTTTTCTAAAGGGCTTCTGGGTGTGTTTGGATCACCAACTTTACAGTGAGTAGTCAAGTGCTGGACCATTTGTTCCACCCAGATACTATTCAGTAAGTTATAAAGATATAAAAAACATTGCTTATAAATCACATGGGAGCTCTGAAGACAGCTAGTTAAGCACTTGGCTATGTCTTAGGATGAGTTCTTTAGAGAAACAAAACCAATTATACTATACATTTTATATACATACACACACATATATATATGTATATATATAATAGGTCATACAGCACAGTTGTAAGAGTTCCAAGGCCAACTTCAGGCAAGTGCCAAATTCATCTGTCAGATGTTAGACAGGAGGCCTTCCTGATCATGTAACTGCAGGATACTGATTAGCCCAAGATTTTCAGGAAGATGACAGGCTTGTGGATTTAGAGGCTATTGGGTTCACATTTAGATGGCTGTTGATGACTGCCAGAATTAGCATGCAAATATGTTAGACAGTTCACATGAGTCTAAAGAATAAGAGGTTGATAAGTCAGGTGCAGGATCAACATCCAGCAATAAAGCAAGCAAGTGTTTCCACAGCATCCACTTAAATTGGAAGCCAACCACACACTGAAGGAAATGTCCTTTCAACTGATTGTATCAGGGCTTTGTTCTGACTAAGGGTGTTGCATCTCACATTAACCTTCTTACAAATAATTGGCTGATCATAACAGTTCCCATTATGGAGAGGGTTAGATTGTGTTACATTACATAATGAGAGATTACTAGATATTCACTTCCAAAGCATTTGCAAACAAGGATCCAGGAATTGATGGAATATAGATTGAAATGTTTCAACATGCTGGTGAGGTAATAACTGGTTTATGACCAGAAACTTTGTAGACAGCTAGTTGGCCAAATGACTAGAAGAGATTTGTATTTGTGCCTGTTCCAGAGAAAGATGATGTAATAGAGTCCAGTGATTATTGAGCTGTATCAGTAATATCACATGCAAGTGAAATTGTTCAGGTCATTCAAAAATGGTTACAGCAGTACATCCATGAATGGGGAGCTTTCAGAAACTCAAGCTGAATTGAGAAGAAGACATGGAAGGGAGAATGTTATTGCTGATATCAGATGGATCTTGATTGAAAGCATAGACCATCATAGAAATGTTTACTTGTCTTTTGTTGACTGTGTAAAGACATTCAACTGTGTGGATCATAACAAGTTATAAATAGCCTCAAGAAGAATGGGGATTCCAGAGCACTTCTTGTGCCCATGTGGATGAGTACATAGATCAAGAGGCAGCTGTGCATTGGAACAAAAGAATACAGCATTGTATAAAATCAGAAAAGATGTGAATCTGGGTTGTATCCTCTCACCATATTCATTCAATCTGTATGCTAGGCAAATAATCTGAGAAGCTGGATAAGATGATGAAGAATGTAGCATCAGGAGTGGAGGGAGGTTTATTAATGACCTGTGACATGCTGATGACATACCTTGCTGAAAGTGAGAAGGATTTGAAACTCTTGATGATTAAGGTGAAGTCTTCATTAAATATTGCAACTCTCTGTAAAAAGATTCCTTACAAATGAACCAATAGATCCCATCACAATAAATGGAGAAAAGTCTGAGGTTGTTAAGGAATTCATCTTGTTTGGATCCACAATCAACCATCATAGAAGAAATAGTCAAGAGATCAAAGGGAAAAACTCACTGGGTGAAACTGCTGCATAAGATCACTTTAATGTGTTGAAAAATAAGGAGGACTAAGATGCACCTGACCTAAGCCTTGTCTCACATGCATGTGAAAGTTGGACATTGAATAAGTAAGACTGAAGAAAAAGCCATACATTTGAACTATTATGCTTACAAAGAAAATTAAAAGGACTATGGGCTGCCTAATGGGCAAATAGATCTGTCTGGGAAGAAGTACAACTAGATTTGTCCTAGGAGCCAAGAAGGACAAGAGTTCATTTCATGTGCTTTGAGTGTGTTGTCAGGAGAGACCAGTCCCTGGAGAAGGATGTCATGCTTGGGAAAGTATTGGGGCCATGAAAAAGAGGAAGAGTAGTCACAGTAGCTTCAACAATGGGTTCAAGCAAAACATTTTTGAGGATGGCACAGGATCAAGTGGTGTTTCATTCTGTTTTACATAGAATATTGATCGGTTTGCACTGAACTCGCTTGATAGCTCCCATAATACCTTTCCTGATTTTGAATCAAGAAATATTACATGGATCAAGGAAAAATAATTAGGACTTGAGTTTCAATACTGAAAGTTTCTATGGGAAAAATCTCGAATGGTGCAGCAAGCATCAAAATCTTTTTCACTATTTAACGTCTATAAATTCATTATTACTAGCTTCGGTGGTTGGAGTATCAATTTGAATAATAGTTGCACTGACTGGGTTTCCTTATATGTACACAGACATCACCTTATCACAGATAGCATTGTACTTTAAGAAAGCTCTTGAAATGGCATTCCTCTTGATTGTGCCATTCCTGATATAGTACACCATATGATTTTCTGATTCGAAATGGTCACTTCCAGTAAAATTGTGCCAGTATACTTTAGCACACAAATGCTAATGTTTCTAGATTAATACTTTGTACATTCCAAGTTCCAATTATTAATTGATGATTGCTTTGGTTTATTCTCATTTTGAGTAATAACCCATTCACAAATGAAGGTCTGGAAGGCTTAACTGCCACAGGATCACTCCATCCACATCATTATGATCAACTCTACTTTGAGAAGGCAGCTCATCTTAAGTTGTATTTTAATTGCTTTTTGACCTGGGGAACTCATCATCTGGCACTATATCTGACAATGTTCTGCTTCTATTCTTGAGGTTTTAAGTAACTGACAGTCTTTCAATGGTATCCATAAGGTTTTCTGTGGCTAATTCCTCTGAAGTGGACAGCCTATTCCTTAGTGTGGAAGCTCTACTGAAATCTGTTCACTTGGGGTAACCTTGCTGGGATCTGTAAAACCAGTGACATAGCTTTTCAGGTCAACAACACATGTCACTACAGTACAGCCAACTGAAAGACATGTGGTGGTTCAATCCATATCCTATGAAAATAATCAAAGAAGCTGGATTATATGAATAAGGATGTGACCTCAGGATTGGAGGAAGGCTTATTAACAACCTGCAGATGACACAACCTCCTTGTAGAAAGTGAGGGAAACTTGAAGCATGTGTTGATGAAGATCAAGTATTTTAGCCTTAAATATGGATTAAAACTCCATGTAAGACTGAGCCCCGGTGGCATAGTCGTTGTGTGTGGGACTGCAACCCACAGGGTTGGTCGTTCAAATCCAACAGCAGCTCTCCAGGAGCAAGGCTGGGCCTCCTACTTCCACCAGAGGACAGCAATGCCCCAAAACAAACAAACAAACAAAACTCCATGAAAACAAAACCCAAATCCTCACAAATTGACCAAAAAAAATGGAGGAAGTTTGAATTTTCCTTGCATCCACAATTAATGCTCATGGAAGCATCAATCAAGAGATCAATGGTAATAATATTAGGTAAATATGTTGCACAAGATTCCTTTAAAGTGTTGAACAGTTAGGTTGTTACTTTGAAGACTTAGATATACCTGACCCAAGCATTTCCACTTGTCTCATATGCATGCAAATTTGGACATTGAATAAGAAAGAGCAGAGAAGAACCTCTATATTTGAATTATAGTGCTTATAAAGAATATTAAAGTGGGTACCTGGGGAAAATGTGTTGAAGAAAGCTGATGGTGCCCAACTATCAGGAGACGTAGTATCTGGGGTCTTGAAGACTTGAGGATAAACAAGTGGCCATGTAGCTAAGAAGCAACAAAGCCTACATGGAAGAAGCATAAGCATGCCAGCCTGCATGACCACGAGGTATCAATAGGTTTCAGGTATCAGGCATCAAAGACCCAGAACAAAGACCCATATCATTGTGAATGAGGGGGAGTGCAGAGTATAGACCTAGGACCTATGTGTAGGCAATTGGACATCCCCCTTACAGAGGGATCTCAGTGAGAAGACAAGCCAGTCAGGGTGCAGTATAGCACCGATGAAACATACAACTTCCTTCCAGTTCTTTAATGCTTACTTCTCCCCACTATCATGACCCCAATTCTACCTTACAAATATGGCTAGACCAGAGCATGAACACAGGTACCGATAAGAGCCAGAAAGACATGGGGAATCCAGGGCAGAGATGGACCCCTAAGGACCAATATTGAGATTGACCATACCAGGAGGGTAAGATAAGGGTGGAGGGATATGGCAATTACATACTCTGGTGTCAATTTAACTAAGAGTGTAGAGGTGGAGTCTAGTCTGTCAATCTGGAGATAGCCAATGAGACCTCTGTGTGGGCATGGCTTTCTCTGAGATTTCTGGGAAATCCTATGGTATTTCCGCCATGAAGAGGCGAGACCAGAGACTTAGTTCCTCAGAGATGAACTACTGACAAGATGAGATGACAGCATGCTGATAGATCCTTTTTCCTGGAGACTGGAGGAGCCGGAGGAGAAGCCACATGGACTTATCCTGATGGAACCAGATCTCTGGGGCAGGAGAAGCTACGTGGAGTCTCCTGCAAGTACTGAGATGCTTGGGAGGTCACAGGGAGACCCCTATTGATGGCTGAGATCCTTCTCCCACCAATGGATACTGCTGATGGACCCTGAGCCCTGGAAATGAGAAGTCATAGGGAGACCCCTGCTAGTGCTGGGATCTTTCTACTGCCACTGGATATACAAGACTGCATCCACTGGCCTATGGTTGTCCTGGAGTCATTGCACGTGCTTCTTGAGTCAGAAGGAGACTTTATAGATAGGTATTGGACATATGAGGTAATATCAGACTTAAGACCTTGGACTGGACTGGGTTGGGATGCTTTCTCAATGTTGCATTCCTCTTGTATATAAACCTTTCCCTTATATCCATATGCGTGTCTATGAATTTGTTTCTTTAGTCTAGACTAACACAGGGAGAAAGGGGAATCAATCATAATAATCTGCATATCCCCCTCCCAGGGTGTTGGACAATGGAAAAGTGGGTAAAGGTAGACATCAATCAGTGTAAGACATGAAAAAAATGATAAATTATCAAGGGTTCATGAGGGAAGGAGAGAAGGGGAAAAAGATTAGTAGCTGACGCCAAGGGCTCAAGTGGAGAGAGGGTTTTGGCGGGCTGGTAGTGGTGGCAAATGTGCAGATATGCTTGACACAATGTATGGGTGTGTGGATTGTGGTAAGAGTTGTGCAAGCCCTCAATGAAATGATTAAAAATTAAAAACATAAAAAGAAAATTCAATTAACACATTAAGAACCAGATATTTTTTACCAACTTACCCAAGTGTTTCAGCTGTTAGTTTTTTTTGCATTAAACCATAAACACATGCATTTTTTTCTTTTTTGCATTAAACCATAAACAAAAGAAAACTTGGGATCCGTCCACAATGTGTTAACATAGCAAGATGCCATTTCAAGATATATTAATTAAGAAAGGAAAACAAAATCAAAAAACGGAATCGTGAACTGCTAGAAGAATAGACAGATCTGTCTTAAAAGAAGTACAGCCGGAATGCTCCTTAGAAGTACGTATGGTAGGACTTCATCTCAGATACTTTCGATGTTAACAGGAGAGACTAGTCCCTGAAGAAGGACATAAAGCAGATGGGAGTGCAAAAGAGGAAAATTCTTGAAGCGATGGGCTGACATGGTATCTTCAACAGTGCTCACACACAGGAACAATTGTGAGGCTGGTGAAGTGTTTTATTCCCTTGTACCGTGGACCAGTTCCTATGACAAATAAGAACCGACTTGATGGCACTGATCAATGCCAATGTCTAGACCACTGAGCATTCTGGCCCAGCCAAGTTGACCTAAAACTTAACTGTCAGATCTGCTAACTGAAATATTGGTACTTTGAACCCATTCAGATATGCCACAGGAGAAAAAAAAAACCCTACTGATCTGCTTCCATAAAAATCAAAGCCCAGAAAACCTATGGGTCAGTTCTATTCTGTCACATAGGGTCACTATGAGTCCAAATAAATTTGACAGGGCATAATAACAAGAACGACAATACATCTTCTGGTATTCTTTTTTTTTGCGCATCACTACCCTCAGGTGGTGGGAGTAGGAGGCCCAGCCTTTGCTCCGTGGAGCTGGAATCGAACCTCCATCCCAGTGGGCCGCAGTCCTGTGCACAACCACTACGCCACCGGGGCTCAGCCTCTTCTGGTATTTTTTATACTAATTGATTATTTAATAGTGTCTGCCATGATCAGAGGAGGCTTGGTTGCTCAGTGGTTAAGTACCTGGCTGCTTTCCAAAAGTTTGGCACTTCAAACTTATGAGCTTCTACTTGGTCTTCTGAAAAGTGGTCCATTGTGAAACTGTTGACAGGTCATATGTCATGGTGGTATACCCGCTTTTCCTCTATGGAATGCTGCTATCAAAGTAATGAACTTGGTGAAGTAGGTAGTAAATAGTATCTGGATTAATAGCTAAAGGAAGGATTTAGAATGATTTGTGAGTCACTGATCTCTCCTCTTTCCCATTTCCGGGGGTGATGAGGGATTTATTTACAACGTGTGCACCATGCACTTCACAAGTGCTTTTGAGGCAGCCAAGTTAGAGCAGCCGAGTGGTGCTAGGGACAGGAGAGGTCATATAGGTCAACCTGTGCCTAGTAAATAACTCCTGGCATTTTTGAAGAACTGTTTGAATGGCTCAAATGAGATAATTCACGTCCTCTTGAAGCATGGATTCATTCCATTGCTGTCAATTTCTCAGTGTATGTTTATCATGCCACATTAAGATCTGTATTATATAGTGATGGGACGGAACCCAAGACTTCATCTCCCCTTACCTTATCTTAGACAAATTGCTTTCTCTTTCTCTCAGCTTCAATTGTCCCAATTGTAAAAGAAGAATCAATACCTTCTTGCTTTGTAAGTTGGACCCTAATTCCTGGCATGGTCTAAGGAATGTAAGTGTTGCCGGGGTAGGATTATCATCTTCCCCATGGAAGGCCGGGGTTCCGTTCCTCATGGTCAGTGCCTCGTGGGCAGTCACCACCATGAGTCACTGGTGAGTTGCGTGTTGCTAGGATGCTGGGCAGCTTTCAGCCGAGCTGCAATGGACAAGGCTGATAAGCTACTTCCCACATTCAGCCAGGGAAAGTTCTGTGCATCACCCTTTGGGTTTGGAGTCCCCAGGAGTCTGAGACAGACTCTCTGGACAATAGCAACATGAAATATGTGCAACCCTCCTGGTTTAAGCATCCCTTCTCCTTGTAATGTCCCCACTAAAATAACAAAATATGATTATGTCCATCGGGGCTATTGTTTCACCAGCTAAAACCACAACCACCTCTAATCGATGCTCCCACCCTATGAATTCAGGCCCTTCAATTCCCTGGTTGCCCTCCTTCAGACTTGCTCAATTTTTTGTCTGAAAGTATGGGGCCCAGGAAGGGTCCCCAGGATTCATGCAGAAAAAGCTACTCATTCACCAGTGTCCCTTAGCCCTAGTCTTCACGGACAAGACAACCCCTCTGTAAGGTCCCATGGCCCTGCACCAAAAGCTCTTTATAGTCCTATTACCTCCTGATAGCAAAGAAGATGGCCTGAGTCCTCAAGGGACAGATCCCGTGGCTGCATATCTTTAATTGTAATACTTCAATTATCCTCGAGTGCCTCTTTCTGGTCGCCATCATTTTCTGCTCATTTCTTGATTATGCAGCCCAGGCAGTAGTAGAAGCCAATCTTCTCCTCAGTTCCCCATTTTCATATTCCTTAACTGTAAGTAGCCTTTATCAGGCTCCAGATACTTCTCATCAGAATCCAGGGTTTAAATTACAGACTTATTGGGAAAATGGAGGGACTGTGGTCGAAAGCAGTCCAGGATTTGGAGGTTCTATGGAAATGGGCTATTCACCAGGGAAAGCAGCACTGCTTTTGTGCCAGCTGGGCCTTAGCAAAAGGGCATGAGATTGATAGAAAAGCCTGAGTCTAGAAACTAGATTACTTGCCCATGTCCTTGACTGGGTAGGGGATCTAAGTTAGGTGACACTTTCTATGCAAGTGACCTATGTTACCTGCCTATGACTTTTGTGAAGATAAAATGTATTCAAGTCATAGAGTGATGGTATGAAAATCAACTGTGCTCTCTTTATGCCAGGCATGCATTAGCACTGGAGTCTCAGGGTAAACAACATATTTGACAGTTAATTTAGAAGTTGGAGGTTGAGTTCATTTAGAGGTTCATTGGCGGGGGGCGGGGGGAAGGTCTGGAAATTATAAAAAAAACAACCCTTGAAAACCTGTGCAACATAGCTCTACTCTCACACACAGAGGTACCAGAGTCAGAACTGACTCTGGTAGCTGGTTTGCTGTTGTTAGGTGCTGTTGAGTCGATTCTGACTCATAGGGTCTTTTTTGTATAGCGGAACAAAACACCGCCTGGTCCTGTGCTGTGTCATGATTGTTATGTCCCAGCCCATCGTTGTGGCCACTGTGCCAATCTGTCTTATTGAGGGTCTTCCTGTTTTTTGCTGCCCCTCTACTTTACCAAGCTTGATGTCCTTCTCTAGTGACCGTTCTTTCCTGATTAGCATATCCAAAGCACATGAGTCAAAGGCTCAGTATTTTTGCTTCTGATGAGCATTCTGATGCGACTTCTCCCAAGACAATTTGTTTGTTCTCCTGGCAAATTTGTTAGTTTCAAGGTTCTGCACCAATATCATAGTTTCACTGCTGCTATTCTTGTGGACCCAAGCAAGACAAATTCCTTGACAACTTCTATCTTTTCTGTTTATCATGATTTTATCTAATGGTTCAGTTGTGATGATTTTGGTCTGCTTTACATCGATTTTTAAATTCATATTTAAGGCTGCAGGCCTTGATCTTCATCAGCAAGTACTTATAGTCCTCATCAAGTTTGTGTCATCTGCATATCAGTCATTGGTAATAAGCCTTCCTCCAATCCTGGTGCCTAGTTCTTCTTAAAATAGTCACGCTTCTCTGATAATCAGTATACATCGAGAATAAGTTTAGTCAAAGGATCCAACTCTGATAAACACCTTTCTTGATTTTAGACCATGTCCCTTTCCCACGACTACCTCTTGATCCACATACAAGTTTCACATGAGCACAATGAGATATATATTTTTTAATTCCCAGTATTTACAAGACTATCCATTGTCTGTTCTCTTCCACACAGTTTAATGCTTTGGTGTAGTCAATGGAAGAGAAATAAAACTCTTTTGGGTATTCTCACATTCAGCCGAGATCCATCTGACATCAGCTATGATATCCTATGTTCCACATCCTCTTCTGAATCCAGCTTGGGCCTCTGGAAGCTCCCTATCTATGAACAGCTGCAACTGTTGTAGGATGATCTTCATAAAAAAGTTACTGTCTCTCTCTGTTCTCTCCCCTCTCTCCTCTCACTCCTGCCTATCTCCTGCCCCTGAGTGCCAGATGCTCTCAGGCCTCACTCGCCCATCATGTGATCCCTTCCCCCACTCTCTCTCCACGTGGACCACCAAGCGGGGCAGAGAGAAAGTTGATCCTGAAAATTCTGAAGAAGAGTGGAATCGTGTTTGAGATCCAGGTCCATTAATCTCTTGGAGAAAGGCACACATATTTATATTCTTGCAAAATAAAGCTGATGATCCTACTCCCACCAGGGGGCGGTGATGTCCACAAAACAAAACAAAATAAGGCTAATGAACTCTCTTTAGAAGACTGCAACCATGTTTGGAGAAGGAAGAACAAAGAAGAGGTGGAGAAATCCCGAAACCATAATCCTGTTTCCAGGTTGCTGATACCCCAAAGGGAGGGACTTCCTCTATTTATATGTTCACAGGTAAAGGAGATAGTGGAGTTTTCTCCAGCCAGCAAAGCCAATGAGAGGAGAGAAGTTGATGCTATAATCTGGTCCTGCCATCACTGAAGAAATCCTGAACTTCAAGATCTCCCAGAATCCGGAGAAAGACAATTGCTGCCTGCCTAGATACTTCTTTCATCGCTGATACTATCTAAAGAACATTCTGGAACCCTATCATAATTGAACACTTTATCAAGAATGATTGGACAATTGCTGCAAACCATACTTTTGCTGAAAGATTAAGATTAGGAATTTATTAATTGACACTATAATGTAATGGGAATATAATTGACTTCTAGGTAAAAAAAAAGTTACTGTCATGTGATAATCAATGATATTGTTCTATAATTTGAGCATTTGTTTGGGTCACTTTTCTTTGGAAAGGCTACAACTATGGATCTCTCTCAGTCAAATTTGCCTTTCAAATTCCTTGACTTAGACAAGTGAGTGTTTCCATTATTTCATCAGCTTTTTGGAACATTTCAGTTGCTATTTTATCAATTCCTGGACTCTTGTTTTTACTAGCAGCCCTACTGCTGTAGTGCTTATGGGTTGGACTGACAGGTCAGCTATTTGAAACCACCAGCCACACGTTGGGAGAATGATGACACTTTCTACTCCTATAAAGAACTGTAGTTTGGATACCCACTGGGTATTCAAGCCTGTCTTATAGGATTGAATGAGTCAGAATTGACTCACTGGCAATGAGTTTGTTTCATTTGTGTTTTGGGCTAATGCCTCCATTGCATCTTAGATTGCTTCCTTTCATATGATTGGTTCCTCTATCATACTACCTCTTGAGGTGCTTGATTTTTAACTAGTTCTTTTTGATACAGTGACTCTGTGTATACTTTCCATCTTCTTTTGATGATTTCTGCAGTGCTCAATATTTTACCCTTAGAATCCTTCAATACTGCAACTTAGGGCTTGCATTTTCTCTTTAGTTCTTTCAGTTTAAGATATGTTGAGCTGGTTCATATTACTATCAATCATCTTCATTATAGCACTGGTTAATCTGGCCATGATTGGGACTAGGATCTTTGTGCATGAGAATTGATTGTGGTGATGACTATATAATACTTCTTCATATGATTGAACTATTGAATTGTATTCCATTTGGATTGTGATTCAATAAAACTGCTGTTTATAAACAGAAAGATAGAGAGCTGGCTTATTGGTCAGAAAGAGACAGGAAGAACTCAGAGATATGGACCTTAGTGGCCCTTTAGGTCCAGAACTGGACTCACCATGAGGTAAAATAATGAATCATTTAAGAGTAAAATAGCAGCACTTACCCCTTGACACTGTTCAGAAGGTAAGGAAAGAAGGAAGCACAGAAATAGGAAAAGAGCAACAGAGACAGAGCAGGATTGGGGTGCAATGAAGGAAGTGTAGTGGTTGAATTGCAACAAAATGTGTGTGAATTGTTGAATGTCAAACTGAAGACCTGTTCCATAATCCTTCACCTAATTCAAAATAAAAAGTAAAATTAAAATAATGATGACGATAATAATAATAATAAAAATAAAAGAATGGCCATTGGCTCTGATAATGACCTCATGGAAGTCATGTTAATTCCTCATTTACTTGGATTCACATAGTTCAACCTTTAATAAAGCTTTCCACCGGGAATCACTGTTTTCCTAATCTACAGTCTGGTTCATGTCAGATGATGGACCTAAGATGTCCAAGCCTCACCTGAGAAGCCTGAGGTCATATGACAAACCTCCTCATGTACATGGAGATGTGGCAGTCCCAGAGTAAGTTCCCAGACTTCCAGGTAACACTTTTAAGAATACTTTCATGCTGCAAGCTAATGAATGTTGCAGATTCTTCCTCAGAACCCAGTCTTTATGCAAAGTACAGTTC
This sequence comes from Nesogale talazaci, assembly GCA_004026705.1. NCBI lineage: Eukaryota > Metazoa > Chordata > Mammalia > Afrosoricida > Tenrecidae > Nesogale > Nesogale talazaci. The sequence continues at coordinate 231,674 of PVJH01000097.1, read as the reverse complement.
TTGGTATAGCAGAGGGAACATTATCAGACAATGAATTTTTTTTCTGGGGCCCTTTCAGGGCTGGTGACTAAGAAAATTTCTCCTTCAGTCCAGATTTCACCTCTAACTTAATTTGTACTTTATTGAAAACATTACAAAGCAGAGATGTGTTCCATTTGAAAAATTCCTGTATGATATTTTGAGCACAGCCCAATTCCCGGCTTGTCTGGATTCTTTCCCACCGCCTGCCACAGCTTCTGGCAGGCCAAAGAACCAGGGAGCAGATTTTCAGCTGCGGCTCGGATTACTCTGTCACCCTTCCCGCATGGTAGACAGGCCCCTGCTGACAAGGAGAATGAAGACAAGAAAATTACTTCATTACAATGTGTCCTGATCAATTACAAGCACCCAGGAGTGGATCTGTCCGTCTGCTGCTCCGGTCTGGCTCTGGATGGAGCTCTGAGTTATGAAAACAAGGATCGTGTTGCTCTAGCCGCCAGGAATTAGCAAGGGAGAGGATTTCTATCCCTGACCCAGAGGATTCTTTTGTACGGTGTTCCTGTTGGAGCCAAATAGGTTCAACCTGAACAGGCTTTAGACATCATGCAATTGACCTCTCTTGCATTTCAAAGGTCCAGAGCGACAAGTGGCTAGCTCAAGGTCACAGAATAAGTCAATAGCGGACAAAAGTCTGGAACCTAAAGAACACGCCAGGTCTTCAACATCAGGACCCCTAAGGATGTCTGAGATGTTTAATCTGTCCTAGGAATGCTTCCTTTCTTTCTCTCCCCAGTGTCCTGGGTCCTCAGATACTGTAGAATTTGCCTCGTTAATGTGGCTGGCTTCTTAGGGTAACCATATGTCTGACTTCCTGGGGAGTCCAGTTTTATACCAGCGGCTCCAAGGCAATTATTTATAACATCAAACATCTTTGGAACACTTTGTATGTATTTGTTCACTTAATTCCCACGTCAAACCAATGAGGTGGATACTATTGCTTTCATCAGAAAATTCTGCTCTAGAGTGGCGGGGTAATTTAACCAGAGGCCCTACAACTCTTAGGTGACGGAGCTGGGACAAGAACCAGGCAGTCTGGCTACAATGTCACCTTTGAAACCACTATGCTACACGTTCTCACACCGCTTCACCTGGAAACCTTGGAGCCAAGGGTGTTTTGAAAAGTTCTAAAATCTCAGCTCTCAGAAAGGGAATGCATTGTCTCTACCATATATATCCTAATAGCATGGAAGTGCCCATTAACCCAACAAATGATGATTCTGCATCAAAATAGACTGGGATTTACATTACCGTACATAGGCTAAATAAACTACAAGCAGTGTCCCCAGTTCAAGTCAACTTTTGTTCTACAGTAAGTGAGGGAAAATCACTCCTTGCTTAAAAGTTATCAGGTCCATCACCTCCCCCTTGTCCTCACTGCTAGCAGCCTAAGTCCAGGCCACTACCACCTCTCACCAGGTTGTGGCAATTCCCTGGATAGCAAAACTGCTCCACTGGGGAAAACTTAGAAATTGGGAGGCCAGTGGGCTGACATGGGGGCTTTTTGGCCCCTGGCTATCCCATACTGGTTTCTCCTGGCCCTACTTTTTAACTTTCTAGAATCACTCTTCCTGTGTTCCTAAGTGCCTGGTGGCAAGCACATGTTTCCTTACTGGCGAGAAAGTGATGATCCCCTGCGTTACCATCACCATGACCCTCTCAATCGTGGTCTGCTGAAGTCCTAACACCTGTCCTGGTGGAGGCGACCTGGCTTTGGGAAATAAGCTTTTTTTTTTGCAGAGGTTATTAATTAAGTTTCTGGCGCCATCATGAAGAGGGTGGTCTTAGTTCCTTTTGAGTGGTGCCTTATCAAAGAGGAGGACTGACACGGAGACAAAGGCACACACACAGGGCTTCCTGGTGAGGGATAAAGTGACTTTTCCCAGATCAGGAAGTCAGTCTTTGCTGAAATGGCCTGCACAGTCGGGGCCCGCTTCAGCGCTGCCTTGCTGCCTTATTTGTGCAGCACGGGCTCCCACATCATACTTTGCATTTTGTGGACATCAGCTCACCTTTATTGGTTCTACTTTGAACAACGTGGGGGGTAAGAGCTGACAACCAAGTGCATTGCTGGCAGTCACTTGTGACTAAATATAGGTCAGCAAGTTGAAATCACCAGCTGCTCTGTAGGAGAAAGATAAGGCTTTCTCTTCCCATAAGGAGTTAAAGTCTTTATCAACAGGTCACAACCCCTTTGGGGATCTAACGACCTTTCCACAGGGGTGTCCAATTCATAACTAACAAAATTACTGTGATGAAGTAACAACAAAATGAATTTTATGGTTGGAGGGTCACCACAACATAAGAGACTATGTGAAAGGGTTGCGGCATTAAGAAGGTTGAGAACTACTGGTCTATTTGATGCTTGGATTAGCTACTAATAAAATGGTTGGGATTTAAAAATGAGGGAAAGTCTCAGAAACACACAATGACAGCTCTAGCCTGTCCTATAGGGTCACTCTGAATCAGAATCAACTCAGTGATAGTAAGTTTGATCTTCGTGATCCTTGTGGAAGCAGATTGCCCTGGGTGGGTTAGAACTACCAACCTTGGTTTAAATCCAGCATCAGCTCTCCAGGAGCAAGGCTGGGCTTTCCACTTCCACCAGAGGGCAGTGATGCGCCCCCCCCCAATAAAGAACTACCAATCTACCTTTCAGTGAATCATTTGCATCTACCTGAGTAACAAGCATCAGTCGTTTCATGCTGTAGTTGAGGAAGTTGATGTCCGAAGGGGTGAAGGCACTCGATTAGGATCTCACCCATCAATCTTTAATCTCAATCCTTGACGAAAGCCCTTCTGACTCCATCATCTCCCTTGGATTTGCAGCGCAGGATGTGGGTCCTTATCTCCAACGGTACAGAAGGACCCTGCTCCTGGTGGGTGGGTGTATAGGGGAGTGCCAGCAAAATGTAATAGGCTCTTTACCCACAGTAGCTGCTCAATAGCCATTCTCTGTTTCCTTTAACTAGGGAAAAGAATTAGAATGCTTCCATGCTTTCTCATTAAAATCATTCATCTTTGATTCGTCAAATAGCAACCCATCCTCCCCAGAGACATCTTCTTTGTCTTTAGGGTTAATCATGTAACTGGGATATTAAATTTTTTTCCTGATCACTTCACAGTCACATATCAGCCCTTCCAAATGTCTTCCTTTTCTTCTCAAGCTGACACCTTCAAATGTACCATTTACACCACCCAGCTGTCAGTTGCTTTTGATGAAGTGACTTGACTACAAAAAGAAAGAAAGAAAAAAGAGTGTTACACATTCTGATTGAAACCAAAAGGAATAGATTCCTTTGGTGAGCAGAAATATGCTATTTGTGACGCATTCATTCATTCATTTGTATTCTCTACCCCAGGAGTTTCGCTGGCCTCTGTGAAAACTTGCTGTCTGCTAATGACTTACTTCCTGGAGACTGAGCAGCTGAGCCATGATAGACGTGCCATAGACTACCCATGGAGAGCCCTGACTGCTTCCTTCTCTCCTCTTGAAATCTATTGCCAGGACTCCCTCCCAGATGTCACTCAGGGCACCAGTGTGGAAGAGGGTCCAGTGTGCTCAAGTTCAATGGGAAATTCTTGCTTCAAATCCCTGCTCCTCCAACAACTGCTTGCGTGATCTGGAGTGAGTCATGAGTATAGGCATAATAAGCCCGGGTGCATAGCAGTTACACACTTTTCTGCTAACAGGAAGATTGTTGGTTTGAACCCATAAGTTGTTTGGTGGGAGCAATATACAGTGAAGATGCAGTTTAGGAACTTTTATGGGGCAGTCGCTTTCCGTCTTGGGATCAGCAGGTGTCAGAATCAATTTGACAGCAGTGTTTGACTTGGGTGGCGGTACAATGGGAATCATAAGTGTAATCAACTCTATAGGAATAAGTCAAGCAGTGCAAGTGGAGCATTTAGCTGAGTGCCCTGTGTTAAATGAAGGTGCTTTTATTCTGAGAATGAGCACAGGTCATGTTGAAGTTATCCAGCTCAGACTTTAAGACCAATGAATAGGGCCAGACCGAGGACCAGGCTCTGGAGACCTCTCCTGGAGTGCTGCCTGGGGCAAGTATATGATATGGAGAGTGTGAACTCTCCAGGTCAAGGGGCATGTGTGCCCAACTGCCCATCAGTAGAGGACAAGACAAACACTATGTGGTATGTCCGCACAAAGAATGTGATTGACCGTAAAGAGAAATGGATCTTGAAACACCCTACTGAGTGAAATTAGACAGAAAAGGACAAATATACAACCCACTTAGTTGAAAATATCTAGAATATGCAAATCCATCCAGACAAAAATTCATGGTTTCAAAGGGCCCAGGAGTTCACAAAAGGAGGGAGACAATGAGTTTTGAATTTCGACTCTGGTGTCGTTAGTTGCTATTGGGGGTGCAGACTTACAGAGGCCCCCTGTAGAGGAGTAGAAAGAAAGGAAGAGACTGATCTGACTTACGCTGACTTCTTACCATAAATTACCTGGTGTACTCCATGTGGTCTTGCTGGGTAGGAGTCCATGTATCCCGTTTCCAGGTGATTGCTGTTGGCTGCCATTGTATTGGCTCTGACAAATGGAATGACATAAAATATTGTCCCGTACCATCTTCAGGATCCTTGGTATGCTTGAGTCCATTTTGGACGCCATTGTTTAGGTGCTGTGTTCTCTGAGCACTGTGGCGACCCCCAGAGTTTTCATTGACTAATTTTCAGACATCGACCCAAAGCCTCTCATCCTAGTCAGGCATAATCTGGATGAAGCACCGAAACATGCCCATCAGGGATGACCCTGCTAGTATTAGAAATACCAGTGGCAGCATAGCAATACACAAGCCACCAAAGCACAACAGGAGGACAGACCGATGGAGGGAAATGCTGACAAAGCAATCGCTAGAAATATGGCTTCTATTTCCATTCTCATTAACAGTAGGAGAGAGGCCTGCTTTTTTTCATCGTCACTACCAGTGCAATACAGATTTGGGTTTTTCCAGCCTGAGAGGCAAACATTGTCATCACATCATTTGGAAACTGTATGTAGACACTATGGGTGTGACCTAGTGGGTTTCTTATGCCAACTGTAATGGAGCCATCCCTTTGGGAACTGTGGTGGTTGGCTGCATTTGGTTTGGGTTCAGATAGCCACTAGGGTGGCTTTCGGTATCACGCAGAGTTGGCTTGGGCCATCACTGAGTTCCCCTGAGCATGGGGACCCCAAGCCCCTGAGTGGGCTGGGATCTGGTTCAAAGGCCTGTTAACTCTTCCACATGGCGGTCAGACAGCAAGGCAATGTTAATCACTCAGCTAAGAGGCCATGGAAATGGTTTTTGGTCTTTAAAAAAATTTGGGGGGGTCCATACAACTCTGATCTCAATCCATACCTATATCCATTATGTCAAGCACACTTATACATTTGTTGTCATCATCATTTTTAAAACATTTTCTTTTTACTTGAACCCTTGATATCAACTCTTCATTTTTCCCCTCCCTCCCTCCTGAGCCCTTGATAATTTATATATTTTTCATGTCTTACACTGATCGATATCTCCCTTCATCCACTTTTCTGTTGTCCATCTCCCAGGAAGTGGGTTATATGTAGATCACTGTGATCAGGTTCCCCTTTCTCTCCCATCTTCCCCTTCTCCTTATTATCTGTCCTGGATTTCCTGTGTTTCCAGCTCTTTTCTATACCCGTCTATATGCACTGGTCTAACCAGATTGTAAGACAGAATTAGGATCGTGGTAGTGCGGGGAGGAAGCAATTAAGAGCTAGAGGAAGGTTGTATGTTTCTTTGGTGCTATGCTGCACCCTGACTGGCTTATCTCCTCCCCTATACCCTTCTGTAAGGGGATGTCCAGTTGCCTACAGATGGGCTTTGGGTCTCCACTCCACACTTCCCCTCATTCATTGATATGATTTTTGGGTCAGAAATAGTTTCAATTCTCAATGTGGCCATTTACTTCTATCTTGGAACCCTGGGAAAGTCACTCTCACTTTCCAAACCAAACCCATAACTCTTTTTGGTTGTGGTGGGAGAGGGGTGTTGGTTGTTGGGTGTTGCTCAGCTGATTTTGACTTCCAATGTGACCCCATGTACCAGGATAGTACTGTCTCCCCATAGCTTCCCAAGCTGTCATCATGATGGGAGCAGATCCTCAGCTCTTTTCCCCTGCTGAGTGACTGGGGGTGGGGGTTAGGAGAAACTGTGCTGTTGACTTTCTGGTGAGTCACTAAGTGCTTAACCATTGTGCCACTGGGTCTTCTCAGAAAACAATTGTTAGTCTGTCAAATCTCTCCTGACATGAACAAAATTGAAAGACTTTATGTTCAGCAAAGTCACTCAGTCTCATTAAGATAACAATTTCATGACACCATCATTATAAAGGCAGAGAAAAAAGGGGAGGGGAAGGTTTTCACACCAAAGGAAAAACTTTGAAGACTATAAGGTGGCCAGGTGCATGGGGTAGAGGGAAAGGGGAAGGAGAGAGGGTGAGTGGGATAAGAAGAAGAAAGAGTCACATACACGGAGGATCCATTACTGGGACGCTGCCACTGTTTGGATGTGATGGGCTGTATAGCTATGTGTACTATGCTTTCTTTGTATGTCTCATATTTCACGAAGAAAAGGGGTGAGATAATTGTAAAAAAATAAGATGAATGATTTTTAAAGAGAAAGATCAAAGCCCTAAAAACCTTCCAGACTCCTTCCTCATCAGATTTCAGCATTGGCCTGGGAAGTTGTGCCCTAGGGAAGAATGACGTGGTGGTCTGCTTTGGTATAGGTGGCAGCCGAGAAAACCCTAGGGAACACTTCTGCTCTGTAACATAGGGGAGCGGCCCCGAGTCAGCATCCCCTCCACAGGCTCAGGTCTGTGTGTTTGCGGGTCGTTTCCATATTCAGATATGGAATTCAGATAAAGTCAATGTAACTGAAGCATGATAGAGGAGCATCCCAACCAGAGGTGGTTGGGAATATGGGGACAGTATCTCAGGGATTGTGATGTCGTTGAATGAGTCACTCACCATTATCTTCTCCAACACAAACGTTACCATGTTTCATATTCTGCACTAAATAAGCACTTGGGTTTAAATAGAACTCTTTCTGTTAAATCAATATATTTTTTTAAAAAGTGTCTGCATGGGGTAATTATTTTCCCTAAAGAGTGCCGGGAATACTTTGCAGCCTCCTTCCTGCTGAACAGTGTGTAGTAATAAAAGGTCTATCACCCTCGGAATGCTTATTACGGTGACAAATCACTGGGAGAAGGGGGGATGATTTAGTGCCTGCTTGGTACCGGTTATTCAAACCCTGCACATTCCAAAGCCCAGGCATGCAGCCCTGTTTAGAGGGCAAGTGGGAAGCAATGGTTGGGGGGGAGGGGAGTGGCAGGGGGAGGTGGAATAGTCCTGGACCATGTTCCACCTGGATATCATTTTCAAATTGTAGTCAAGCAATTAAATTTTTTTTTATTACTGAAGTTCGATCTCTTCCCTTCCACCACCACCTCTCCCCAAATAGCAATTCTCTTGTCTTCCCATTGGAGTGAGTTGAGCTCGAACTTTAAAAGCATGAAAGCGGCTGTGGGGAGGAGGTCAGTGTACAGGGCACCCAGCAGGTTCGATGTGTCGGTGGATAAATGATGGGATCACATCTGGAACAGTTTGGTGAATAAATAAAATGTAAAACCTCATATATCACTGCCCACCTTCCAATCGGTAAGGGAAAGAGCAAATAAATTCTCTAATGACCTTGTGAAGCACATAAAAGATATTGAATAAACTCTAGAAATTGTGTGGCTAAAAGTGTGTCCATACTAAATAACGAATTTAAGAGCGGAAAAAAAACGCTGGAAATATAGGAGTCTTCCTCATAAAGTGCTGTTTTATTTTATGCATTATTTATTAGTCCATGCTTGTAGAGCTTCAAATCATATAATTTGGATTTGAACTCAGTGTTATAGAAACAGTCTTCATTCAGATATATCCCCCAAGGGATTTTATACTTACACACGGGGAAGGTTGTTCTCAATTTTTATGGCTTTGCCTGCCATGGAATTTTGCCATCTATGTCCATCATATATTGATGTATATTTCTAGTGCCGTTAACTCAAGGGAATCTTTAGGGCAACTCACAACCCCAAAGAAACCAATCAGTTCTCGTTGGGTGAATGCAGATTCGTGACAACCCACGTGTGTGAGAGGTGCTCTGGGCTCCACAGGCCTTTGCCTGGCTGATTTCTCTGAAGCCGATTGCCAGGCCTGTATTTGCAGCAGCCCCTGTGTGAATTTGAACTGCCCGCCTTTGGGTTGAGTGCTCAATTGCTTATGCCATGGAGACAACACAGATACAGGGAATACACTGCTAGGTTTGGATGGGATAGGAGGGTAGAAGAGATGGATGTGGGCTCTTGTGGCAGTCATGTGCTTGTTAATTTTATGATTGAAATGTAGGGGTGAATCTAGTCTGTTAATCTGGAGATAGCCATTGAGTAGCCAATGAGGTCTCTATGTGGGCATGGCTTTCTCCTGAAACTTCTGGGAAATCTCGCGATATTTCCCTCACGAAGATGAGAAGCTATCTCCCCAGTTGTTGGGAGTTAGTCTCAGAGACGATGAATCATGGACAAAACAAGATGGCTGCGTCTGAGAAACTGGAGCAGCCGGTGAAGAGATCACACGGCTTTGCCCTGATGGAGCCAGACCTCTGAAGCTGGGGCGGCCACATGGAGGCCTCTGCCAGCAATGAGTTGCTTCTGCCACCACGGGATGTTGATGGACTCTGAGCCCTGGAAGCGAGGAGCCACGTGGAGACCCCTGCCAGTGCCAGGATTCTGCGCTCACTGACCTGTGAGTTTGTGAGTCAGAAGGAGACATTATAGACTGGTATCGACATATGGGCTAATTTCGGACTCATAACTTTGAACTGGACTGGGTTGGGATGCTTTCTCAATGTTCCATTCTTTTGTATATAAACCCTTTCCTTATGTCCATATGTGTGTCTATGAAATTTGTTCCTCTAGTCTACCCAGACTAACACAGCTCTGTCATGGATCCATCACACATGCCATTCTGCTAGGGGATCCTTTTTTGCAAATTCAATATTAAATATCAATTGACAAGCAGGTAGTGTCATAGCTTCTATTCTCCTTTCTGCCCCTCACTGTTTGTGTGACCCAAGGCCAGCCTTCCTGTGACAGCTGTGACATTTCTCCCTCATCCGATTGGGGGGTTGCACAGCAGCTGTCTGACCAACAGGTGGGTTTGATCCTGGTACTGAGCAGCCCAGACAAGTGACACCCTCTCCCAAGCCTTCGGTGACCCCAAGTGAAAAGAAGAGATTGTTGGGGTCAAATCTTGGGTTTTTTATCATTCAAAAACAGACTTGCTCACAAGCAGCTCCCACAATTCAGAGCTGGCTTTGTTGGAACATCCTGCAGGATGGACAAAAGTTGCTGGCCGCACAGCGTTTCCATGGCCAGATCTCTCTTGATGGAGATTGATCGGCACATGGTTCTCCTGAGGGTTTGAAATGCTGACCTTTCAGTAAGCAGCAGTCACCACAGCCCCACCAGGCTCCTTCCAATGGCTCTTGGCAGCAGGTTTCTCTGACGAATTTGACGGAACTTCATGCAGGGTACCTGGCGGGCTGAGGCTGTGGGGAGATAGTTGGCATCTTCAAGCCTGGCTGCTTCTCTCACAGAGAGCCTGCTTGAGGCTGACCACTGCTAGTTCTGACCTTGGAGGAGAACCTGGCTTGCTCTCTTCCACTCCCTCCCACCCTCCCTCCTTGTCCTCACCAGAATGGCTGATCTGGAAGAAAGCTTCTGCTGGCAAGTCCATGGCCTCTTGGTTGCTGTGTCAGGACTTGGTGATGTTCTCTGAGTTGCTGTCTTTTGCAATGTAGTCAAATACCTTAACTACATCGAACACATCTGCAAATACTCAGTTAGTATGCAATTAGGCAGTTGTTTCCCCAAATGACAGACGGTCAACGAACTCCCATAATTGTGCTAGCAGTTGAGTATTTACAGGTGTATTCTGGATACCTCCAAAATCATACTGCCATGGGAACCACTATTACTTCCAGAGAGAAAGTTTGGCAGTGACCCTTTAACAATCCATCCCTTAATGACTCAGTTGTTCATCTTAGAGTCCTGCCATGCTCCTTTTATCGCTCCGTTCCCCAGAGACAGTGTCCCAGAAGTCTTGGAATGGGAATGTGCACTCTGTCACTGGTGTGTGGAGATGGACTCAAGGGACCGAGTTCTGTGGTCTTCTGAAAGTGTTCATAACTTGGAGGCAGCTCCTCCTTGTCCTCTGGGAGCACCTTTACAGGCTCATTAGCATCTCCATCTCTGTGTAATTGAGAAAGGAGGTCAGGGTTGCAATTCAGTTTCAGGAAGAATGGATTTCCAGGTCCACTTCTGGGCATGCCACACACAATCTGTGTACTTTGGGTTTATAAGAACACCACCTATTTGTAAGACAGGTCTCTTTTTCGCAGTCCTCTCACCTAGCACTCCCTTAAGAATCTAAATAAATTATCTGCTGTGGAGTGGTGGAAAGAGGCTTGGTGAGAAGAGACCCATGTTCCACGCTTGTCTCTACTTCAAGCTGCTTTTGTGATGTGGGAAAATGCCAGAACTTATTTCCTTGCCCCTCTTAAATGGAACTAATATTGTGACCCCGAGAGTTGCCATGATGAAATGTGATGTTTGTGGACCATTCCACCTGGCTGCTCCTCATTTTATAGGGATTGTTGCCATAGTCTTACCCTGTGGGCATTTCTTCCATATGAAATGATTGTGTTTCCTATCCAGAAAGGACAAATGTTTATATAAACACAGATACTTATAAAATTTCATACTGCGTCAGTTTGGGTAGGCTAGAGAAACAAATTCATGGAGACACTCACATGTATATAAGAGAGAGGTTTATATACAAAAGGAATTGAACACTGAGAAATAATTCCATCCCAGTCCAGAGCAAGTCAACAAGTTCAATATTAGCCCATATGTCCAGTGTCAGTCCAAAAAGTCCTCTTAAGACTCACGAAACACATGCGATGATGCCGAATGCAGATGATCACAGGTCCGTGGGTAGAAAGTCAGTGGTGATGTAAGCATCTCATCACTGGCAGGGGTCTCTACATGGCTTCTCTAGGTCCAGGTTTTGCATCAGGGTGGTCCATTCTCCTCAAGGATGTCCCATAGGAAGTAAGTCTTGTCAGTAGAGATTCTTCAAAAAAGTGAACTGAGAGAGATACTGTCTCCTGCTTCCAAGAAGGAATTACCTCATTTCCCAGAATTCTCAGAAGAAGATCATGCTCACACAGAGGCTTCATTTGCTATCTCCAGACTGACAGGCCAGACTCTACCCCTATACTCTTAATCCTCAAACTGATACCAGGTGACTTCCACACATAGTAAAGAATCATGGACCATACAGAAAATTAATCATTACTCATTAAGTTCTTAAAGATGGGTGAGGATCAGATGGAATGCATATTTTTCTTAATCCCAAGTTCATCCCAGGGAAATTCTCCTATTCTCTCCATATGAGAAATTTCAAGGGGCATAGGCTCAACTGAGGGGACCAGGGTCGGTGGAGGAGTGAGGAAAGTTCTTCAAGAATCTAAACAGGAGGCATGGCCCCATTGTCCTCCAGTGTTCAACACCAGTGCCTATGTTTGGTAAGCAGAGGCAGATCTAACATAGAGGAGGTGTGGCCCATGCCCTGGGGACCACATGAAGAAGGTTCAACTGAGCAGTTTCTATGAACCATGGTGTTTTCCATCACAGTTGTGAGAGAGATCATTCAGCAAGTTAAAATGAATACTTTTGTACTTGAGATTTCCATAGGTCAAGACAGGTCATATGGTCTTGCTCTACTGAGTGTAGAAAGACCAAAAACAACAACACTGACTTGTAGGAGATCATGGACCAATTGTCATCAGTGAAAGCAAGGAAGGTGCGTTCTCATTTTCATATAATGCTATTCTGTGTTAAGTAGATAAATAATGAACAAGATGGACCTGCATTTCAGAGCTGATACAAAGATTAAAGGTACACCAGCATGCGTGGTCAAGAGGGGCCGAAGGGAACAGATACCGATCAGCAAAGAACAAGAATCACATCATTACAAAGGAGGGGGAGAGCAGGGTGGGGACCTAAGGCCCACTGGTGGGTAATTGGTCACCCCTTTACAGGAGAGTCACGGGGAGGAGACAGACCAGTCATGGTACAACCGAGCAGTGATGATGCGTACAAGTTCCCTCTAGTTACTGAAGCCTCCCCCCCACAACCATCATTGTCCCAACTCTACCTTACAAATCCAGATGGATTGGAGAAGGTGCACTAGTATAGAGGGGAGCTGGAGATGTGGGGAAACCAAGATGGATGGGTCCCGTCGGGCCAATGGTTAGATTGGAAATGCTGGAAGGGTAGAGAGAAGGTGGGGTAGAGAGACAGAACCAACTGCAAGGATATACACATAAGCTCCTATTGGAAGGATAGGCATCAAAGGAGTAGGTTTGGGGAGAGGTCGGGCAGTGTAAGATATGACAGAACAGGACCAATGTATAAAGTATTGAGGGTTGGTGGGGAGGAGAGAGCAGGGGAAGAGGGGGAGGGGATGGAAAAGCCAATACTAGGGGCTTAAGGGAAAAGGCGGACGATTGGAGAACGATAATAGAAGTGGACATGTGAGGGTGTTTAACACAGTATGTTTATTTATGGATTGTGAAAAACGATCTATGAGTCCCCCAAAAATGATTTAAAAGAAAGTATCTAAAAGAAGGGGCTCATGTGTTTGGCGATAAGCACCATTTCGATGTTTTCTACAGGTATTCTTTCCTATTGATATGCCTCCTCTGTTGCTAGGGTATAGATTGATGTGCAGTTGACAGAGTATTTTGTTGCCATGACTTTTGGCAGAATCTAGGGACAGTTTTTTGCTAAAATGAAAAGTCCAAACTTGCTAGGCCCTTAGTTGCTAAAGGATAGAATTCACCTACATAGACCAATGACACTGCTACCAAGGAGCTCAAGGGAAAAGGCAGGGCTGTGGGCTGAGAATTAGAGTTGACTGATGGCATGATCCCAGTCATGTCAGGGGAGAACCATTGCTGCTCCCTTCTTGAAACAAGTCCCAAATTATCTTTATCTCCCGGATTATCTTGAAATCATACTCCTGAGGAGTTCTGGCCACGCATTGGTCTGCATGGCCAGCAGTTTGAAACCACCAGCAAGTCACAGGAGAAACACTGGGCTTTCCAATCCTGGAAACAGTTGCAGTCTTGAAAACCCAGAAGGGGTCCCTATGAGTCAGTACTGATGGTGAGTTTGTGTTGGTTTGGTCGTGATGGATCTATGTCCAATGTGCACCCCCCCCCCGCCCCCGGATGTTAGTAAGACCTGAAATGAGAGAACTCATTGCTCTAGAGTAGGAATTTAATGTGTGCTTTGCCTAGGCCCCTGGGTCATCTGGTGAGTTATCAGAAAGCAAAATTTAAATGCAGAAAGTAAAATATGTGTGACTGCAAAGGAAACCAATAGCATTGAAATATAGATGATTATTTTAAGTAACCTGTGTACTTATTTACCTCAAAGTTATGAACAGCTACCATAATTTTGAAGCTGTGAATACCCATGACGTTTCAAGATATCTGAACTAATCTAATATGATTTTGAAACATCTCCCATTTCTTTTGGCAGCAACTTCAATGTCCCAGTAATACAGCTAGGGTTCTTTGCCTACATTCATCTGCATTTTAGTTATGGTAATTTGAGAGAAATCTGAATTCTACTTAAAAGGTGATAGAGACTGTACTGTAACCTTTCTTCCCATCAAGGTTCACAGTTCACGAATCAGACACTGATAGAAGAGGTAACTGAGGCCAGGTTGGGGGAGTCCCAGCTGCTAGTTTGCCCATCTCCCTCTGCTGAAGAGGCAGTTCCCAAGGGAGGTGCCTTGGAAAGTGTCTTTCTTGTTCCAGCTCTTCCAATCCTTCTCTCTGTGACCTCTTTAAAATCACTATCCCAATTTAAGCTTCAACCTCCTTGTTTCTGAAAGTAAGTGGGTGGATGAGATGATCTGTCAAGGCCCTGTTCAACTGTGATATCTCTAGACTTCTATAAAAATCTTCTTAAAAAGGCTGGGCCCCAGTGGCTAAGTGGTTGAGTGCAGGAATGCGGCCTGTGGGCTTGGCAGTTCAAATCCAGTGGCGGCTCTCAGGTGTAGCGCTGGGTAGCGCCCACAACCATTAGAGGCAGTGATGCCTCCCTTCCCCAAAAATCGTCTTAAAACTCACTGCCACCAAGTGCATTCTGGCCCTCAGCAAAGCTTCTAGGGAGTAGAGCTGCCTCTGTGAACTTCTCAGATGGTATTCCTTTATGGGAGTAGAAAACCTTGGCTTTCTCTCTGGTGGAGAGGCTAATGGTTTTGAATTGCTGATCTCACAGTTTGCAGCCCAGCATGCAAGCACATCACCACCAGGGCTCCTCATCGTCTTTCTGGGAAAAGAACCTACAATCTGGCATTCCGCAGACCTAGATGAGAAGCCTATGTGATTTATTGCTGCCTTTGTTTCCCTAGCCCTAAAGTGGGGACAATCCTAACATCTACTTCATCGAGTTATTGTAACGTGTCACTAGGCATCCTTGTCGTGGTTGTGGTTAGATATCATTGAGCCCGTTCTGACCCACAGTTGACCCTATGCACAACAGAAGGAAGCACTGCATGGCCTTGTGCCAGACAATGCTTCTTTTGTTGTTTATTTCTCACCAGCATTTTAAGCAGAAAAGACTGAAGGATTGTCAAGGATTTCATTTTACTTGGACCCGCACATCCAGAAATCAAAGGACCTATTGAATTGGGCAAGAGTGTTTCAAAGGCTTCTTTAAAGTGTTAAGGAGCAAAAAGATCACTTACTAGGGAAGATCAGAGTACAATTGATGCATTTGAATTATGGTATTGGTGCAGAATACTGAATATACCGTGGACTGTCAGCAACACGAGAAAATCTGTTTTTAAAAAAATCCACTCGGGGGGCTGAGCCCCAGTGGCGTAGTGGTTGTGCGCGGGACTGCGGCCTACTGGGATGGCGGTTCGATTCCAGCTCCATGGAGCAAAGGCTGGGTCTCCTACTCCCACCATCTGAGGGCAGTGATGCCCCCCCCCCAAAAAAAATGCCCCTTAAATTGGAATGCCCCTTAAATTCAAGGATGATAAGACTTTTTCTTGAGTACTTTGGATATGTTGTCAGGAGAGATTAGCTCTTAGAGAAGGACATCATACTTATGAAAGTAGAAAAAGTAGAAAAGTGGAAAAGTGGAAAAGAGGAAGAACCTCAAGGAAGTGGATTGACACAGTGGCTGCAACAATGGACTCAAACTTGGGAAAGGTTATAAGGCTGGTATAGGCCTGGGTAGAATTTCCTTCTGTTGTACATGGGGTCACCATGAGTTGGAACCCATTCAGTGGCACCTAGATTTTCTCATCTGACTCCCTCAAGGGCACACAGTGGAGAGAAGTATGAAATATGGTTCCTGTAGCTATAGTCTTCGTCACTCCTACCAAACATGCTTTTAATTCATGGATCTTGGTAAGAGAACCCAACTTGTCCTTTTGGACTCACCGCATTCCTGATTCAGGTTTCCAAGACTGTCGATCTCTTATGGAGCAGACAGCCTCATCTTTCTCCCATGGAGTGGTGCTCCAGAGATCCTTCGGCATAAGCGGAGGAAGGGGAGAAATATTGAAAGGATTCATGGAGCAAGTAAAGCTGAGTGAATGCCATGGGACAGATGCTGGCTTGTAAAGATAGTTCCCTCTATGGGGGAAGTTAAGCTTGTAGACATATGGAGCTATACTTGTGAGCGTTTGGGCTGAGGCTTATGGTAGAGCAGTATGCCCTTTGGGAATTTATTGGCAGCTCTAAAAGAGTTTTGTAATATTTCCCAAGCTGGACAGGGGATAAGTCAAAAGGTTGGGTGTCAGAGAGAGACCTGTGTGAAGACCTAGCAGAGAATTGACTGTACAACTTTATTCTGAACATTCCTTGCCTGGATTATAATTTAGTAATTTAGTAATTTAGTAGGCACTTGTGAGCCACATCTGTGAGTTCCGTGTGACCATTGCAATGGGCTATGGAACCCAGCTGTGAAGTAGAGAGTGCTGTGGGGAAAAAAATGGTCAGTGTCAGAAGTGAAACAAAGATTGGCAGGAGGTGGGTGGGGTGGGTATGAGTAACTGATGCAGATGATGTGCCATTTGAGTCTCTCCCCTAGTAAACTTAAAGGAGGGCAGGGGTAACACTCTCCCTCCATTTTTTTCTTTTTACAGAGCTTGAGAAGGCTTGATGATGAATACCAGTTTTCTGCAAAGTGACACATAGTAACCATTGCTAATCACTCAATTCCGACTCATTTCCGCTCTGTAGGGCAGAGTAGAACTGCTCCATAGGGGTTCCAAGGCTGTAAACCTTTGAGGGAGAGGAAAGTCCCCTTCCCCAGGAGTAGCTAGTAAGTTACAACTTATGGTTAGCAGCCTAATGCTTAACCCATAATGGCACCAGTGACATATAGTGGGCCCTTGGAAAATGACCATGGCAGTTGTTCAACAATGATGCCCTATTGTTTGTTACCTCCAATCATTCCTTGAGAGGTTATGAAGAGGGCTGCCTCAGGCTAAGGACAGAAGTTTTGAACCAACAGGCTGATTCTCAGATTCTCAATTCCATCTTCCCCCTTTGTAGCCAGTTCCATGGCCTCGTGGGTCTCAGATCTGGAGGAAGGCACAGG
Organism: Nesogale talazaci; assembly: GCA_004026705.1. Classification (NCBI taxonomy): domain Eukaryota; kingdom Metazoa; phylum Chordata; class Mammalia; order Afrosoricida; family Tenrecidae; genus Nesogale; species Nesogale talazaci. Next base: position 214,847 of record PVJH01000097.1, on the reverse strand, counting down.
GGAAGCTCTTTGACACTACTGCACTCATTGTCAGTTGTTAAACTCTTCATTCTTTCATCATGCCAGGTTAAGTTGTGCAATTGTTGCTATAATCTGTTTCCAGACATTGTTTTCTACCTGGGTTCCTTGACATCATCTCCCTTTTACACCCCTGCACCCAGCATCCCTGTACCCAATCCTCCCCCAACCCCATTCTACTTGCTGTTCCTATAGATTCATCAATCCTGGGGTTAATATACCCCCAAATGGAAAAGCATATAACACAACCTCCCATGACATACCTCTGAGATACACCCTAATGGGAACAAACCAAAACCAAACCAAACAATACAAACCAAAAGTACGTAAAATTTTGAATATGAGATCAGATCCAGTCTGTATTATATGGAGGGGGGAGTGGGATCTAATGGCAAAGTTTCAACGATTCAAGTCAGATTTATGCCTTTGATTTGTCACTGACAATTGTATTCCTTTCATGTCTATCAAAATAATTTTGATCTGCTTAAATGGTGTCAAAATTCACACAATGTACAATTTTTTATTTTAACTCTTCTAAGATCTATGAATCAGCAGTGTTTGTACATTTGAAAAGTGCACTCATCACCACCATGAAGTTCTAGAGCTTTTTCATCACATTAAATAGAAATCTCTAGGATATTAACAAGTATTTCCTATTTTTCCCCATCTTCTCATCCCCGACAACAACTAATACATTTTTGGTCTCCATGCGCTTTTCTGTCCTAAATGTTTTATATAAGTGGTCTCATAGAATATTTTTCCTTTTTGTGTCTGATTTCCTTAACTGGTCATTACATTTTAAGGTCCATTCATGTTGTTGCATGTATCAGAATATCATTCCTCATTATGGCAGAATAATACTCCGCTGTATGGATGTACCATATTATGCTTATGCATTCATCTGCTGATGGACATGTAGGTGATCTCCACTATTATGACTAGTTCAGCTATGAATGCACGTGCATGTGTGTCTCTCTCTGTGTCTATGTGTGCTTGAATCCTGCTGCCAATTATTTTGCTGTATATCTGGGAGTGCAATTGTTGTGTCACATTGAAATCTTTTTAAAAACCAACACATATGGGGTGGCTATATCATTTTTTGATAGCCTACAACTTTGGAATCATATAATGAAAATTTCAACTTCCTCATAACTTAGTTAGTGAGTGCTAATACATAGCAAATGAGATAAGTAATGATTTCATTCATGAAATTGTTATTGAAAGCATCAAAAAAGCTTTAATGATTATTTCTAAAAATGAAGGAAACCTATTCTCTAAAGATTGTGATGACTTAACTCTTGTATTGTTTGGCATACTCATTTGAGGTGGGAGGGGGGAGTCGTGCAGAAACCTAAGCCAATGCAAATGCCTATATAAGGAATTTTGGATTAACGGATGTAATAGCTACCTAAGAAGAGCTCCAAGAAAGGCCAAGGACCCATCAGGTGTATGTCACTGCTGACTTTGGAATGTCTCAGAAGACACTCTCAACTCCAAGGACTCACATGAACTGCAGAGCAGGGTACAGCCACTCTTGGAGACCCTGGGCCAGACATACCCAGTCTATAACAAGCTGTAGTCTCACAGGTCATAGTCCTTCTCCCAACCACTCAGCACACGAGAAGGCCCTTCTGGTCTTAGCATTTCTGTCACCATCACTAGACCATGAGCCATGGTCAACCTCATGCTAACTATACTTCTTTTTCCGAGCACAGTGGTTCCCAACCTTCCTTATGCCATGACCCTTTCATACAGTTCCTCATGTGGTGATACCCCCCCAACCATTAAATTATTGTTGTTGCTACTTCATCACGATAATTATGCTGCTGTTATGAATTGGATCACCCCTGTAAAAGGGTTTTTTGACCCCCAAATGGGCCATGGTCCACAGGTTGAGAACTGCTGTCCTAGCAGCATGTGGGTTACTGCTTAGTGGGGGGAAAATGGCTTCTTGTGGAGCCCCTCGGTTGTCAACACAAGAGCAGTGTGTTTCATGCATGCTCACATTTCTCACAGCTCTGGGGGAATTGATGGAAATATGACCAATCAAATAAATTCTCTTTGGGCCTCTGAAAAAAAAATGGGTCTGGCGAAGGAGAAGGATTGTGCTCTGGAGAACCGTCCCTGTTACGTTTCCTTACAGTGGAAACATTGTCTTGGTCAGGGGCCTGTTTCTGAAACATTCCCAGGACTTTAGATTTTTGAGGAGAAAAAAAAAGCAAAAGAAAGTTTCCTGTTATAGTTCTGCCAAGGCAAACACAGGTCCAGTCCCCCAGAATCAAGAAATCACAGGATCATGCAGACAGTCTCAAGGGGACCGTCACAGACTCTAAATGGAAAACGATTGTTAATGCTGAGTGTGAGAATGGGGAAAGCAAATGTGGTGCCTCCCCTGCCCACCCTCCACCCCCCGCCTGCCAGCTCCTGTGATTGGGATGATTTATTAAAGTGCCAGGAAAGGAAGGGCAAGTTGCCTTCAGGGAGCAGCTCATTTCACGTTTTAGTTGCTAGTAAATAAGTCAGCCTTGGATAAATGTACTCATCGTGTGCTAGGAGGGGTTCTTTTGTAGAGGAGTAAGCACCGATCCTTAAAAATTCTAAAATCTTCCATGCCAAGTCCACAGTTGCTCTTTCTGTCTGGGAGTCAGAAGTGCCTGAGATAGTCTTTAAAGTGCAGTCCTCCTTTAAAAGGACTTTGATAAAGTTTTACTTGAGAAGAACTCAAGCTTTTGTCTTGTCCCAATGAGGGACTGTTCTAGAAAGTCATCTCTTTTCTATCATATCTCCGCCAGCTCCACCAGTTTCTCGGAGACTGCCATCTTGTCTTGTCCATGATTCATCATCTCTCTCTCCGACTAACTCCCAACCACTGGGGAAGATAGCTTCTCATCTTCACGAGGAAAATATCGTGAGATTTCCCAGAAGTCTCAGGAGAAAGCCATGCCCACATAGAGACCTCATTGGCTACTCAATGGCTATCTCCAGATAAACAAGCTAGACTCCACCCCTACATTTCAATCATAAAATTAACATAAGCACATGACTGCCACAATTATTTTCACTGCTACTTCATCACTGTCATTTTGCTACTGTTATGAATCAGGCGACCCCTCTGAAAGGGTCATTTGATCCCCACAGAGGTCACGACCCACAGTTGAGAACCACTGGTCTAGAGAAAAGATTTGCACAGCAAATCAAGAGCCAGGACGTGTTTCTGTCCTCTGTCTAATCACTGTACCTGTTTGATGGCTAGCAGCTATGCTTATTTATACTGAAGTCCTTTCTAGTGTTTGATCTGTGCCAGATAAGTGTATATCAGAAGTTTGTGCCCCAAACCAGTCCCTCTCATGAAACCTACATGTATGCTTCCTGGGAAGTGATATTTAAATTGAGACTCCAAAGATGAGTAAGAATTAGTCAAGTCAAGAAGATGGGAAGAGAGAGTATTGCAAATAGGGAACAACATGTGAGAAGACAAAGACATGATTTATCCTAGGAACCGACAGGATGCGTTCTGAGTCAGAACCATCCCACCAAGTAGCGGGACTAGCTGTAAGGTGTGAAGTAGTGAGGTTGCAGGGAAGGCTGGCAGGGGTCAAAAGAGTCAAGGCCTTTTAAGCCAGAATGTGAGGTCAGATTTTGTCTTACAAGCAACAGTGAACCTTTGAAGAGCTGAAAAGTAGGGCAAGGATGCTGTAAAATTCATGATTTCTTCTCACTGAATCATCTCATCCTTGTATCACAGTAGAAGGAGCCAGGCACTGTGTAGATGCTGCCTGGCTTCTTTTATGGTTCATGCACATGTCCAATGGCATCATTAGAGACCTGTAGGGGATGCAGACCTTACTAGATGACACTCAGAAGAGATGTCACCAAAATGGTTGCCCATAATTTATGCAGTTTCAGCAGGAATTGATTCTTTTAAACAAAAATATCCCACTACTTAGTTATAACAACAAAAATATTTTTCATAAGCCCAGCTACCACATGTCAGTCAATATACTTATAGGGCTAAACCTTTATGCTAATTTACTCTCTGGGACTTCTAAGGTGCTCTGATCAGACCTGTCATTATTACCCAGTTGCAAGACATTTGAATCATGTGATCTCTTCTGTACATAATCTTGTCCACTCGAGATTTTGTTGCTGTTGGTGTTTTCATAGTCACTGATTTTGTTGCAGTCTCTAGGGTTTAAGCTACAATGTTGTGGTAATTAGTATTTGTAAGCCCATATCAATACTTTTTAAAATAATAAATGAGTAATTAAAATGAGAAATATAAAAATGACTTCGTTTCAATTACTAATAATGCAGCAATTAAATGTAGAAAGATTTTTCAACAGTTTTATTGTCATTATTCATATAAATATTACATTCATGTGTTCTATAACTCTATCACATATCATTCTTTGTTTAAAATCAGTTTTAAGCATTACTAAGGGTATGGTATGGTATGGTATGGTATGAAATCCATGAGGTGGAAACACAATGCATTACTATAATAGGTGACACCACTGCCTATCCTTTGGGCCCAATTTCGATCCTGGAAGTCAGCCACCACCAGGTTTATTTGTAAGGACCCTTTCCCTCAATTCCTCCTAATCTTTCCTAATGAGACGACTTTGAAAAAACCTCTTCCCCTGTGTTGAATTCTGATTCCTCTGGACTATGCTCACTGCCTTTATTCTTCTCATCTTTTCTAGCCTTGGGTGGTCCATGGCTCCAGTCTTCTTTGCCTCTAAAAGCTCCTAAGACTCCAGCCTCTCCCCAACTTGCCTCCTGGCAAAGTCGCTGATGGCACCAAATGCATTTCCAGACTCATTGTGACTGTCAACCCTACCACTTTGCTGTTTGTTCTCACAGCCAATTAGACCATTGTGAATTGAAACCTCTTTGGTTAAAGACTTAGCTTGTGGTGCTCAGAAGTCCTGCCTACAACTATTGCAGATCTCTAAATAAAGGCTTCCAGCAATATGCAGAAGCAATTCCCGCCATTATGTTGAAAAATCACTGCCCAGGCCCCTCTCTGTCTTTGTTTTCTGTCTCTGTAGGGGCACAGAGAACAATTTATGAGTCCAGAGGCACTGTCTTTGTGGCAAATTTGCTCCAGCTCATGAAAGGCTTCTTGGCAGCAAGCCTGACTTTGGCCATTTATGCTCTCAGAAGAAGAACTTCTTCAACCCATGTAGACCTTGGGTTTAAAGTTTCCGGTTGATGTTTAAGAAAATACAAACCATTAGAAGATGTCCATTGCTCTTATCTATATAGCAAAGCTTTGGGAATAAATAGAGCACTCAACAGCAGAGAAGTGTTTGGATGCATCTGGGTGCATCCACTTAAGATAGCACACAATGTTTACAAATGATGATGATGATGATGAAGGAGCAAAAGGCAAGCATGCTTATGATGAGAGCAAGGGATGAAAATATGAACTGTGTGTGCACTAGCCTTGCTAGTGTATGTCTATGGGGTTGTGGACAAGAACTAGAGGATAATATAAAACACAAAACTAATAATAGCCAGAGTACCCAATGGACTACAGTTATGAGGCAGTGACCTGTACCTTATTTTATTTAATTCTCATAACAGCCCTGGTAGGTTGGCATTTTTATCATGCTCTTTCTGCAGATGTGAAGCTAAGTGAAGCTGAGCAGCTGCTAGAGAGTGACTGAAGCAGGACTCAAAACCGGATTATCTTTCAACTACAACATCCTGTTGGATTCATGTGGCAGTCAGTTTTATGTGTCAAATTAACTAGGTGATGGTGCCCACTTGTTTGACTAAACACTAGTCTAGAGGTAGCTATGAAGGTACTTACAGGAGATTATCCTTTAAATCAGTTGACATTAAGTTAAGTGGGTGGACCTTCATAATGTGGAGGTGGGTGGCTCTGATCGAATTAGTTGAAAATCTTATGAGCAGAAACAGGTTTCTCAAAGGGATAAAGGTCGTGCTGTACTATATGAATTTTGGATTTCCCAGCCCCTACAATTGTGTGAAACAGTTCCTTAAAATTACTAACTGTATTTCTTTATCTTCCACGATGATTTTGTTTCTCTGGAGAACTTTGACTAAGACAATTCATTTAGCTAGTGGTATCACCGATGAGGTGTTTTGCTTTAGATATCTGTTGATGTTATAAAGCTATCGGTATGGTCATAATAAAAATGACGCATTTTCAAGATAATCAGAACTAAATGAGATACAGGGGATAGCCTATTAACTATGGAGGTCATGAGTGTAACCCAGCAATCATGATTCTGAGACAAGTTATATCTTTAATTTTTCCCAATGTTGAATAGTTCTTGTACACCTCTCCCACCCAAACCTGAATCTATTTCCTTGTAGTGATTTAGAGGAAAGCCCTTCTTAAAAAAAAAAAAGGAAGGAAGATACAAGACCTCAAAGTGATCCCTATCCTTCTTCTAACGTCTTCCTTGCAGACAACTGAGTGAGTGGGAAGCACTCCTCCTTCCAGGGACCCATCCTACCTTGCTTTTTTATACCTCCCTAGACTTGCTTACCTCAGAACTCTGTCATTACGTGGCTCCATAGCACATTAATATCAGACAAGACCATTCTGTGACTCTGATGGCTAAAGACAGAATCCAGGCTCATAATCATGTCTGAGTGTAGACAAAATCACCAATCAGGTCCAAACATCCTGTTCTCTGGATAAGGTGAATAACTGGTATATTTTACAACAATCAATGATAGCATTAGCCTCATTCTAGATTTCTCTTCTTCTAGATGAAGTTAAGGTACCTTATCATGGACTTTTATCACATTCTCTGTGTGATAATTTAGATTTGTGTGACAGATTAAATAATTTAGACTATAACTATGCTTCTTTGAACATGTCTCAGCATCAACTCATGAAAATCCAAATATTCTAGGATCTCTTTCCAATCACCCATTTCCGATGACAGTTCCCAGTTCCCCATGGTCTGTGTGGGCCCACATTACAATGTTAGGCGGTAAGCCTTACTTGTTGGGGTACAGGAGTGTTCCTGACTGTCTCTGGCTGCAGTTAGTTGACAGTACTGCCATAGCACTTGCTAATGATCACTTCAATTTCATTCTGCCTGGAGCTCATTCCCACAGACCTCCAGAGTCCAAATGGGTGAGGGAATCAGCATCAGAATCACAAGGTTCCAGGTTCAAATTCTGGCACTTCCCTTCATGAGTTGTGTGACTTTAGGCAAGGCATTGCTTCTTAAGCATCAGGTACGTCTGTTATTAAGCAAAGAAATAACAGTCCTAATTTATTTGGGTGGTGGTGACTTGTTGTGTGGGGTTAAAGTGCTTCCACCTCACAGAAACCCTGTAGGCCTGAGTAGAACTGCCCCATGAAGTTCCAGGCTGTCAATCTATACAGAAGCAGACTGTAACATCTTTTCCCATGTAAGAACTGGTGGTTTAAAGCACCACCCTTTCAGTTAGCAACCAAGTTCATAACCATGTGTTACCATGGCTCACTGTGATGAGAACAAGTGCGCTAATACACACAAAATATTTCCTAGTGCCTGGCATACAGTAAACATAAGATATGCTGTAACTGTTGTTTATTTACACAAAATTATTCATCCCTAAAGACTCCTACTTCATAGGGAAAGAATCTTACCCCCGTCTCTGAGGCCATGAATCATATTCAGAGCCTGTTCAGGTTGATTTGGGATTGTGGAGACTTCCACTTTGGGGTGGCCTCCACAGCTCATATCAGAGTCACTGAGCAACTGAGATGTTTGAACTAGGAACTTTTCGGACAACTTTTATTTGTCCTATACTCCACAGTGATAGAGGCATTGCCAAATCCTCCACTCTAATGCACAGACTTGACTGGTTTTGCCTCTGCCTGGGTACAAACAAGGCTAAGTTTACTTACCTTGACCTTGGTTAACTTTTCTTACCTCTGACTTTCCCCCCACCCTTCCTACCAAGACCTCATTGTGAGATTCCAAATGCTGTCTTTATTCTACTCTTTTATTCTCTAACCCCAAGTTTCCTTCTTGTTTTCCCTTAATGATTGTCAATATGTGGAGCTCATGAATCACGTGTACTGCAAGTAAAATGGACACTTTTGATATATAAGTCAAAATTGAATTTGTATTAATGAGAATGTTCTGGGAGTAGTTTAATTGACATACATAGTACTGTTATTATATGAGTATTCAGCAGGATGAACTAAATGCCTAAGCATGATGCCAACAAAGTGCATAGGGAGCTCAGAGGAAGCATTGATTGGACACCATGACAAATGAACAAACAGGGCCAGAGATAAGAGACAGGGTGACTTGTCATAAAGCTCTTGGAATATGCCCATTCCTCCCTTATCAGCATGACGAAGTTTCAAAGACCAGGTCATTATATGAAAATCGACATTATTCAAAAATAGAGGATGACCATCTCAAATCATAAAATGAATGCTGACTGCATCGCTATGTAACTACCAAGTGACATCATGACATAACTCTCAAACCACTGAGAATCATGACCCAGTCAAGTAGACACATAACCTAAACCATCACAGCTAGCATTACTCTAGTCTCACATCTGGGCATTCATCCCTGCCAGACTTATGTTGTTCACACACAAACTAACTGCATAGTAGATTTTTTACTATTATCATAAATGTGAAATGTCAGATTATGAGATAGTCAATAAATGAAGAATAGAGGCAATCAACCCCCAAAGCACTGAAAGCCTGATCTGGAGAAGTGAGTGCTGCTGCTGGAAAAGGAAAGGAGGGAATCAATAAGTGCTAGACTACACCATCTATTGTGCTGGATAGAAGAGCCTCGGATGAAGCTTTGGCATTCAGTGCTATAAGGTCTGTATAATTCATAAATTTGAACAGGCTATTTCCCCTCTTGTACCTCAATTTTCTCAGATATAAATTGGGGGCAATAATATCTGCTTCATAAAATGATGGTGAAGTTTAGATTTGATGACACATCGAATCTGTTGTCTTATGTTTTTTACAGTATTCTATCATGATCTTATTGACCTTATTATGGGGGAATAGAATTGGCAGGAGGGTCCAGTTGCAGAGGGAGAGGCTTCAGAATACATGAAACTCCACCTTCCACCTTTGCAGGGTCACTCTAGACAGTTCTCACTTCATGGTGGGGGCATTGCCATCCAAGAGGGAGGCCTTCCCAGGGCATCTTTGCCTCAGAGCTAAGGGGATATTACAGAGCTTGGGATGGAACTCCTGGATCTTGCCTTAGTGCTGTTATATATAAAGACAACATGCATTCAATGCAACTTACTGGCTAAGGTGAGTGACAGGCTGTCCATAATTGATATGTGCTGGAAGTTAGTGGCTTTTTTTTTGGGCAGGGGGCATCACTGCTCTCCGGCGGTGGGAGTAGGAGGCCCATCCCAGTGGGCCGCAGTCCCGCGCACAACCACTACGCCACCGGGGCTCAGCCCAAGTTTGTAGCTTTTTAAAAAAAATTAAGAATTAGCAATGATTGCCATATATACTCGAGTATAAGCTGAATTTTCCAACATGTTTTAATCCATTTTTTGTGGTAAAATTCAGTGCCTTGGTGGATATTTGGGTCAGCTTATACTCGAGCATATATGGTTCTTGTTTTGACCCTGTGCAACCTCTTTAAAACTATAATGAAATATTTACACAATTGAGTATTGTTGTTAGCAGCCATTGAGTAGTTTCTGACTCATACTCAGTGAAAAATAGCCAGGATCATCCCACAATTGTTGCTATCTTGGAGCTCATGTGTGTAGTCCACATGTCAACCCAGCTTGTTGAGGGTGTTCCTCTTTTTTTGGCAGCCTCTCTACTTTATCACATATGAGGTTCTTCTCTTGATAGCATGTCCAAAGTGTGTGAGACCAAGTCTCACCCTTGTTGCTTCTAAGGAGCACTCTGAATGTCCTTCTTCCCAGACAGATGTGTCTGTTCTTCTGGCAGCTCCTAGTGGGTTTTTTTTTTTTTTAATTTCCAGCCCCATAATTCAATTGCATTGATTCTTCTGTCTGCCTTACTTATTGCCCACCTTTCACATGTACATGAAGCAATCGGAAATACCATGGTTTGGGTATTAGTCTTCAGAGTGACACCTTTGAATAGTCATTATGAACTTGAGCACTACCAATCACTTCAAAGGCTCCTGTTCCCTCTCTTAGCCAGGCCGATCCTTCCCCATCCCAGTGGTGAGCTCTCTTCTGATTTTGTTTTCTACTCATTTCTTTCACTTGTCTTTTTGTTGTTGTTGTTGTTGAGGATTTTCTATGTTGCTGCATAGAACTGTAGTTATTCTTAGTGTATGTGAATGCTTCTTTCCTGGGGGCCGCACCATACATAGTCATGTGAAGCAGCCATAGCTGTGGGATATCCATTATAAGAACAGACCACAGTTCATTTACTCATACTATCACTGATCAACAATTGGATTGTCTGGGGCTGTGAGCATTTGGATTCAATGCAGCTATGAACATTCTTTTACATTGTTCATGCTAAATATTTTCTAGCAAATATGCTTAGTAGCGTAATTGTTAAAGGATAGAATAGGTTCGACTTTACCAAGTCATGTCCAGTTGTTTGCCAAAGTGATTGTGTCCATTTGGGTCCTCCAAGAAACAGCTGGTAAGATGCAATTAGATATGCAAGGGATGAATGAGGCAAAAGAAACTCTGTAGAAATGGTCTTAGTTTTTATGAGGGGAAGATATGAAAGTTATGAAGGAAGAAGGAAAAGAGCAGGACTACATATAAGGAGCCTGCAGACTGCAATGCTGGGCTGGCCCCGAGGAAGGGAGAGCGTGATGGAAGGATGCCAAAGGGATGCTTGCTTTCTAAAAACTTTATTTTTCACCTTTAACATTTAAATCTTAAATCTTTTTGTAAAAATAATATGTGTTTTCCTGCAGTTTCTACATGTGCAGTTCAGTCATGTAATTTGCTTAATTTGAATTGAACAACTGTTTTTTCACTCCTTATCTGAGTTGTTCCTCCTCTATTAACATCAACTCAAGGTCTCCTAAGTTAATCTAGTTTTTCAAGTTGTTGTCTCATCTTTTTTTTGGGGGGGACACCACTGCCCTCTGGTGGGAGTGGGAGGCCCAGCCTTACTCCTGGATAGCTGCTACTGGATTTGAACCGCCAAGCCAGTGGACCGCAGTCCCGTACTCAACCACTATGCCACCGGGGCTCAGCCCTCATCTTTGATCCCATACAGATAATTCTTAAATGATCATAATGTTCAAGGCAAACATTTTTAACTTGTTAAATGTCTTAAACTAGATTATCTAGAGAAACAAAACCAGTGTTTCTTATTTATATCTATATACGTGTGGAATTTCTATCAAAAATGGCTCACATAATTGGAGAAGCAGACAAATTGGAATCTAAGTAGGTTTCAAGTTCTTGCGCCAGTTATTAAGCGGGAGGCTTCTCCTTACACACACTGCTGCAGGAGCAGATGAATTTAAAATCAGCAAGAACACCACAGACTGATGGTGGCTGAATCCAATGTAAGCAAGTTAGGCTTGTGATTGAAGTAGTAAATTAATTAATTCAAGGTTGGTAGGTCAGATTGTAAGGCACTGATGGCTCCTGGGATGGGCAGGCAATATTACAAGCCCTTGGCCAAGTTTAAAGAAGCAGATGCAGAACTCAGACAAAGATTTAGGAGGCAGGTGGTGACCTGATCAAGGCTGTTGTGTCTCATACTCATTTTCTTTTTAAAAATCATTTTATTGGGGACTCTTATAGCTCTTATCACAATTCATGTACCCATGCATTATGTCAAACACTTTTGTACATATATTGCCGTTCTCAAAGCATTTTCTTTCTACCTGAGCCCTTAGTTTCTAGCATCTCATTGTGTAAAACAGCTTAGTTGCTCACACCCAATCCCATCCTGGAATTGACTACACTGTGCTAGGTCACATCATTAGGAGTTACTAGCTATTCATTGCCAAAGCACTGCGCAACCTTCCGGAGATCTTTTTCCTGTAATTAGCTTTCGCACTTGGTGTGAAGCTGGATCTAGATATATCATTTTCTCCCACTTCGACACCAACTTTTCCAAGATCCATTCATTGAAGAAGCCCTTGATGTTTAATACTGATCTTTTCATGTGGAATGTAGTGTATGTGAGCATGCCACATGACCATGTAGTTCAGTGGTTCTCAACCCTCCTAATGCTAAGACCCTTTAATACATTTTCTCATGTTGTGGTGACCCCCCCAACTCTAAAATTATTTTCATTGCTACTTTATGCTCTAATTTTGCTACTGTTATGAATCAGGCAACCCCTATGAAAGGGTCATTTGATCCCCAAATGGGTCACAACCCACATTGTAGTTGAATAAGGAGAAATATCAAATTCTTTATTGTCAGGCAATAAAGTGGCTCAGAAGTCAGAATGCTAAGTCTGAAATCCTAACCTACCACTAATGAGTTCTGTTATTTTTGATAGCTTATTTAACTTACTTTTGGCTCTGCTTCCTCATTTGTCAAATACAACTTAAGTAGTAAGAATAGTGGTAATGTTCTTGTTAGGTACTGTTGAATCGGTTCAGACTCACAAGGACCCCCCCCCCTATTTTATTGTGACTCATGTACTAAATATGGCCCAGTCCTCTGCCATCCTATTATGCTTGAGCCCATTGTTGCAAACTCCGTATCATTCCAGCTTGTTGAGCATCTCCCTCTTTTTCACTGCTCCTCTAACTTACCAAACCGGAAGTTCTTCTCCAGGGATGGGTCTCTTTTCATGAGATGTCTCAAGTCTATGAGATGAAGTCTTGCCATTTTTGCCCTAGGGAGCATTTCAGCACCTACTTGGCCAAATGATTGAGTTTAAGAAATTCATATTTGTATCCATTCCAAAGAAAGGTGACCCAGCATAATTTAAATTCAAATAAGTAGGAATCTCATTAATATCAAGTGCAAGTGAAATTTTGCTGCAGATCATCTAGCAACAGTTGGACTAGTATATTGGCAGGGAGTTGCCAGAAATTCAGGCCAGGTTCAGAAGTACAATTAGAACAAGGGATAAAATTGCTGATGCCAGATGGATCTTGACTGAAAACAGAGAATACCAAAGAATAATAATAATAGTAAAACCCAAACAAAGAGTTTCATCAAGTCAATTCTGACTTGTGGCAACCATGAATCATAGTAAAACTATGCTTTATATTCAATGGTGGCTATAAACTTTCAAAAGTAAATTGTCAGGTTTTCCTTCCTTTTCTTTTGTTCCTCCCCCTTCTTCTTTTCCTTGTTTCCCTGCCATTCAATTTCCTCCTTTTACTGTGAATTGGATGAAGGTTTATAGATCAATTCTGTTTTCTAATAAGAAAATTCATACATGCCAGGTCTTTCTTCAGAAGGACATTTGGGGGAAACCAAAATCATGAATCCTTTGCTTTATAGCTAAATGTGAATCCATGTGTGCGGCTCAGATGGCCTTAGTGGTAATAATAGTAGTATAAATTTTAGAGAGTTGCTGTGAGGATTAGATAAGCTATACAATTCAAAAAACAAACCAGTGACTAATAGTAACACTCCGTAGGTGTTAGGTATAACTTTACAATCATAGTTAAAAGTGCCAGTTTCAACTATTCCCAGGTTATACATATGTGTTATACATAAAAATAGGAATGGATTTTATTCTTGAGGTCCAATATGGAAAATTCTGTGGTGTTTTATTTTCAATCAGTGCTATTTTCATTTTAAACAGATAGTATTCCTGTGGTAGGCCTGGTTGACTAGAGAAACAAATACAGTGACAGTCATATATGTATGAGAGAGAGCTTTATATCAAGAACTAATTATGTATCATGAAGACATCCCTGCCCAGTGCAACTCAAGACCAAGTCCGGTACTAGTCCATAAGTTCTTCAGAATCACACAGTCACAAGCAATGATGCAGAATGCAGGAAGATCACAGGCCAATGGGTGCAGTCTGATGTTTCCAATGGTGGTGGATGCATCTCCAGGTCTCTGGCAGGTCTCAGAGTAGCTTGCCAGCAGAAGGTGAAGGCAGAGAGAAGGGGAGGTTTCCAGAATCCTCTTTATGAGAATGCCATACCTACAAGAAGTCCCTATCAGGCCGTGACCTGATTGACAGGGTAAATTCCACCCTACACTTTTGTATATCCTCAAGCTGGCATGAGATTATATAACTACCACACTCCCTTTTCAGAGAAGGACTTGATGATAGTTTCACCTTTTATGTGACACAGTTCTGAGCATTCAATGAGTTACCTAATACAGAGTATATCCGCAGATATTCTTGATAGAGAATCCTGCTTCGATCTAAAAATCCCACAGGTGTCAAAACCAGCTAGACTAACCAGACACTCAGCCTTTTTAAAGTTTCACCTGATTCACAGTCTGCAGAGAGGAAATACCGTAACACTCCTTTCAAGAGTTTGCATAAGTCTGAGTATGAGCAAGAAATTCCATTCCTTTACTTGAAAAAAAGAGAGACATGATCATTCTTTTAGTAAAGTTTATTAATGCTCCGAAGCATTTCTCTTCTCTTTCAGAACGTGCCTGTTAGCTTGGTTGTTGCAGAGAACAAGGAGAGGAACTAGCTGTAGTTGGAATACTGGGAGAAGCTGAGAACTAACCATCGAGGGTTCCTGGTCCTGAAACACAGTCACACAGTCTTTGCCAACCTTCAACTGGTGTGCTGAGCTGTAGTAGCAAGACACTTAAAAATGGGTAAGTCTTTACAAAATTATTCTTTACTGATTCCAAAATCAACTCTGGGCTCACATTCACTGGAAAATCACATGAGCACAAACCCGGAGTCATTCTCAATGGAATAAACATTAGTGGAACCACACGATGATCCCTAGTCTACATAGAACAGCTGTCTTCTCTTTCAACCTTCAGGTAAAATCTTGACTTTCTCCCTTTTATTGAAACAAAACAAAACAAAAACATCCCAAATAACTTGTATGTTACAAAATAATCCAAGTCCATTTGAGTTTTACTTTTCTTGCTTTCACGATAGCAAGGCTATTCACACCTCTTGTCCAAGGTCTGAGGAGGTTCGTCAGTTTAAAAATGGATTAGCAAGGAGATCAAATGATATTACATTTTAAACAAAAAATGTTTACCAAAATCGAATTTACAATGCTCTCTGACTGATAACAATTCCTATCCCTCAATCATGAACAGAGGGAATTCACTGGAGGCTTAATCCATGTGTGAACCCTGGAAATTGATCTGGAGCTTCCACTGTCATCCATAGCCTTATACAAACCAAGCGTTCACAATGTAAGCTGGTACAATTCCGTCCTTTAGATCTGAATTGTATTATTTGCAATCCTTAGATTACACAGGCTGGTGTGCTTCTTCTATGCGAACTTAGTTGAAACCTCATTTACATGGCTCCTTGCTTGAAAACAAGATTTTAAGACCCCAGATGCTATTCTTTGTCAGACCAGGGTGCCATCTATCCACCATGCTTTTGTCACCACATTTTACGGTAACATCCATTTTTCAGTGGTTTCTTCATGTGGTCCGGAATCAAGAAGGGTCATATCATAAGAATTAGTTGTTATTTGATCAGGATAGAATTAAACTCTTGCTCCAAATACATGCATACATCTATGGTTTATATGTCTCTGCTTCACCTTAGAAACATCATTGACATTTTATGTTAGAGAACACTAATAGTTATCCCCTCAGGAGCTTTACTTCCACTGCCATCAAGTCAAGGCTGACTCATAAGTGACCCTCTAGGACAGGGTGGAATTGCCCCTGTGAGCCTGCAAATCTTCACAGCCATGGAAAGCCTCATCCTTCTCCCGAGGAGCTGGTTGGTGGTTTCAAACTGTTGACCTTGCAGTTAGCAGCCCAATGTATAACCATAATGCACTGATAGCATCATTAGTTTAACCAATGGTATAGAACTGAGAACACTGTTGAGAAGAGGAAATTAAATGAGGATAGGTCAGCTACATGCATTGTTGGCATGTACAGTTTGAACTATTAGTTAAGGGATACTATTTACATAAACAATGGAGGTTGGTGATCGGGAAATTTTCCAATTTAATGCATGTCAAAATGAAACAACAAGGGCATTAAAATTGTAAGTATATGGTAGTTCAGTGCCACCATTCATTGAGCACTCTAAAGGCAAGAGATTCAAACCAAAGTTGAAAGTCATCAGTTCTATGCCTTTGGACTAGCAGTCATCCGCCAATTCTCACACTAGGGATTTTCATCTATAAGTCCAATGGCCATAGGTGAGTCTGAAGTAAAGGTCAGCTTCCCTTAGAGGGGTTTCCACAGCTCCTCCTTCTGGTGTGGTCTATGAAGGATGTTGTTCACCTTGAAAGAACAGAGTCTAAAGTCTCTGTAGTCTATAGCAGTGGTCACCAAGAGCTGGATAGAAACTAGATCCAAAGTGTCTAATTAGGAACATAGTACCAAGCCTATTCTCTCCTTGGGTTCCACATAAGTATTGTTATGACTTTTTTTCTGATGGAAGGTTGCTCTTCCATGTTTTCTTACTAATACAGATATAATTGCTTTCTCTGAGATATACATGCCTTCCCCATAATTTTGAGTTAAATTTCCAGTAAGATTTCCTTATTATCTGTCAGCACCTGAATAATCGTAAGAAGATCTCTGGAGGAGACACTTGAATTGTGGTGCTGAAGAAGAATATGGAAAGTATTATGGCACCAAAAATCTGCCTTGGGGAAAATTCAGCCAGAATGCTCCTGAGAGGCCAGGATGTTGAGACTTTGTCTCGCGTACTTTGAGCATGCTCTGAAACAGACATCACGCTTGGTAAG
The DNA here is from genome assembly GCA_004026705.1 of Nesogale talazaci. Taxonomy (NCBI): domain Eukaryota; kingdom Metazoa; phylum Chordata; class Mammalia; order Afrosoricida; family Tenrecidae; genus Nesogale; species Nesogale talazaci. The sequence continues at coordinate 198,033 of PVJH01000097.1, read as the reverse complement.
GTAGAGGGGAAATGCAAGAGAGGAAGGCCCTCGGCCAGATGGATGAATGCAGTGGCTGCTGCCATGAGCTCATGCATAGGAACAATTGTGCGAATGGCACAGACCCGGGCAGTGTTTCCTTCTGTTCTACACAGGGTTGCTGTGAGTTGGAGCTGCAGAGATGGCAATTAACAGCAGGATGGAGCTTTAGAATATGCAGTGAGTAGACAGAGGTGAGGTGGCATTGATCTTCCAAACAAAGGGATGCATGTTTACATTTGCCTGGGAATAGGGTGGCAGAGTGGTCACCACAAAGTCCGACGTTTGAAACCACCAGGTGCTCTATGGGATAAAAAGGAGGTTTTCTTCTCTCATTCAGATTTACAACCTCAGAGCCCAAAGGGGCATTTATATTCTCTTCAATGGGGCAGGATGACTTGGAATAGATGGCACGAGTATGATTTTTTGAGGTGGGGGAGAAGAAAACTGTGGAGAAAGAGACTCGGTCTCTTTACATCCATGACACAAAAAGTGGAGGGTGGGATGATGCATGATAAGGGTTGATTATGACAATAATTTTACTGATTATAGCTAGTTATGTAGTTTACTTATAATAGCTAGCTAAAACTATTATAGTTAACTCAAACTATTACTATAGCTAGCTAAAACTATTACAACAATAGTTTTACTTATAGCTAGTTTATATTTTTGTAAGAAAATATATATGAAAAATAGTTTTGCGGCCAACTGTGGTGCAGTGAATTACTTGATAAGGATTTTCTAGCCACAGTCTTTGTAACTCCCACCAAGTGACTGGGTAGAACTATGCAAATGAACTGCTTGTGGTTCACCATGGGAATTGGCCAACATGCCAGTGGTGCCAATCAGTTACATATAAGGACAGTGGAAAACTCTGGGCAGCCTCCCAAATTCTCAAACCCCCTTCTCACCCCTGACAATGCTAAAGGAAGTGAAAATGAGTCTTGATCGAGGAATTGTACCCTAATGGTCCTGTTACCTTCAAGTAGATTTGATTCCAATGTCTACCGTGCTACTTTGTGAAGTTCAAGAAAGTCAGACAAAGCCCCATATGCCATGTTTATGCAGAGTAAAGAGCACAGAAACGAGAATACCTGGGGGCAGAAAGCTTGGCCAAAGTAGATATTGACAGAGTGGGAGCAACTTATTTGGAGTAGCAATTGGAGTTCTGTTTTTTTTTTCACTTGAAATTGTGGGGGGGGGGGGTTGTCAAAGAAAATTGTCAACCAAAATGGCATTACAAATGGAATCCCCTACCCCGCAGATTTAAGACATTACCACCCATGTCTTTTGGATTGAACTGCATCAGGTGTTTTTCTGTCTTCTTTATGTTTGTCTTTGGCTTGCGATATTAATATGTTATTTTTAAAAGAGTTTTAAGCATGCAGAAGCTATAGAGAGTTTCCTATTCCCCCTATCCCTTGCATGTACCATTTCCCCTATTATTAGCATCTTGCCTGCTTGTGGGACATTTGTCACATTTGGTGAACCAGTGTTGACACATGATTGTTAACTAAAGCCTATAATTCACAGTGGGGTTCACTCTTGGGTTATACAGTCAGTTTTGACAAATGGTTAATGCCATGTTTCCACCATGACAGCGTCTTTCAGAATATTTCCCCTGCCCTAAAAATGCCCTATGTACCACCTATTTCACTCCTGTCCTTTCCGTGGATGTCTGACAAACATCAACCTTCTCAGGGTCTCTAGAGTCTGACATTTTCAAGAATGTCATATAGTTGGCATCAGTCTGGTATATAGGCTTTCCATTGCTATCAATGTCTAAATTATCATTCCTTTTCATTTTTGAAATGTACTCCATTGTACCATTGTGAATGTATCCATTTATCTCTTGAAAGATAATTTATCTCTTGGAGCATGTGGACATACACTTTCAGCTCATTTGGGATGACCTTTGGCCTTAGAACTTATTTCGATGGCTATTGCCTCCATGAGCATGTAAGTTCTGTGAATGTGCGGATTATGCAATTTGCATCTCTGAACCTCACCCCTGCAATTATTCATGGTACGTATGTGCCTGTCCTCAGAAGACACTGATATATGTTAAATTAGTGGGAACTGACTTCTGCTGTTTCTGTTTTTTGGGCATCACTGCTCTCTGGTGGTGGGAGTAGGAGGCCCAGCCCCACTGCTGGAAATGAACCTCCATCCCAGTGGGCCGCAGTCCCGCGCACAACCACTACACCACCGGGGCTCAGCCCGACTTCTGCTGTTTCTTTGGTGGCTCTGACAGAGTAGCACTCCCTTCTCCAGACCCCTGTGTTCAGGGAGAAGGGCAACTCTAGCTATAGGGGAGCCCACAAAATCACCTATAAAGCAGCACCTCACTCGTTGCACTTCTAATAATGGACAATGGCTCCACAGACAACAATGGTCCCAGGTGAAGCTTCTCAGAAAGCAGGGTCTGAGACCCAAAGAGAAAATCCAAGTCTGTCTTAGGGTCTCTTTTTGATAGACTGCTACCTTAATGTAGCCCGTGTGAGCCCCAGGTCCTGTCTCATGCCACAATGTCAGAAGACAGGAGACAGAGCTGACAGGTCTGACGCCTGCCAGCCTGGGGCAATTTAGACCCATGCCCACCTTGAGTCTTAAAGTGTGCATGTGCTTTACTGCTAAGTATACTCCTACTGAAGCCTCCGCTTCTACTGACCTACCTGTTTGAGAGTTGCACTTGGTTTCTGCCCTGGATCTGAATCCATCCAAAGGCTCTCTGGGAAGACATGCATACTGATGATTTTTAATGCATCACTTCTTCCTGCCATTGTGCTAGTGTGGTATTTATCAGATTGTGGAGTCAAATCTATTTATCAGCTGATGTCTAATGAGTTTGGCAGATGCTTGCAAAGCATGTATGATAATGTTGTTGGGGAGAAATTAATGTTCCCAGAACTTGACTTACATACTCCCTCAAACAAAGGGTTTTTAAGACTTAGTCTACTGTTTTTGTGGTTTCTATTGGTAACATCTGTCTTGGGAGAAGTATAATCAGAATGTTCTTTAGAACTGAGCATGGCAAGGGTTCATCTCGCATACTTTAGACATGACAAATCAGGAGAAACCAGTCGCTACAGTAGGATATTCTGCTTGGTAACAGGGAGGGGCAGCAGAAAAGAAGACCCTCAATGAGATAGATGGACTCAGTGGGTGCAACAATGGCTCAAACACAGCAGTTGTGAGGACGGCATAGGACCAGGAAGTGTTTGCTTCTGTTGAACATAAGCTTCCTATGAGTCAAACCAACTTGGCATCCAACAGAAGCGGTAATTGGAAACGTGTTGGTGAGCACATTTTTTGAAGTGCAATAGAAGCATCACATGGTGAAATATACTGTTTGATAAGTTAGGAAGGATCTCAAGGCTGCACTGTCAACATTGTAGTGGTCTCCACCCCCCCCCCCCCAGTGTCAATGTGCTCTTTTGGCTAGAAACTCAGAGCCTTGCTGGGAGCAGACTGGGAATTCAGCTTGGACATTAGTGGTTACTAAGGGTTTTCACCTTTGGGAAATGGTTCAGAAGAAAGTACCATATAGTGAACTTTTGTTGTATATCAGGCACCAGCCTAGGCCCTTTATAATATATTATTCCATTTGACCTTTTTGTTTGTTTTTGGCATCACTGAATTCCATTTGGTCTTAAAACAACTCTTCAAGATCGATAATAGTCTCCCTATCTGTTTACTGCTTTTATAATAATAAATGATAGAGCAAGGAGGAGAAATCTCCCCATGATCATATAGTAAGTTTGTTGAGAGGTCAATCTCTGTAAGAAAGAACCAAATCGTTTTAATTGGCAGACTCTTAGCTGCTAGGATATACTCTGGCTTCAGTGTGGGAAGAGAGGTCTGGGAATTCCTTGAGGTTGCTTCAAAATTGTGCAAAACTGTGTTTTTGTGTGTGTGTATGTTTTCTAAAGAGAATCCCCCTAGTTTCCATGGAAAATTCTCAAAGTTTAAAAATAATAATGAACTTACGATACTGGAAATAGTGCTTGCATACAGACAGTAAGACAATATTTGAAAGATACCAGTTTGAAAGAAATGGTCACAGTTTGTTCCATTTTGCCCAGGTACAGACTGAACTGTGTCCTCTTGCTATCCCAAAGAGATATTAAAGCCCTAGTCCCTGTACCTATGAATATGATCTTGCTTGAAAGTAAGGTTTTCTTTTGTCAAGTTAATAAAGTATATAGCAATAGGATGAGTCCAAAACCTAACCACTTAAGAAAGGTATCATATAGAGTGGAGTGCAGACGCAGAAAGGCACACATAGGGAAAAGACAGACATCATGTGATGATGGAGTCAGTTGCACCTATAAGTAGTAAAGGTCTTCCCCTAAAAATTGTGTCCTGAGTTTGGACTCCTAGTATGCAGAATTTTGAGGCACTATATTTCCATGAGTCTGAATCAGCTCAATGGAAGAGAGGCAGACCGACAGATAGAGAGAAGCAGAGAGTTAGTTTTGTTCCTTAAAGTCACTCATTGACACCTATTGTTGAGTATATAAATTGGTTTACATTTATATATGTTGAATATATATGCTGAATATATCTCAACAATAGGAAACCAAACATTAGGTTAGGTCTGGTTATAAAATTAGAAAAGATACATTATTTCGGTTTGTGATTGAATCTGCATTAGAGGCTCCCTGTAGTAATTTTCTGAAGGTGAACTATATTCCTCAAGTACATAGAAGCCTCTTAGAAGCCATTGTAGACTATTGTTTGTGGGTATTATATTTTTTGTTGTACTTCTTGCTTATTGTCTTTCATTTTTCAAAGAAAATAGAGCAATGGCTCAAAATTGCTCAAAAAGGTAATGAAAGTCCTCATGAAAACATTACTATAGATATTACCAGTCAGGATAATGTAGTAAACCTAAACAAAGCTCAAGTGAGAATAAATACTGTATAGCTTTATCCTCAAACAAATGAAAGTATAAATGTGGAGATTTTGTGTTAGTAGTTTAAAAAGGAAAAGAAGGGGCAAGGAGGAAACAGGAAGGAAGGGGTGGAGAAAGGAAAAGGGAGGGAGGAAAATAAGCATGCCTGGATGGAGGGAGGGAAGGAGGGGGAGGGAGGAACAGAATGACAAAGAAGGAACATAAAAAGGAAGAAGGGGAAGGATGTAAGAAAGAGAAGAAAGAATAATTAAAGAAGTGAAGGGTGGGGGAAATGTGAGTAGGAAATGAGACACTGAAGACTGAATATTTTTTTCTTTGAAGGGGAGATAGGCTGACACAAGATTTATCCTCGGTCTTCAGTGTAAGAAAACCACCAGCCAAATGATAGTGTTGATGGGTCACATAAAGTCACCCCAACTTTGAGGCTCTCTTTGACATGACATTCACATTTCCAGTGCAAATACAGACAAGTGATTTTCAATAGCAAATTAATGGATGTTTTGGTCACTAAAACAGAGAACCTGCCTAAATTACTGGGTATTACACAAAGATGTGCTTCTTTTAATAAATCAGGATATAACAGTGCCTGCCTGTCAAGGTCACCTAGACCTGTTCTCCCCTCTTTTTCCACAAAGATAAATGAACATTTTAGTTGAGCACATGGACACCCAGAATGAAAATTACTTTTTGGCTTCTTTACAACTGTGACTGATTTCTAGCTAATGAAGTGTGAGGGGAAGGGATGTGTGCACCTTCCGGGGTGCATATTTATAGGACAAACACATGTGTCTTCTTCCTTATTTCCTCCATCTGCTGCCTGAGATGTGAAAATGATGAGTCATCTTGGACCATAGGCACTACATCCCTTCCTGGAGCAGAGCACTCATACCCTTCCTAGACCTCTCAGCTCCAGACTGTTACAGAAGATCAAAATAAACTTTAAATCTGGAACCACTGCCAAATTTGATCTCTGTTTCATGCAGTCAAACATATACTCAGACTACTACACAGACACTTGTATAAGCCATATAATTGCCAAGAAGTTCATGATAGCAGCTGCACATTTAATGACAATGGTTCTGCTCTGAGAGAAAGAAGAAGAAAGGCATTAAATGACACTGTTGGGTGTTACAAAATATCGGTGACAAACAAAGGGAAGAGCAATTGCTATCACACGTTCCTAAAAGCAGATATTTCATACTATAGTTAAACAAAACCAGTGATGTATATCGTAGAAATTGGCTCATGGCATATGTGTGGGGCATATATGATTAGTGAATTCAATTACTTTTATTATTGTTCTGTTTATCACTGTGAACCCAGAGTACAAGAGGAGAGGTGTTAGTTTTATCCCTCTCCTTCAGTCGGTTTGTGAGTCATGATTGAAACTGGGAAAAACAGTGCATCTGGATTAGTCCTGATAAAGCATCTGCAAGGCCTACAGAAAGCAAGACAGTTGTCAAATACAAATGAGAGGTTGTGGCCATATACCTTAGCATCCACCCATGTGTTCATGAGTAACTGATGGTCAACAACTGACATCCTGCTCTTGATTTCATATTGAAAGCAATGGAGACAATCAGGAGGTTGTGGTGAGAAGAATCAAGCAAGGACCCCAAAACGCTGCTTTTCATACTGAAATATGCTAGCTTTCCAGGAGTAAAGTGTTATTTGTTTTGCAATAAAGGAAGAGGTTTCTTCAAGATGTTGAAGCAATGCGAAGAGTGACCTTTCCAACATTCAGAAATTTGCTCAAGAGGAGGGCCTTTCAATGCTAGTTCTTAATCTAGAAGAAACAATTGACTACAGTAGTGGTTAAGCTGGTAGTGTTTGATACAGACGGTGAGATACTCAGCTTTCTTAAAAAGTATTTGAAATGGTTTGATCTCCAAGAGTTGGGTTTGTTCCCAACACTTGCTAATTCTCCTCATTTGTGGGACAACAGATGCTACATGAGATTTTCTGTCCCTACAATTGCTAATTTACTTGCCATGTCATCTTACCCCATTCAAATTAGACCCTGGCCTCTATAGCCTTGGAGGAAAAGAAGATCACAACCAAAATACCCAAAGAAATGACTTCTCTTTGTGCCAGGTTTAGTCCTGACATGAAGAAACCTGCTGCTGTTGAATCCAACTTCGAAATCTGATAGGACAGAGGAGAGCTGCTCCATGGGGGGTTGATGGCTGTACATCTTAATGGATACAGAGCTTCATATTTCTTTTGCAGAGAGACTGATGAGTTTCTGAGTCTCCAGCCTTTTAATTAGTAGCAAAATGCTTAACTCGCTGCACCAAAGAAGTGGAGACAAAACATCTTTGGGTATGGAGAGCTGAGTGAGAATGGTGACAGGAAACAATAGAGGTGATTCTGTAAAGCAGATTCACGCATTCCTCATTCACCAAGCAGAACCCTAAGTTAGGCATGATACATTATTCTTATTATTTGTCTTAGAGTTAAGTAGCCATCTGCTTTTCTTCTTCTATGGTGTATTTTTGCTATTATTACCTATCTTTATTACATATTTTATTGTGATACTTTCACGAGGAAGTACCCCCCCCAAAGAAAAATAACAGAAAAGCTGCACTGGGTGGAGCTTTCATAGTACTCATTTTTCCTGCTAGGCAAGCATCAAGCACCTCACTCTTAGTTAGTTCACCCAGTGGTATCATCTGGGAAGGTTCTCTCTAGTCACAGTGAATTTTTTCATGGAAGCAGTTTCCCTTGAACCTCATTTTTTCATGATAGTCGATTTAAGAGAACAGCATGCAGCTGTGAAATTTAGTTTCCTGCTCAGGAAACATGTCGCAGAAACTGTTATGATGTTGAGCACAGCTTACAAAAAGAGCACTATGGAAAAAACTCAAGTGTATGAGTGATTTTCTCATTTCAAAAATGGTGAAATGTCAATTAATGACAAGCTTTGTTCTGGAAGTCTATCAACTTCCCAAATGGGTGAAAATGTCAACTTATAGCGTACTTGGAGTTCTTTTCCCCAAGTTAGACTGTTAAGCTTCCTATTTAGAGATTATGAAAGATCATGTAACAGTGTGCAACAAAAAAGGCCTGATTTGTGGCAGATGGAAGATTTCATTTGTTACCATGACAATGTACCTGTTAACTCAGCCATCTCATTGTGCTAGTTTTGGCAAAAAAACAGCATGCCTCTCTTGCTCCACATACCTTACTCACCTGACCTCATTCCATGTGACTTATTTTGTTTACTTGAATGCAGACGCACATGAAAGGACAGTGATTTCATGACACAGAAGAGGTAAAGAAAAAAATGAGGGAGGTGTTGTCTGCCATCCAAACAGATGAATTTGAAAAATCTTTCCAAGAATAGAATGACAGGTTTGACAAATATGTTAAATGTAGTGGAGAGTGCTTTGACGGTGATAAGGTTGTTTTCTTTAAAAAATTAAATATATAGCTTTGGGGGTGAAATTCCATTTTCTTTTTTTTTTGGTACCCCTTCATAATAAATTATTTTTCTTATTGATTTGTAGGAGCTGCATATATTCTAGACACTAATCTCTATCTTTACATTGCAAAGATATTATTATAATTTTCCTTCTGCTTATGGTCTCCTTTAATGAGTAGGAAAGTTAAGCTTAATGTAGTTGAATATATCCCATTTTACCTTTATACATGTTGTCATTAGGTTCAGCTTTTATGTCAAAAATATAGTCTCCTATATTTCCTTCTAATTTATTTTCCCTTCCTTTTACCTTGAAGGCTTCAATTCACCGGAAATTTTGTATATGATGTAAGGTAGGGATCCAATTTTATTTCTTTTCCATTGCAATTGGTGGCATTCAAAAAACTCAGTCCATTTATTCTTTCCCCATAGCTCTGTAATGCCACTGTTCTCATAAATCACATTTCCATGTAGATGTGGTGCTATCTATTCTGTTTCAGCTGTCCCTTTGTTCTTCTTTTGCTGTTACCAATTGTTATGGTAACAAAAATGTGTTGGAATCCTAATTAATACATTTGTGGCTGTAACTCCATTTGGAATTTTCTTGGTTATGGCAATAAGGCCATTTAGTGTAGGCTGTGTCTTCAACCTACTAACTTTTGAGATATAAAAAGAATCGATTAAGCACAGAAGAAAGAAGACCCTGAGGAAATACCAACACTATCTGAATGTCACTGAAATATGCCCATCTACAAGCCTGTGAACTCCAAAGGTAGCCACCTAGAGAAGCCTCAACAAGAATGTTCACATAGGGAGAATACAGAGAATGATTCTCCACAGAGATTATGCCCTGAAATTAGACTTCTAGCTTCCTGGATTACGATAAATTACACTTTGTGTCATTAAAGCCTGCCACCATTTGTTATGGCAGTACTAGATAACTGAGACACTTTTCTAACTTATTCTAATTTTATAATAAATCTTGCCATATAAAAACTATTCCACTTCCTTTTCAAAGGTATTCCAATTATTCATAGTTATCAGGTCTTCCATAAAATATTGCAATCAATTTTTTAAATTGCAAGAAAGATGCTGATGGGAGATTTATTGAATCACACTGTCTCTAAAGATCAATTTGGGGAGCATCAGCATATTTAAAATATTGAGTCATCTCTCAAAAGCATGCCCTATTTCTCATTTTAGTTAGATCTTCTTAATTAACTTTAAATATTTTTTTTCATTTTCTTCCTAAAAGAATTACAGTTCTTGTGTTGGATTTAGTCCTGTGATATATGTGTGTGTATATGTATATATACATACATTATACTGCTAATATAGATGGGTTATTTAAAAATGATAACTAGATCTTGATAAATAGAATTTCAACCTTCTGCTGAACATGATGATGGGATAAGAGAAAAGTAAAATGAAATAGAGGAAAGAACCAGGAACCAAAGGACATTTATAATGGTCTAAATACATACATACATACACACACATATATATATATATATATATAGTCAAGAGGGGACTAGAAGTATGTACGCATACCTATATGTTAAGAATTAAGGTTGCAGATGTTCATTGGGCCTCAACTCAAGTACTCCCGTAAAACAAGAACACTTTGTCCTAACAATGCAGCATTCAAGCATTCCTGAAATGCTTGCTGAAGACACAATGTGTGCATAAGCAAATATGGTGAAGAAAGCTGATGGTGCTCAGCTATCAAAATATATAGCTTCTGGGGTCTTAAAGGCTTGAAGATAAACAGTCATTTAGCTGAGAAGCAACTAAGCCCACATCAAAGAAGCATACAAGCCTGTGTGATCATGAAGCATTGATGTGATCAGGTACTAGGCATCTAAGACCCAGAATAAAACCATACCCAAGGTGAATGAAAAGGCTGGCATGGGATGGACACCCAATGCCCATCTGTAGATAATTGGACATCCTCTCACAGGGGTCACAGGGAAAAGATGAGCCAGTCAGAATGCTGTATAGCACTGATGAAACACAGCTTTCCTCCAGATCTTTGTTGCTTCCTTCCCCCCACTATAACGACTTCAATTCTACCTTACAAATAGGATTAGACCAGAGCATACACACAGCTACAGATAAGAGCACACCACACAGGGATTCCCAGATAGATAAACTCCGCAGGGCCAACAATGAGAGTAGAGATACCAGGAGGATTAGGGGAGGGGTAGGGGAGAAAGGGGGAATCAATCACAAGAATCAACATATAACCCCTTCCAGGGGAACAAGTAATGGGAAAGTGGATGAGGAATGATAGAGGATGATGTAAGATATGGAAATAATGATCTATAACTTATCAAGGGTTCATGAGGGAGGGCTGGCATGGGAGGGAGAGGGAAGAAATGGGGAGCTGATATCAAGGGCTCAAATGGGAAGAGGATGCTTTGAAAATGATGATGATGGCATATGTGCAAATGTGCTTGGCACACTGAATGAATGTATGGATTGTGATAAGAGATGTAAGAGCCTCCAATTAAGTTATTTAATAATAAAAATTTCAATCTTCCAGTCTTGGAAGATAGACTGTCTTATTGATCTAATACGTTCTCTGTAGATTATTTTGTAATTTCTACAAAGACAAGCAAATATCTATAAATAATTGCAACTATGTGTTTTTTTCCCACTCCGGGTATATAATTCTTTTTAAAAAGTGTCAACTCGAGTTTGACTCATTAATGACACCACATAGGCCAGAGTTGAACTGTTCTGAATGGTTTCCTAGGAGGTTTTCTACTCTGGTAAAGAGTTACAGTGTCAGAAATCCATAGGGGATAGTTCTATAGCATCGCTATAAGTCAGAATGGAGTCATTGTTGATGAGACACACTGCTTTGATACAGTTCTTCATGATTCCATCATGACTGGCAAAGTCAAGCCAGAATGGATCTGAATTTGTAAAATGAGAGTGTACAAGAATGATAACCAGAATGGGAAAAATTACATGTGTCTTCCCTGGTAGAGATTTTACCTCCCACCTAGAAAATAAGGGCAGCTTGTGTGTTGTGTAGTAGCGAAATCTCTTGATCAAAAGATTTGGAAGATTTGGAAGCAGAGGTGTCTAGCTCAAAGATGTCACCAACTTGTCTCTTGGAATATGTAATACTCTTCACTGTCTTGACAATAATCCAGTGTCTCACTTCACCTCCTGAAAGGACTCACTCTACCTCCTCCAGGTCTCCAATCCCAGGGCTTTGATTCATGATTTTTCCTGTTCCCGTTATTGTTCTGGTACACCCACATTTTCTAAATTCAAATTGGTTCTGGTTTCACTGCCTTGACCAAGATTGAACAAGTTTGAAACTCCCTTGGCTGAAGTCTTTATGGGTATAGAGAACCAGTTTTTTTCTTTCATGGAGTTCTCACTGTATTCAAGCTGCAAGTACTTAATAGTCATGCCACTAAACTCCTCTTTCCACATATAATACCTTTTATTTCCTTTCCTTTTCTTACTAGACAGGTAAGAGCACTATAACAATATTGTATACATGTGACGATCTTGTCTTCTTTCTAAGCTGAAAGGAAATACTTTCAGCGTTTTTTCATTAAGTAGATATGTCTATAGATTTTATTCTTTTTATCCCTTCTGATATACTTTGTGCTTGATCTGGTTTTTAATATTTCCTCTCTGTGTATTTCTTATTATTTTGGTTTGTCTCTATTGTGTTTTGTCCTTGTGAGTAGCCTTCTCTACTCTCTGTTATGTGTTTTTCTTTTTTTTTTTTTGGTATATGAATCCCAAGTTGGCTGAATCTATAGAGACAAATACAAGAATAAGGGTTCCTGGGGGCTATAGCAGGGAAGAAGGGCAACGAGAAGCTGATATCAAGGAATCCAACAAGGAAGAAAATGTTTTCAAAATGATTGTGGTAGCGATTGTACAGCACTGCTTGATATGATTTAACTATGGAATAGTATCTTGTCTGGATTAGCTCTTTAATAAAATGGTTTTGGGGAAAATCCTTTTCAAGTTAGGGAAGTTTCTATTTCTTGTGTACTAAAAGCATTTATGGTGGGCAGTTGTTGGACTTAAACTATTCTTTAGGTAATTTCTCCCCTTCCATCCTATTTTCTCTTCTGTTTCTAGGACTCGTGTATTTTATGCTTCCTATATTGATAGTCTAATTTCTTATCTTATTTCTGTGATTTTCTGTTGGCTCTATTTTCTGGGAAATGTACTCAACTATATCTTAACTGTTTCCATCACAGTTTTATTTCTGCTATCATACTTTTACCTCTCAGTATATATAAATGCATATTGGTGTGCATGCATGTTTTAACATTTCTTCAGTTTCCAGGGTTGGATCTGTTTATCCATATTTCGTTTTCTTCATGGGAGGAGCCCTGGTGACAGTGGGTAAGCACCGAGCTGCGCAACCTAAAGTTAGGCTTTCGAACCCCTGAACTACTCCAGACTGATAAGATGCGACATTGTGCTCTGTAAAGATTGCAACTTTGGAACTCACACATGACAGTTTTACCCTGCCCACAAGAGTCAGAATGGAGAGCCATGTGGTTTTCGTAGGTTGTTGTTATCCTGCAGATGTAATTCCTTTTTTTAAAAAAAGTTCTCTTTTCTATGTCAATGAGGTCATAACCAGTGTAGGGTGTGTCTTAAACCACTCGTCTTCGAAATATAATGAGCAGATAAGGCCAGAAAAACAAGCACTAATAGGGATGACAGATACCCTGCCAAGGAATTGAAGAACAGAAACTTCAAAGAGACCACAGAGAAAACCTTCACCTAGGCCTGATGCCTTTTGTCACCCAAATGTGAGAAACCATCTGCTCATTAAAGCCACTCTCCCATGGCATTTTCATTATAGCAACCTTAGGAAGTTAAATGATTCTGCTTGAGGACAATAAACAAAGTAATGACAATGTTGGAATCTGTAACTATAATTATTCAGGAACAATAGTAAGATTGTCAGCATCTAACTCAAAATATAATGAGTTAAAATGGGACAAAAGTAAAAAAATCATGTTAATCTGTTTTAAAATGGTTAATGTATGAAACTTACAGACCAGTGATTTTGCTTTTATTGTTTTCTTTTCTCTCTTTAAAACCAAAGACGAAACCTTTTTTACTGTGAATTAGGTACAGGTTTACATATCAGATCATCAGTCTTGCATTAAATAAATTACACCCCTTATCAAATCTCCCAATGGCTTGCCCTGTCCCCACCACTGATTTTTTCCTGTCTCTCCCTAATAGAATGTTCCCTTGTCCCTCACCCAAGTAAAAACCTGTCTACTCTCTAACTTCCATATTACTTATTTTCTGTTTATTATGGTCTCCATCTTTCCTCAATACCAACTGATTCTCACATTTCCATTCACATCTGAGAATGAGCACAGAAATTGGATTTAAAGCTCCAAGTGCCTTCTATTGAATGGAAGACTCCACAACAAACAGGTCTGATGGGTACCTGGATTTTGTATTGAGGAACCTCCAAATGTTAGTATCTATAGGTTTTTCCTTGGGTCCACTAGTTTCTTGTGAGAAGAGATCTGCAGTCATTTGAATATGCAATCAAGGAAATGATGGGAATATTACAGACACTAATAGAAGGGCTAGTGGTTTCTCTGTGTGGTCCATTCTTGAGCATTTCTGGCATACTGTCATACAAATTGGCTTTCTTTTTATTAGCCTCCCCCCTCTAGGTTTAGCATTCAGTTTTCAGAATTGTCTTGGCAACTCTTGTTTGATGCCATCCTCACCTCTCTTTCTTTGTCCTTGCGAAGTTATACTTGTGCTCTTTCACTGAGTTTTCTTGGTTGTCATGTTGGTGACGTTTAGGTAGAGAATAAAGGGAAGTGCATGGATTTCATTTTGCCACAGGTAACTAAATGTCCTGAGCTTAAAGCACACACACACACACACACACATATGAGGAGACTTAAAAAACCTGTGGAAAAATGGAATGAAATGATAATGGAGTTTTTCTATCAACTATTTGAAATCCCCTTATAGATAGCATTTCTACACTTCTGAACATACAGAAATACTTCATTTCTTTGCAATGGCAGCATACTACTGTGCCACACAAATGTACAACGAACTAGTTGTATATTGTTTTATTTCCTGCTCCACATGCTTACACACACACACACACACACACACACACATATATATATATATATATATATATATATTTAAAACTTCATGTTTATTAGCCCTTTATTTTTAAACATATGTAAGTGTTTCTGGAGAAGATGAACCCCAGAACTGCTTGTCTGTTAGTCATAAAGACAAGAGTGGCTCAAATAAGTACCCATAGGATGGGTAGTCCTGAACTACTCTAGGGCCTCCAGGAAGTCATGAAGGATCCAGACACTTTTCTGCTGCCCTCTCACCTTTAGCCTACATCTTCGCCCTCCAATATGCCTCTTTATCTAAACTGGCCAACTAACATATCTGTGTCCCATGCAGGAAATGGGAACATGTATCAATCAGGTTCCTGCAAGAAATGAATGGGGTAATTAGATGGGCATTTGCAGGTTTAATGGGTGGAAGATTTACCAAGATATGGGTATGTTGAAGGGAAGGAGTAATGGATGGTAGGTGTCCAGTGGTTAGCAACCGTGGGATGCCATGGCCACTCCCAGGCTTGAAGGAGTGGGATTGGTTACAGGAAATTAGAGAGAGTGGCAGCTGTGGTTAAAAGAGCAAGCACTCTGTCTAGAACTGTGACCTCGGGTAGGAAAATGTAACCATTGTCAGGTGACATCCTTGTAACTGCACTTCTACCATCTAGAATTCCTATCAATGTTTACTTGTTTTCCTCCTTCCTCATCTCTCTCTTCTCTGTTGTTTTTCTTCTCCTTCTTAAACGCTTATTACCCTGCCATTTATCATAGAACTGTTCATCAGCTTGTATCTATTACTCATGAACTTGGAGCCCTCTCCCGTGAGTATGTTGGCAGTGTAATTCCAAGATCCACCTGTGGAACCTGGTGATACACTGCCTCTAGGTTGTATCTTCTTTGGTGGACTTTTCTCCACCTCTTTGCTAAAGGCCTTCAAGTCTTTTCCCGGAGCCCTGTCATGGATTCCGGAATCAGGCTTGTAGGTCTTTTTTTATTTAGTCTTGTAGGTCTTTTATCAACATAGTTCATGAAGTCATGGGCCTGGGTCAGATGAGCACCAATGTATTCTGACCCAAAGCAATGTTCTCATCCACAAAGGTGACTTGTGTGAAGTATTATGTAGATCTGACTATCAAATTTCCTCATAAAACATGTAATGTGTGGGAGACATTTTGGAAATTAATATCATTAGTAGAGAAATTGTCATTTGAATCAATGATGTACAGTCCCTTAGAAATGATATGACTCCTTCGATCTAATGGGTTAACAGACCACACGTTTGCGCACAAGCAATTCTTTAACTCTGCCACACACCTCATAAAATGAGCAGGACCAATGCACAAATGATGTCACAGCTCTCTCTCTCCGCCCCAGAGGGGCCTTCTTCCTTCCAGCTCGACAGATGCAAGCCCTTCAGCGCAGCAGCCAATCGTCTGGGCATCCATTTTTGGCTGTGGTCATGTTTTCTCAGTATAGCTCAACCATGTTTATCAGGAGCGAAGTATAATCCTAACCAATCAATCGAGGCAATGAAATGAAAAACATTCCCTTTTGTTGGCTCCATTTTACCATATCTCCACCAAATACACATCTATCTATGGAATGCAATTTTGATTTTCCTGTGCTGCCTGCTGAGTTTTCCTCAGTTCATGTTTCCTTTGCCTTTTGTAAAGTTCCCTTCTGTCTGGCTGTTAACTCTTGAGAATTGGAGCAGCACATGCTCTAAGGAGTCGTGAATCATCCTGCAGACAGGCCAGGTGGCCCTGTTCAAGGACAAACCTCCATTAGGAGGGAGCACAGTCTGTTAGAGGGAGTGGTGGAGGAAGATTGGAGCCAGAAAACCAGAAGACCATCTTGGACACTCTGAGAGAAAAACAACTAGCTGTGTGCTGTGATGATCTGGAAAGGGTTGTTCCTGTGCCCCCTGCTATCTATAGACCGAAAGCTGGGAAGGGAAATGTATCTGGCCTGGAAAAGATTAAAACAGATTTGTAACCAAAGAGATGTGTCTCAGGCCTCCCCGCCCTCTTTGAAACTTAAATAGGCTCAAAATCTGCCTTTCACTAAGATGGATTGAGTCCAGGTTTTCCTGTTGTTTTTTAAAGTATTGAAATTGGAGACCACACCTCAAATAGCAAAGGTCTCTCATATTGAGACCTGTGTATGTGGGATTGAATTTGATCTCCCAGCCCCCACTCTACCCCCCGCCCCCCACCTGGAACTGAACCCAAGGAACAATTTCAAAGTCTTAAATTCTAAGTGTAAGGAAAGCATAAATATCCTCTCTTCCTTTAAAGAAAAAGGAAGAAAGAAAGAGGAAAGTTGGATGTTTCTAAGGCTCAAACTAGATGTACTCATGCATCAATGGGGAGAGAACTTTACATACAGCTCAATGGGAAGTGCTGCCTGGTGGCTCCTTGAGCGGATATCTGGCATTTACACTGAGCTGATGGAAAACAATTCGCATTTTGAAATGAGTAGGCAATTTCATTTGTCTGGGTGGGGGAAGGGCCTGTGCACGGGTGTGTGTACATGTGTGTGGATGCATGTGCAGACCTCTGGGTAGGTGCCGAGTGTGCATGTCAGGGAAGACATGTGCCAGAGAGGGTTCTTGTGATTTTCACTAAAGCTCTCACCATCATGTTGAAGTTGAAGATAAGATAACCTGTCCTGTCAGAGCCTTGAAGGTCAACAGAGGCTCTCTGTACAGTGGATTATCTAGAGCTACTCAGCCTCATGGTCTTCACTTTACAAACTTGGCATTTTAAAACCCTCTGAAACAACACCAAGAACTGCAACGCCACAGCACTCACTCTCATGGCAAAACCCACTCGGGAGAGACATTTCCTGACGGACATCTTTCCCATCCCCCCTCGCCCAGCCAACATCAAGGTTATGCCTCACGTTGTCAGCATCTGGAAAGCATATGACACTTTCCCAAGATGAAACAAGCCATTTTGTGCTGTGAGGTGTGTGAATCTCTGTTCAATCCAGGGGACAGAGATGGAGATGCAGGTTCTGGTCTCCCAGTCCCACTGCGTTTGGTGGCTTCCAGGGAGTTGGATCCTTCCTGAGAACAGTGATCTGTTTCTGTTTCTGATTTTTAAAAGTTTATTAACCTGCATTCCAAAGGGAAAATGTCTTTGGCAGGGGCTGGACGTCTTCAGCCGAGCCATAAGGAAGCGGGTGGGAATGAAAAGGCAGACTTGCCGGGGACAGAACAACAAGGATGCCGGTTGAAAAGGAGCAAACACAGAGTCCCATTTGGAAATCGTATTTGCATTAGTAGGTAGCAGCTGCCTGCAAATGTCTGTGGGGAATTCATTTTTTCCACTTTCCAAATTGAAAGGGTTCTCTGGATAAAGAAAGGTTTGAGGGAAAATAAACTACATCCATCGGAGACAAAAATATTCCTTGTGGTAATGAGAGACATTTGGAAGTAATAGCATTGCACGCCTTTTAAGTGATTGCTTGATTTTAAGGAAGCAGTCTCTTCCCATCCTCCCACCCTAAAGGAAACCCTTTTGAACTTTCAGAACCCCATTCATTTGTGTTGATTCAATTTTTTCAAGACTAAGTAAGCTGTCTGAATAAAATTGACTCCAGCTAGACATACACTCCATGTCATAACCCAATAACCATTTTCCTGATCCTGGGCCTACAGTTTCTTCCTCACCGCAGTGGAGTCATTACATGGTGGGTTACCACCTTAGGGCACTGGGGAAGGTCGCCATATATCATCCTGGCTGGAGTCTGTCACTTGGGGCTGGCCCTCGTTTGGAAGCTTACGATCTCGTGTTAGAGGAGTTGGTCTCCTTTGACCTTTTGGATGTAACTCCTCACCCAGACTGCTTGTTTAGGTTTTAGGGACTTGAGGTTGATTAGAGAGAGTGATTAAATCTCCCGGATATGTTCACTTACATTTAATGTTCTTGGACATTAATTTTAATGTTCTCTAACTGCCCTGACTTGATAAGGTGTTAAGTGACCAAAATGGATAGAACACGGTTCAGGGACTTTGAATAGACTTCTTCTTCCATTTGGGTGGGGGAGTTGCTGAAGTCTACACCCGATGGGGAACAGTCATCGGGATGTGCTCTATCTTATACGGTTGTCAGGAGGCGCCTGGCTACATGGTTTGTGAGAGCATTTGTGATTCAGTGGCAGCTGGTGATGTGAACGCATTTCCTTCACTGAGCTCCTCTCCAAAATTGTCCAGAGGAACATGTCATTCCTCGAGATAGAGCTGCTTTAACTAAATACAAAATAAAAGGGACCCCCCCGAAGCACAACAATTCTGTGCCTGGCTGGACTCCTTTCCTTTTTCTTGTCCAACTCAACAGACCATGTTTAATCTCCAAAGTTGGCATTGTTCGGGTGACTTGCTTTCAAGAACCCAATCTTTCATATTCAGCACATGACTCTGGACCAGTTGTACCTGAAAATTACATCTCAAGATGAAAATGTCCATTGACCCTTGACACTTGGCATTGGGGGAAAAATTATATCTAATCTGTGGCGACTCTCCTGCCTCTAGTCCTCATTAGAGTGCCATCAATACATATTAAAATGCATGGTAACATAAAGATCACATTGCTAGAACTCATCAGTTTAATTCCTATTTAATGACAGTTGAATCATTGTCAGATATGATCAAGTAATGAGGGCTGTGTGCTCCAACTAATGACATCTTTACTAATTTGAAAACTCTTGTGAAAGAATTCCCAGTTAATTATGATGAACTTCCATTCTCTTGATAGTAAAACTGTTTTTAGGAGAAGGCAATAGCAAAATCCTGTTTTAAAATTATAATGGTAGATACAAAGGAGAAATTCTATTAGCAAGGTAACTACAAAGAGTTAAGCAAGCCTCGGGGGGTAACAGGCAGGAGAGAGGTGGGGTTTTCTGCTCCTATAAAGATTTAAAGTTTCAGAAACACGCAGGGGCTTTTTGACCCTGTCCTAGGGTGTCCCTGAGTCACAACTGACTCCATGGTAGTAAATGAGGGCGATGACACTGGAGTATGGGGTAAACCTGAGTCAGAGGAGGCAGAAGGAAGTCATAGAGTGGCCAATGTGAATAAAGGCATGAAGCTGATGGTATGCTGAAGAACAACAGGGAGTCCAGTATAGCTCAGACTTCAAAGAGTTACTTTGGATGTAAGGCTGGAAAAATCTCTTAAGACTGAATGGAGGCTGTCAGGAAAGATAAGCTAAAGTGGGAGTTGAATATCACTCTTTGAGTCCCTCAAGCATATGGTCTAATACTCAAAACTGAAGCCAAGGAGTGTTATGGGGCTGGAAGACCAGCCCTTTGTAAGCTTACATGACAGGACAGAATAGCTTACTTGGTTTGGGTTTTTGAGGTGTGTGTGTATGTGTGTGTGTGTGTGTGTATGCGTGTTAAATACAAGGGCAAATAAAAAAAGTGTTGTTACAAAATCATAGACACTTTTATTGGGAAAAAATATAAAAGTGTGAAGCTATTGTTTCTTGACTTATCCTCCACTGAGGTCCATACACTTCTGAAGATGTTGTATGTCTCTCACTTTCCCCTCACAGAATCCTGCATGCTTTGATGTAAACCATATCTACATCGCAGTTTTGGCATCCTTGATGAATTCAAATCACATTCCTTTAAGTTTGCTTTGTGCTTAGGCAGCTATGGCAGGGCAGGGGCTGAAGTAGAATGGGAAAATATTAGCACTGTAGTGTGAATGGGCTAAGATTTCCCAGCTAAATTCTCCAAGGCAACTCTTGTTACCTGTGAACCATGTGTTGTTTTGATGGGAAAAAATTCCTCGGTGCAATTTTCTTTGCTCCCCCACTCCCTCGCCCATGTAGTTTTCAATTTCCTTCAAACATCTCCCTATGCAGTCCCTAATGATCATCCTCTGTCTTTCAAAAATATTTAAAATTATTCCTGTGGGGAAAAACAAAAACACAAGCCACAGCCATAATAACTTTCGGAGCTGACTTCTCTGACTTGAATTGAATTGGCCCCGCAGACTCCCCTCAGAAGACACTGTCTTCATTGGACATAACTCTCTGGATTGTATTAATAAATCCAAGACTCATCCCCAGTTACAATTTATTCCATAAAATTGTCTTCATGTGTTTCAGTATTGCTTAGAAGCCTGTTGACAGGTCAGCTCTTCGAGCAAGCTGATCTTGGGGCAACATTTTTGGTAGCCATTCAACTGAAGGCAGGCTCACATCAAGATAGTCATTTAAAATGTAAAATTCTGAATCATGTGAGCTCTGACCTCAGTCTCTATCACACTGCCGGCACTGATGTGGTTCTCTTCTACTTATGTCTGTACTTCTGTCACAGTTTCCTCATTCATCCAGATCGATGGCCCTTCTTCACTTAGCTCCTCTTTGCAATCTTTCCAACTGTTTTTGAAACACTTGATCCATCTTAAAACTATTGTTTTATGTGAGGCAGCATTCTTGTAAAACCATTGCAAGACTTCCGTAATTGGGAGAAGGTGTCTATGTGAATTTTGATAATTTGATATTAACCCTGATCTCAAGATAAGTATTTTTCTCATTGCACAAATATATTTATCACACACACACACACACACCTACCTCTTTTTTATAAGACAAACTAACACGAATCAGACAGACATATGACAGAGAATTTGTCTGCAGCCATCCACTGATCTCAAAGATGTGTTTACATATGATTTGTTTAGAATACAATCATGCATGTATGAATGTATGAACTGGAGCCCTAGTAGAAATACTTTTTTTACTCACTTTTGTATATATGCAATAAAACATTTGTTCTTTCAATATTTTTCACAAACACAATTCAGTGTTAATTGTGTTTATCTATTGTTCAACCATTATTATTATGCAGCTCCAAGATTTCTACTACCCTTAAAAAAATGTTGTGTCACCAAAATAAAAATTCCCCACAACTGATTCAATAGGTAACTTCATAATATATGGCAATTGCTAAATGGACTAACTGAATTATATTGGAAGAAGTAAGGTCAAGCTGCTCCTTAGAAGCAAGGATGGTGTGTTAGACCAGATTCTCTAGAGAAACAAAGCCAGGATATTTATGATTTATAGATAGATTGATAGATAGATACAACATGAAGAAATAAACAACTAATTAGTCTACAGAACAGTATAGAGGCTCAGTTCAACTCACATCTGTGAGTGCTTTAACTCATGAGGGCTGCTGGGTGCAAGTCAAGGAAGCAGACAGCTGGGTCTTCCAAAGAGCAATAAAGGCAGTCCAGTCACAGGCAGCAAACAGTAGGAGAAGTCACCAACAGTTAGCCAGATGACAGGATCTGACAGTCCCCAGGTCAAGTGATAAACACACCAGCAGTGTGGTGAAGAAGGTCTTGAAGGAATCTCAAACTATAGCGATATGGTCTATGGGTTGGGTGTCCCACAGGTAGTGCAGCTCCCAAGTCGAGGTGGGGAACTAGCTAAGACAGCCACACACTAGTCTGATCATCAAAGAGCAAGAGAGAGAAAGGTGAGGCTCACTGAGTCATTTATCTCTTTTCCTTTAAATTAAACTGCAACCTTATTAAGCCCACATGTGTTTATTGGCCAGGTTGGCACAATAAACCTACTTATCACAGATGGGGAGATTTCATCTCACATCCTTTGGACATGTTATCAGGAAAGAGACCAGTCATTAAGAGGAAGGCTCTCAAAGACAGGGATTGACACAGTGACTGAATCAATGGGCTGGAACACAAAAATAATAGTGAACATGGCACAGGACCATGCATTGTTTTGTTCTATTGTACATAGAGTTATACTGTGGGTCAGAGCCAACTCAATAGCACCTAACAACAACGACATGATATGGACCACAATAGAACATCATCCAATACAGTGTAGGAAGAGAAGCCCCCTAGATTGGAATGCATTCACTCTGTTGTACAGCAGATTGCCAAGAGTTGGAGTCAACTTGACAGCAAGTATCAACCATAGTAGAGAATTGTGAAGGCCATGGTTATTGAATATCAATTCTCAAAATGGGTGTGAAGTAATCCCCATCTGCTTGCAAGTGTTCTTTAACCCACTGCCATCAAGTTGATTCTAACATGCAGTGACTATTTTCAAGTCTGAATCTTTATGGGAACAGACAGCCTCATCTTTCAGTACAGCTGGTGGGTTTGAACTGATGACCTTGCAATTTGCAGTCCAATGCTGACCTGATATTTGTTTCTCAACCCATCATAATAAAAGAAGAGTGACCATAACAACATATGTGCAACTAACAGAAGTGGTTTGAAAAGGATATCCTTGGACATGAGAACAATGCATTTTCTGTTTACCCATCACAGCCTTGGACACCCTGTGTGCTTTCTCCCCAACTCCATTCCCACCACCCTCCTTCTGAAAGCTGATGTCTTTGTTCAGTGTCTCCTGGTAGTTCCAATGAATTGTCTGTGGCAGAGTCAAGACTGACTGGCCTTCTTAAACAGGAATCTGTTGTTGTTTGATAAATTAAGTAGCAAGAGTTCTGGGGTATCAGTAGCTTGATCCTTAGGGATGTTGGTAGATCAGGCCCCTCCTCTATGGGTAAGTCTGGTCATAGAGCTTTGCCTCTTACAAAGTTAATGTGGATTCAAACCTGGGTAGCTCTAGTGAGGAGGACTTTCAGGGCTTGGGGCTGAGGCCTGTCAGCAGAAGGAAAGTAATCTCTAAGATGTCAAACACTTCTAGGCATGTAAAGTGACTTAGTTGCTTTTGCAGGTGTCACCCTGAAAACCCTGTCTTTAAATAACAATGTCTGCCTATGAAACAGGATGAAAATGGAGGCTTCCTTTACAATTAATCAAGATAATTGCTTGCCAAATAAAACCGACAAACCAGTTGTTCTGGTATAGCATCACCTTTCAATTTCAACTGGGCGTTCACTCCCCCATGAGAAGCACTTATTTGGTTTTAGTAAGCAACAACAACAACAACAAAAAACAGGTAGTTCCAATAGCATCATCTTTGTGGTTGAGGAAACTCACCAGAGTGAGTACCTTCAACTGTGCCCGTGGCTTACATTTGGGTTTGGCTACACCACTTAACCAAACCAGTTTCCTTCAAGTCAATTCTCATTCACAGTGACCCCACGTATCTCAGAGTAGAAGTGGATTTCCTTGGGGCTTCAGTTGGTAGCAGAACACATTAATCCCAGAGTGAGGGGTGGGGTTAGGTTAGCTGCCATTTGATTGGGCTCATAATGATCCTACAGGACAGAGTAGAGCTGTTCAGACTGCCAGGTCTTCTCTCCAGTGCCACCGCTGAGTGAGTTTGAACCACTAATCTTGTGGTCACCAGTGAAATGTTTAACTAGGGAACCTCCAGGTCTCCTCTACTAAGAGGTTTTCTATTTTAACAATGTATCCGATGATAGTGGTATCCAGAGTTCCAGTAGTCTATCAGTCACTCTACAGCCATCAGTCCCAGCACTGGTAATACTCTTGCAGCATAGAGAAGAGCACACTGCTCTCTGGGGTTCAATATACTGGGAACACATTTCTGCAACTTTAAATCAATATAAGACATTGATGCAGATGTCTGATCTTGTCTTGATCCCATCATTGCCCTTAGTGGCTGTCAAGTAGGCGCTGACTCTTGGCAACACTGCCTGGTCCTGTCCCCTCCTTACAGTGGTTGCTAAGTGGAAGCCCATTGTTGTAACCCCTGTGTCAATCTATCTTGTTGAGGGCCTTCCACTTTTTCCCTTACAGACAAAGAAAACCAGATACATGCTCTCAAAGCACAGTTTATACATGAAAGAGATCATCAGAAATGGTTGACATAAAGAATGTATGAAGAGAAAGGACATTGCATTTGTCATCATATAGCTCTTTCAAACTGGCAAGAGTAGCAAGATGAGGACATTCTTCTATAGCCCTTTGATGAGGCATTAGGAAGCTTAGATGATATCTCTTCACGAGCCATTGCTACCTGCTCTGGATGCCGAGTACTTTTGTCCACTCCCGATGTGCATTCCTGAGACAGGGAAGGTGTAGCAGAAATAAAACCATCCTTGGGAGCTAGCTTTTCATCGCTGATCATCAATTCATCAGTTCATCATTGTCTCTTTCTTTTACTGCCATTTACATTTCAAAAGTAGGCCTGAGCAGAGTAAAGCCTGCTTGGGGTGGGGGTGGGGCGTAGAAGGAAGGAAGAGCACATGCAACTTACCCCCCTCTGGGCTACATGATTTTGTGCTAAAAAAAAAAACAAACCACTTTCAGGCTGTGGGCATTTGGATGCTTGTTCGTTGGAGACTGCTCTAGTGTTTCCCTCCCATTCTCCCCCTCTGTTGGACTTCAAAGAGGAAAATGAGCAAGTGCCTACACCTAGCACTTGAAATGAAACAATGGCTTTTCAAAGGGTAACCAACAAGGCAAGCGTTTCAAAGGTGACTTGAGTGTCAATTTGGGGAGCAAACAGGGGATGGCAGGTGACTTTGGGCAAGTGAGCTTTGCTAATTGGTGTTCTGCACACTTTCAACTCAAAGAGTCTGAATTTCATATTTAAAAGTCAGGTTGAGAGGTGGCTTGGGTGAGAATGTCTGTAGTGAAAGGATCAGTGTCACTGGCCATGATGAGTTGGCCACAGGCTCGTTGGACCTTCTCCCCTGCTCCCTTTAACTGGGAAACACGGCTTGTAGGTGTGTGAAAGGATAGTGTTTGCCTAATGATGCACTTAATGGAAGTCCTTGAGCAATGATCATTTGTGTGTTTCTAGTAGGGGAGGATTGAAAAGGACCATCAGAAAGCCAATAGCTATTTTCTCAGGCAAAGAGGGGGCAATTGAAGCTTTAGGTCTCGCAAGCTGCAGGAATATGTCAAACAGATATAAATGGATAAACACTTAAGAAACAAAAGCTGCCTGTGAGACTGGGTGAGGAATTGTCCACTCAAGTGATAATGGAAGAAGTTCAGCCCAAAAGGGGTGAACGTGAGTGGTGATGGGGATAAAATGTCCAATGAAATAGAAGCTCTTCTACATTGCTGGTGGTCCTATAGATGTGTGCAGCCACTATGGAAAGCAGCCTGACGATACTGAAAAAAGGGGGAAACAGAGCTTCCTTATGATGTAGCTATCCCTCTACTGGGTACATACCCAGAAGAGGTAAGAAATAAACTACAACCAGTTGTATGCACTCCAATTTTCATCGCAGCTCAATTCATAATTACAAAATGTTGGAAACAATCTAAATTTCCATTGGTTAGATGAGTGGATCAGTAAATTCTGGCACATTTGCATAATGGAATAGTATACACCACTCAAAAGCACTGACGAGCACATTAAACGTGTCTTTTCATGGGGAGACTTGGGGGAAATTATGCTAAGCAAGGTCAGCTAATCACAAAAGGAGAAGTACAGCATGAGTCCCCGGAGGTAAGTGTAGTCAGCACTGTAGGTATAGAAGAGAAGCCATCCATATCGTAACATTTGAGTTGAGATACAGGGAAGTGGGAGGAGGTAGGACCAAACCCAAGGAGGTACATGTTGGTCCAACATAAAAATGGGAAAAGGATGGAGTGGGGAGGGAGAAAAGGGGAATTTAAAAGTAAAATGAAAATGGAGGGAGCTAATTCATTCAGGGTTAGTACTGGTCTTGTATTTACAGAATCTGGTGTGGGTAACCAGACCCTACCATGAAGCACCACACCATGAGGACAATATGGCCACATGGAAGGAGGCATGAAAAGAGATTGCTACAGGACTGGCCCCAACCAGAGCCAGACTGATCCCCTCCCTGGAAGTGGGTGTGGCTGAGAGCAGATTGGGAGAGGGGCCAGTATGACACACCCATGAAGAAAGGCTGGGAGGGAGGAAGAGAAAGAGAACCAGACTGGACTCCATGCTATCACAAGATGCTCAAAGGATGACATCCCTTTGGAGAACTCGTGGCAACCAGGGGACTGGGCAAACAACAACGGCACATGTCACGCTGTCTCCTTACTGAAGCAGGCTGTGACAGAGGACATTTCTGGGGTTACATGGTGGGGAAGCAGCATGGTCTGAACCCCCCAAAATGAAGTGAATCAAGAATGGAGCATACTGAATAATCAATCTGGAGGAGAAAACAATGGAACCAACGGTTCCATGGGGACATGGGAAAGGAAGAGGGGGGAAAGGATGTGGTGTAAACAAACTCAGTTGCAAGGGAACAACAAGTGATCCAAAATTGGTGGCAAGGAACGTGAACAAGGGTAATTTAACCAAGAGAAACTACTGAAACCCAAATGAAGGCTGAGTATGATAGTGTGGCAAGAGGAAAGTAAAAGGAAATAGAGGAAAGAGCTAGGACGTAAAGGGCATTTATAGAGGTCTAAATACAGGTATGTATATCTTTAAATAGACTTATTTATGATGAGAAGGAAATAAATCTATTTGCATATATTTATAGGTTTAGTAGTACCATAGCAGATGAACATTGGACCTCCACTCAAGTACTCCCTCAATGCAAGAACAGTTTGTTCTTTTAAACTGGCATTCCATGATGCTTACCTACCCAATATGATCACTGAAGACAAATGAGTATTGGGGAGAGTGGGGAGGGAGGGAAAAAGATGATGTCAAGGATTCAAGTGGAAAAGCGGATATTTGGAGAATAATGATGGCAGCAGGCATGCGAAGGTGCTTGGCATAGTATATATATGTATGAATTGTGATAAGTGATGTATGAACCCCCAATAAATGATAAAAAAGACAATGGATGAATAAGCAAATGTGCTGAAGAAAACTGATGGTGCCCAGCTATAAAAACATATAGCATCTGGGGTCTTAAAGGCTTGAAGATACACAAACGGCTATCTAGCTGAGAAACAACCAAGCCCACACAGAAGAAGCACGCCAGCCTGTGTGGTCACTAGGTGTCAAAAGGATCAGGTTTCAGGCATCAAGGGGAAAAAAATCCTATCATTGTGTGCCCACCCTCTTGATATGATTGCTGAAGATAAATGGATGCATAAGCAAAGTGGTGGTGAAAGCTGATGGTGCCCATCTGCGATCAAAAGATAAAGCATCTGGGGTCTTAAAGGTTTGAAGTTAAACAAGTGACCATCTTGTACAGAGGCAACAAAGCTCTCATGGAAGAACCACACCAGCCTGTGTGATCACAAGGTGTCAAAGGGATCAGGTAACAAGCATCAGGGAACAAAAAAATCACATCACTGTGAATGAGTGGGAGTGTAGAGTGGGGACCCAGAGCCCATCTGTAGGCAACTGGGTATCCTCTCCGAGAAAGGTTGTGGGAAACAGATGAGCCAGTCAGGGTGCAGTGTAGCAATGATGAAACATGCAACTTTCCTTAAATGTTTAAGGAAATGTTTGACTCTTAAATGTTTCCTTCCCTCAACTAACAAGAATCCAATTCTACATTACAAATCCAGCTAGAGTGGAAGATATACACTGGTAGAGATGGGAACTGGAAATACAGGGAATTCCAACAGATGAACCCCTCAGGGCTAGTAGCGAGAGTGGCAATACCAGGAGGGTAGAGGGAATGTGGGGTAAAAGGGGGAGCAGATTGCAAGGACCTACATATAGCCTCCTGTCTGGAGGACAGACAGCACAGGAGTGGGTGAAGGGAAACATCAGACAGTGTAAGATATGACAAAATAATAATTTATAAATGATCAAGGGTTCATGAGGGAGGAAGAAGTGGGGAGGGAGGGGAAAATAAGGCGCTGATGTCAAGGGCTCAAGTAGAAAGCAAATGATGGCTAACCCAAACCCTAAAACTCTTTGCCATCAAGTCATTTGAGAATGATGATGACTGCAGGTGTACAAATGTGCTTAACACAATGTATGTATGGATTATGATTAGCGTTGTATGAGCCCCCAATAAAATGAAAAAGTATGTATATATTAAAAAGAAAAAATACCCTCAAAGTGAAATACACCATTACAATGTCAAAGAAACCCTGGGAACGCAATGGTTAAGCACTCATCTCGCTAAAGGACATCACAATCTGCTCCTGAAGGAAACTCTATGGACATAGTTGTACTTTGTAGTACATGAGTTCAACATGCGTCATAAATGATCAGATGTATCCAACGTGAGCAAATATAACAATATTGATATCTAAAGTGCATTTTCAACCACCACTACCCCCTGGTCTAAGATTTGGACACACATCTGTGTTTAGGAATATACCCCCACTGAGAACCACAAACTAATTGATTTTTTAATGGACAGTAAATACACCTAAACCCTAAAACTCTTTGCCATTGAGTCATTTCCAACTATAGCTTCAACAATGGAACAAAAATAAGAACAATTGTGTGAATGGTGTAGGACTAAGAGGACTTCTACTTTGCTGCCATAAGGTCGCTAGGAGTTGGAACTGTCTCGATGGGTTTTAACAACATTAACCAATGATCTGTAGGCTTTTGATGTTTGTCTGTTTTGTTTGCTGATCAAGTACAGGCATATTTTGACCCAGGTGTATTTTAACCCAACTTGTGGCAAGCCTATGTGTCTGACAGAATAGAAGTGTTCCATGGAGTTTTCTTGGCAACCTCCACTGGGGCTGCCATGAGCTGGATAGTACTCAACTGCAATATGCAATGGGTTTCATGGAACCACCAACCTATAGGAATAGATACTAACAAAGTACTAGTGCCATTCAGGAATATTAAGAGCCAATTAACATGAACCTTTACTGGAAGAGTCTTGGAGTTCTCAATACTCCTAATTTAATGCCTCTCTCTTTAAAGGTGAAGGAACAGAAGAAGAATGAGGAGGGGCTTGGTTCAGTTCAGTCAGAAAGGTATAGACTTCCCATTCAGTGCTTTGCTAATTCAGCTTGGTTTTTGTGGGGGGGGGCATCACTGCCCTCTGGTGGTGGGAGTAGGAGGCCCAGCCTTGCTGCTGGATTTGAACCTCCAACCCAGTGGGCTGCAGTCCCACGCACAATCACTATGCCACTGGGACTCAGCCCGCTAATTCAGCTTGGGCTGGGTCAATCAGCAAGCAAAACAAACAAACCTCAAATGCCTACACATTATTGGTTAATTGTCTTAAAATCCATCGAAAGGATCCTAACTCCTGGCATCCCTATGGCAGCTGAGTAAAAGTCCTCCTAGTCCTGCACCATTCACAAAATTGTTCTTATTTTTTGTTCCATTGTTGCAACTACAGTGTCCATCTCTCTTGGCAAGGGTCATCTCTTTTTTTATATATACTCTTCTACATTACCAAACATGATGTCCTTTTTAAAGGACTAGTCTCTTCTGATAATGTGTCCAAAATACTTGCAACCAAGTCTCACCAGCATTGCTTCTAAGGAGCATTCTCACTATGTTTCATTCCAAACAGATCTTTTTGCCTTTTTGTCAGTCCATGGTACTTTCAATATATTTTGCTAGTACCATGATTCAAATATATCAACTTTTCTTCATTGTTCTTTTTAATATCCAACGCCACCAACAATGTAGACCCTTAAGGTCTTAATCCATCAATGTCACTATGGTAGGCTACTTTGAGAATGCAGTTAGTCTTCCTCAGTCATATTTTGTGTGACCTCTGATCTGAGGGACTCATCTTCTGGCGTTATATCTCATAATGTTCTCCTATTCCTGAAGTTTTCAATATCTGACAAAGTTTTACTGCTATTCATAAGATTTTCAGTGGTTAATGCCTCTGAAATGAATACTCTGTTCCCCCATCATTTTCTGTTCTTAATCTGGAAGTTCTACTGAAAACTTGGGGTGTCCTGCTGGTATTTGAAATACCAGTGACATGACTTCTAACATCACAGCAATACGCAAGCTGCCACAATAAGACAAACTGACAGACACATGGTTATAGCAAATTTTTTCCTTATCTAAATTCTAAAGAAAAGTGTCTCACTTGTTTCAGTAGCAGGGCGCAGCACTGATATTATCTAGTGTCATCACCACAGAATTCATACTGTCTAAGGGGACAACACCAAAATGACTTCAAGTTGGTCTGCTGTTAGGCCAGGTTGACTAGAGAAATTCAGTGACACCCATCTATGTATAAGAAACAACTTTATACCAAGATGTAATTGTATAGAAAACCTCCCAACCCAACTCTAGTGCAATACTAGTCTTTTAAGTCCCTCCCTCAGACTCATGTAGTGGTCACATGCAATGATGCAGGAAGATCACAAACTGGTGGATGCAAAGTCATTTGGATCCAAGGTCTATGGAAACACATCAGGGCACTGGCAATAGAGACCCAGCAAACAGGAACGGACGGATGGAAGAAAGAAAGAGAGAGAGAGAGAGAGAGAGAGAGAGAGAGAGAGAGAGAGAGAGAGAGATTGATTTTTCCACTTATAAGAAGACCACACTACTAAGGCATTATCAGGCTGTGGCCTGATTGACAAGTTTGATTCCACTCCTACACTTTCATACACATTCAGGTTCACATAAGATCATCTAACTACGACAGATTTTTTTTCGGAGGAGGGGGGGTGTCGGCTGGGCTACAGTGTCACTAAGGTTGATGGTACCAACACCACTCTGCCACCCCCAGCCCCATCATCACGGACGGATCTCATCGTGGTAGAAATGTGTTGTTGTATCAGGGAGATTGACATTAGGCTGAGAGGGACTTTTCTTCATTGGCAACTGGAAGCTGTGGGAAACTACAGAATGCATCTTTCCATATCGAAGGTTGCCATCTTTGATCTTCCCTAGAAAGCTCTTCAAATCCTCCTCACTTTCAGCAACCAAAGTTGTGACATTGGGGATGAAGAAGGAAGATCGGAGAAGAACTGGTGAATTGGAATTATGGTGTTGGCGAAGCTTGTTGGAAGGGTGAAGGATGGGACATATGAATCTTTCTTAGAAGAAGTTCAGCTAAAATGTTTCTTGGAAGCAAGGAGGGTGAGTATTAAGGAGTACATCTGACTCTGTGTGAATAGACTGTTATGTTGTTTTTCTTGAAAGTTGGCAGTTGTCAGACCTTACCAAAATATAGTCTTGAAGAGTAGCAATCATATATAAAAAACAAGTGAGTGACCTAATATTTTGTCATTACTGTGATGTTAAATGGACTCATGGGAATATTCTGAAATAAACAAGAGCATTTCGTGGATAATCTTTCTATCTTTCTAGGTAAATGTTTAATCTTTCTAGATTTAATCTTTCTTTCTAGATAAATGTTAATCTTTCTAGATACATGTTTCTAGAATACTAAAATCATGTTCTTATTCTCAATTAAACTGTATGCTGAAGAGTATTTCAGTTCTCAGGACAAAAGAATTGAGGCTGAGAGAGTTCTAGGGGGGTACAATAAAGTATCCTCTTTCCAATTTCTGCTACTAATTTTAGAGCTATGATAGAAACAGAAAGTAGAGGGAAGCTCTTTGAGGACTTGGGAAAGTAAATAGTGGCAGGTATTTTGAAGAGGAAGACCAAAATTTAAAGTACCACCAAATTGGTAGTCAATTGCTAATTTACTCCTTTGATATTTCCGTCCTCCGAGGCATACAAAGCCAAGGCATACAAAACTCTGAGCATGAGCAGAGAGGCAGAGAAGAAACCATCTAGTTCTGCTCCCTGAGCCAGGCAAACAGACTTTTGCCATTCCAAGAGAGGAGGGGAAATTCTTCAATTCACTTTTGTTTCTTTTCCCATTCTCTTGCACCTTAGCTTCCAGGAAGTCCACAGCAGTGGCCATATCAGGCCCTCTAGACACCTCCAGCTGCCAGAATGGGAGCCTTCTTCTCCTTTATGGGGTCCCAAAAAGAAAGGAAAAAGTGGGTAGTACAGAAACATTTTTAAGAAATAATGGCTGAAAAGTCTCATTTTTGGCAAAAGCAAAACTAAGAATCTAAGCTCAGCCAAACACAACAGGTTAAACTCAAAGAAATCCATGCCCAGACACAGTATCATTAAATGCTGAAGACTAAGGATAAAGAAAATAATATTTAACACAGTCGGAGAAACACAACATATTTCTGACAAGGAAAAAAACCCACAATTTTAATAATTGTGTATTTCTTATTGTGGTGGAGCAACTTCATCATGGCATTCTTGCCACCTTGCCTTGCTCAATCACAGTCTGGCTGGAACTTTGGAAGAACACTCTATGACTCACAAAAAGACAAGATTTGCAAATAAAACTCACAAAAAAAAGGTTATTTCTCATTTGCTCTCTGTCCTGCAAGAGGCCACCATAAGCCCATTTCTCATTCACCTCTGTGTCTGGGGAATTATAAGACAGTCCACCTTGCCGCCACCTCCTCCTTGGGATACAACTGTTTAGCTGAAGTCTAGAATTGGCTCTTCGATATCAGCACAACTAATTTGCTCATGTCATCAATCATCTGGCCCTTCCTGTTTGGCATCATCCTGTGGGATAAGGGATGTGGAGAGTTGACACCATGCTGATATTACGTATGCTATTTGTGTAATAGACTGGTGAACTCCACTTGGACTTCTTGTCTCTTTATCAACAAACTCTATGGCAGTGAGACAAGCCAACCTAGCAGCTGCCACCATGCTGTGCTGAGAGAATGTTTAACATTCATCAAAAACATGTAGGCCAGAAGGAAAATGTCCAAGGCTTTTTTTTTTAATGCTAAAAGAGAAAAAAAGATCAACTCCTCAATCTACATCCAGCAGAAATATCTTTCAGGAAGGAAGGTAAAAGACGATGATCTCAGATGAGGGAAAACGAAGAGGATTCATTGACAGTAGAGCTGCTCTAAAGGAAACTCTCCACTCAGTGCGTTGTGATACCAAAAAGAAACTTGGAACATCAGGAATGAAGGAATAACAGAAATGGAAAATATTTGAGTTATTTCTAGACACTATTTTGCTTAAGTTCTAAATATATTTGGGGGGGAGCTGAAAAATTTAAGAGCTGAAAGCAAAAGTTAAAATAATATTTGCCTGTTGGATTTTAATGTATGAAGATGTAATATACAACACAAATACAACACAAAGTAGGCAAGGGTAAAGATACTAATATTGTGGTAAATTTCCCATGTTCCTTTGAAGCAATACTACATTGATTTTAAAAGGCCTATATAAAGTTAAATATGCATCTTGAATGCTTAGGGTAACAACTGTAAAAGAATGTAGTCAAAGACATATGAGTATGATCTGATACATACAAGAAAGGATACAAGATAAAGAAATTTCTAAATGGCTCCAAAAAGTTATGTAATCATACAACAAGTATATGGAAAGATAATCAATGTTATGAGTCATTACCCACTGCAATTGAGTTGATTCAAATTCAAAGAGGTTAGTCAGTTGGGAGATGCAAATGAAAACCACAGTGAGATACCATTTCATGCTCATTAATATGGTTACAAGGTCAGTATGAGTTGAAATTGACTCGATGACAGTGAGGATAGCTGTAATAAAAAAGAAGATAATTCATGTTTGAGAGAATGTGCGAAACACTCGTCCATTGCTGGTGGGGATGGAAAAGAGTGTAGCCACTGTGGGAAACAAATTTTTCAGCTCCTAAAAATGCTAAACTTGGAGTTATTATGTTGTGAGGTGGCATCAGGTCAACTCCAACTCACAGAAATCTCATCTGTTCTACAATAGAAACACTGCCAGTTCCCGCAACATCCTCACAATAATTGCTATGTTTAAGCCCATTATTACAACTACTGTGTCACTCCATCTCATTGAGGGTCTTCCTATTTTTATGTGATGCCCTACTATACCAAGCATGATACCCTTTTCCTGGGTCTGGTCCCTCCTAGTAACATGCCTAAAGTACATGAGACAAAGTCTTACCATCTTTGCTTCTAAGTAGTATTCTGACAATACTTTTTCCAAGACAAATCTGGTAATTCTTCTGGTCCAGCATTTAATTTCCTAGGTATAAACTCAAAATATTTTCAACCATAGTTGTATGAGCACCCAATAAAATGATTTAAGAAAAAAGATACTTTAAGTTAATGATACCAACAGATACTGGAACACTGATAAGATGAAGTTTAGCCATCCTTGCTTCTCATGAGCAGTCTGGTTGTATTTCTTCCAATAAAAACTTGGTTTTGTTCTGGCAAAACAAACCCAAAACACATGAAAATCACTGCCATCCAGTTGACTCTGCCTTATAGGGATCCCACAGAACATAGTAGAACTAGCCCTATGGGTTTCTGAGGGAGAAAAAAGCCTTAACTTTTTCCTGAAGCGCAACCAGAAATCCTAATTCTTCTGGCATCTCAGGGTATACTCACCAGTACTGTGATTCAAATTCATCCATTCTTCTTCAGTTTTTCTTATTCATTATCCAGCTTTTCCATACATATCAGATAATCTTCAAGCTTATTGGACCCCAGATGCTATAGCTTTTTATAGTCAAGCGCCATCAGCTTTCTTCACCATATTTGCTTATGCACACATTTGTCTTCAGCAATCTCAAGAAAGTGGGCACACAATGTTATGATTTTATGTTCTTTGTGCCTGGTTTCTGATCATGCGATGCCTCATGGTCACACAGGCTGGTGTGCTTCTTCCTTGGGGGCTTTGTTGCTTCTGTGCTAGATAGCCACTTGTTTACTTTCAATCCTTTAAGACCCGAGAAGCTATTTCTTTTGATAGCTGAGTACCATCAGCTTTCTTCACCACCACTGTATATGCACACTTTTGTCTTAAGTAATCGTGCCCAGAAGGTGAGCATCATGAAATGCCAATTTAATAGGACAAACTGTCCTTGCATTGAAGAAGTACTTGGGTGGAGGCCCAGTGTTCATTCGCTGCCTTAATACTGAAACCATATGCATATAAATATATACATGTCAATCTATTTCCCCTTCAACATATATGCTATCTTAGCCAAAAGGCCAAAAAGTGACCCCCTTCCTCATATATAAATATGTTTACCTATATACATAACTGTATTTAGACCTCTATAAATGTCCCTTGCCCCCTATTTCCTTCCTCTGTTTCCTTATACTTCCTTCCTGTCCCACTATCATTCTCAGCCTTCATCTGGGTTTCAGTAATTTCTCTTGGTTACCCTACCCTTGATCAATACCTACCAGTCCTCTCACTCCCTCTTTGGATCACTTATCTCTGGGTTGGTCAACACCACCTCCTGTCTCCCACCTCTACCTTCCCATATTGCCCTGGAACCATTGATCCTGTCATTTTCTCCTCCAGACTGATCATCCAGCCTATCTTATCTAGATAGACCTGCAGAGATGATGCTATATCCAAAAAAATATAGCAAGATGAAGCAACAAAAGAAAATGGAACGAATACAGGGAAAAATGCCCAGAGAATATAGATAGATACATTAAAATAATAATAAAAAACAAAAACTGTAAGTAGTTCAAGGTATCATTTGTTGACCTCTAGGAGTAACCTCTGGTGAAGTCCAACCAGATCCCATGCCCTGGCCCCCAAAACTATCCTTGGCTCTCCCTCAAGACCTCCATGCACTACCTCCCCACCGCTGTGCTGCACACCCTTAGTGTTTTCCTCTGTGTGGTAGGGATGGATGTCTGCAATCCTGACATGTGTCTTCAGTGTTCCCCATAGGGCCTTGAGTCAGCAAGGGATGTTGTGTCTCATAGTGGAGCTGGCCATCTGGTACTCTCTGTGCATTGGCTGTTCGGAGTGGGGATATCGCCCTCAAGGCTTGGTGGACCAGGGTGTACTCCACTCTCTCTTCCTCCCCCTTCATTTGCTCTCATGTGCTCAGGTAAGACATGTCCCTATCCCCCAAACTTCAATGCTGTCCTCTAAAGTAAAGTCTTTGGGGGGGTCAGGGATGGTAGTCCACATAGTTGGGATTGAGGCCGTGATCTCAGACCCCTCCACTGGTTTCCCACTCCATGCCGTCGTGCCGCATTTCCATCCTAGAACACTGGGTTTAAGTCTGGTCCCTCTTTCCCTGTGGAGATATAAGCAATACCCTCCCCCAAGGGGACATCTTAGCTTAGCTTTTCAACAATTATTTTGTGGCATTTTTTCCTAATGGAAAGAGTCCTTTGACTTCTTGACTGCTGCTTCTATGAGTATTGTGGTAGTCACATGATTTCATGTCTATTTGAACATATAAAAGTGTAAGAGTGGAGTCTGCTCACAGCTTGATGGTACCTCCTTGTGGGCATGGTCTATCTCATAAGGAGGGTCCTGGGAACCTCACTCTGCCTCTTGGCCATCTCTTCCCTATTGACGGGTTTTTTGATGCCTGCTACCTGATTCTTTTGACACCATATGATCAAACAGGCTGGTGTGCTTCTTTCATATGGACTTTGTTGCTTCTACTCTAGATGACCACCTGTTTATCTTCAATCCTTTACAACCCCAGATACTGTGTCTTTTAATATCCAGGCATCATCAGCTTTCTTCTCCACATTTGCTTATGTATCGATTTTGACTTCAGCAATCCTGTCAGGAAGGTGAGCACCAGAGAATGCCAGGTTCTTAGAACAAAGTTTTTTATATTGATGTAGTACTTTAGCAGAGACCCAATTCTGTCTGTTACCTTAATACCTAAATATAAATACATCTACATAGATGTAAATGTGGATGTAGCCTCCACCATTGGATCCACAAGACTTTGCACCTGCTGGCCTGTAAAAAAATTCTGCATCATTGCATGTGGCTGTCTCGGGGCTGGGTTGGGATGTTTTCTGACACATATATGAGTGTCACTAGATTAGTTTCCCTAGTAAACTCACCCTCACAGAAGCATTAGTAAAAGAAAACCTTGGACAGTTTCCATCTTTTCTCCATTTATTGTGATGTTGCTGATTGGTCCAGTTGTGAAGATCTTTGCTTTCTTTATGTTAAGCTGTATTCCACACTGAAGGATGTAATGTTTCATTGTCATCAGTCTGTTGGCCTTCAATACCTCCTTACCATCCCATTGTCACTTGGCACCCTAACCATGCATTCTTTCCCAAGACTTGTCCTCAGATCTGTCTGTGGCACCTGCTCCCCAGCTTCCCAAGGAGACTTCAGCTGTCAGTTCAGATGAGGACAAGGAGACCAAGCTGTTACAAAAGAAAGCACAAAGATAATGAGAGCCCTGGCGGTGTCGTGGCTGTGGGTTTGGATGTGATCTGCATGGTGGGGCCGTTTGAAAGCAGCAGCAGCTCCTGGGAGTAAAGACTGGGCTTTGCACTCCCCTAAATAGTTAGGGCCTGGAAAACCCCCAGAGGGTCGCTGTGAGTCAGCATTGACTTGATGGCACAGAGTCTGGTTTGGGGTTTAGCCTTGACTTACTTCCCCTTGTTGTGGTTAGTCTATCATGACATGTTTGCCTTGTTCCTCCCTGCATCTTAATGGAATTTGTATAGCTTTCTGTAGTGCTCAAAGACTTGAGACCACCTGGATGAACAACTGAACAATTTTGCCTTGAGGGTCATTTTAAAGGGGTTTAGTCTTGCATCATAAATGCCTACTTACTGTTTTATCTAATTGCCTGTTGAATCGTAGAAAGCACCTTGGAAAGTGCATGGCTCTCCCCCAATATTTCTGGTATAACAAAAGAATCTTTATGTATTCCGAGTGCAAGTGGGACATCAACATAGTCTGCGTTGATGTCAGTCTCCTCGCTGGTGTCACCTTCTTCTATACTTCTTTTCCTCTCTAGGATTGCTGGTGGCAAATTGGACTATGTGTTGGGCTGCTATTTACAAGATCAGCAGTTCGAAACCACTAGCTGCTCTGTGGGAGAACAATGAGGCATTCTGCTTCTCTGAAGGGAGACTGCCTTGGAAATCCACATGTGCGCTTCTTCTCTGTCCTATAAAGTTGCTATCAGTAGGAATCCCCACAAAGGCAATGATTGTTCATTGGATATTTTTTTTCCTTACATGGACTTAGTGACAAAGGGAAGTCACTTATTTAGGGGACCCCAAGAGCGATCACTCAGGAAGCAAGGGAATTCACTGCACGAGTACAGCCTTTGTCTTAGATAAAGTCTGAGGTACTCTATGATGAACACAAATCTTTGTCACAAAGGGGAATTTTTGACAGATACTTCATGATCACTGTATTTGCATTAGCTCTTTTTATCTGTTTGTTAGGTAAGTCAGTGACCTCTGTGAATTTTCTCTACAAACAACAGACTCTGTCAAATTGAGCCACAATTTCTCTAGTCAAGCTTTCCTGCCCTGGCGGCGCCCTAAGTCCACCTCCCACCAGAGCTTGGAGACTTTCCCAGTGTAGTGCCTACAGTCCTGCTGGACTGCCTTAGCCCTGAGCTTGCTGGTAAACAAGGTTTTATCAGAAGGGTTTCTGCTCAGAGGAAAGAGAGAAAATTTTTGAGCTAATTTTAGAGCAAAATAATAATACCAACAAGAAGAATTACTAATGTGTATTGCTATTCTTTTAAGTCAAATTACATGTTGTTATAAAGCAGACCTAAAATATTACTTTCTTGACTAGTGAAAGTCTTAATTAAAGTGGTGCATAGAACTGTGTGTGTGCTACATGATACAATTGATTTTGCAGTACCTGCAGCTTAGTTCTCTTTCCTTTAGTAATCTTTGCTGTGCAGGGTTAGAAGACAATTGGTGATTAATAACTATGTGAACAGGTGACTACACTGCTCCTAAAAGATCAGTCGTGTAATAATTCCTTAATTATTATTGTACTCTGCAAGCGTTTTTAAATACATGATGATCTATTTCCTTCTCATACTTTGGCACACTCACGCTCCTGGCAGTGCATTGCATTCTGAAGAATAATTAATGAGCAGGGAAATACAGCTATACATTTTCTTCCTCCTGTTTGAGTTTCTTAAGTAACCATCCTGTCAGCTTTGTTATGCAAATGTTCCATC
Organism: Nesogale talazaci; assembly: GCA_004026705.1. Lineage (NCBI taxonomy): Eukaryota > Metazoa > Chordata > Mammalia > Afrosoricida > Tenrecidae > Nesogale > Nesogale talazaci. The sequence goes on along the minus strand of PVJH01000097.1, from coordinate 158,798 downwards.
TAGGCCAGGAATTTCTGCAAACTGGGAGACTGCCTTCGGAATGCCTTGAATTCCATTTTTGGGAATTAACATTTTATTCTTGAAAGTAGACCTTTCCATATGCCTTTCAAGTGGCAGATGAATGTTCCATAATTACTCTGTGTTCATCAAGGTGAACAAACCAAGGAAACATGGCGAACAGCAGATAGTGCAGGCCAGTGCTCTGCTCGCCTCTCTGTGAGCAGGGGTCTGCGCAAGGTGCTAACTGTACCATTAGATGCCGAGTCCCTGCCACCTCCTTAATAGCCGCCCACTTAGCCCGATAAGTGCGCTGCCTGTCCAGATAAGGCTTGTGTTCCACGAAGGAAATTCATTCTATGTAAATGCTGGCTGCTATAGCCAATCCGAGGTGGAGTCAGCGTGCCTATTATGGAACTGTCAGTCTTGTCTGTTTGCTTATTAAAGTTTCGCTGGCAAACCAGTGGCCCCCCTTTGGTATGCTAAGCAGTCCCAAATGTTGCTAACATCTTGGAGTGAAGTCACCCGCCTTTGAATGACTCAGGGAGAGCCTCCGGGCTCTCCCCAACTTACCAATGGGTTTTGTTCTGAAAGTTTGTTTGCAAGTCAGTTGTTTGGGACTGGAGAAGCATTTTTCCCATGGAAACACTGTTACAGATGGTGAGAAGTTTCCCAGACTGGCCCACAAAAGCCTATTGAATGCAGAATATGGCTGGGCTATAGGATGTATGGCACTGGAGACTCAGCCACCATTAACATCATTGTTTCTCTGGGAAAATGAACTCCCAGGGCTAATTGTGGATACTGAAAGTGATTCTCCAGTCTTACTTGCTCATCTCTGGCAGCTGCAGCCTGGACTCCCTGGTCCATTGCTTCCTTCCGGTTTGTGAGATGGAAAGTGGAAAGTCCAGGGAAAATGCAAAAGGAGGGAGGGCAGGAGACATCCAGGGCTTTGTGCAGGAGCCTGGGTGGCCTGTTAAAGCAGCTGACTATCACAGACACAACAATCGTGACCTCAGTCTCGCATACATTTATAAGGAGAACATTGATTACGTTTTATAGCCTGTGCACATCGTCCCAATGAAGGAGGTCTTTAGTACGAGGTATTCCTCATGTCCAAGAGTTCACAATCAAAATGTGAATTAAAGAAGGCATGGGACAAAGGATGCTGTCACAAATTGATGTGCATTATGTAGACAGAAGTGCTTATAAGATGGGTTCAGGGTCAGGGCATGACTCATTGTCGTCCAGTGGATTTCAACTCATAATTACCTGACAGGACTGCAGAGAACGGTCCCTATGAGTTTCCAAGGCTATAACTCTTGATGGGACCAGAAAGCCTCTCTCCTTTACAATGGGCCTCTGGGAAAGGGCGTGCATGATAAAGAAATTTTAGCAGCACACTCCCAGGATAGCATGACCTGGGATTTTCTTGTGATCATTCTGAAATGGTCGGAAAAGCATGTAGTCCTTTCAATTATGTACCTTTGGCCAATCATAGAAACCCATGTATGCTGTGTTCACCCATCACTGGAAAAATCCCTGCTCAGGTTAATTAGCCTTTGACCTTTACAGAGTATTAGTAATCTCATCATAATAGCATGTTGTTAGTTTCCAGTTGAACAGTATAACCATTGTCTGGATGCTGTACCTCATCAGTGAGAACAGTTCACTTTATGCACTCTGCTTATGTGCACCTTAAACTGAACTTTGCCTTCAACAACACTCTTTGCTTGGATTCAACAGACTGTGCAGTGTTACTCTTTGACACATCTGCTAACCAAGAATTTATTTAAAGTTTTTTTCTTTGGGGAAAAATAACTTAGGTAATTTCTCGTGCTTTCTGAGAGAAACTTCTAAAACGTTAGCCTGAGTAGTTGATGTACCTTTATTTAAAAAAAAATCTTCTGACTACACCTGAGGATCTCTGCAGCAGGTAGGGGGCTGACCAAGCCAAAGACCATCCAGTTAGCTCAGCGGTTCTCAACTTGTGAGCCACGAATCCTGTAGGTGTTGAACGACCCTTTCACAGGGGTCATCTGATTCATAACAGTAGCAAAATGACAGTTGTGAAGTAACAATGAAAGTAACTTTCTGGTTGGGGGTCACCACAACAAGAGCAACTATATTAAAGGGCCGTGGTATTATGAAGGTTGAGAACCACTGAGTTACCTGATACCACCTGCTCTCAGAAAATGAGACATTATTTTTTAGACCACATAAAAAGTAGCCACTCGTCCTTGGATGGTGTAAATGGTTCGGTGCTCAAGTACTAGCCTGGTGATTGGCTTCCCAAAGCCTTAAAAACCCAAACCCTAAGGAGGAGTTCTACTCTGCACATGTGGACTCTGTGCATTGGAATCAACTCAATGCCAACTAATAAGTATAAGATTTCACGCCAAGTCAACCCACTGCTATTTAGCTAGTAACTCTATATAAAGATCCCAAGGCTATAAATCTTTTTATAGGAGCACCTAATCTCATCTTTTTCCTAAGGAGTGACTGATGGGTTTGAACCATCAACCTGCATTTAACAGCCCCATGCTTGCCAGACAGTGTCATAAGATGATCCAGTGGTTAATTTTCCACTCTATTTTCCCCGGATTCCCTAAAACCTTAGTGTAAGTAGCCTGTATGTGGTCCACTGTTTTTGTTTGTTTATTTATTTGTTTTTCCCCAAGCAGGTCTTCTCTGTATAAATACAAATGAAATGCTCAAATAAAACGTATATGTTTTAAATTCTTTTAAGATCTTTCTGTTTTGATTATTTTAACTGAAAATGCGTAAAACGATCCCTGACACATAGCAAGTGCTTTGCTGATATTGTTTTTTACTATCATTGTTGTTATTTTACTGTTTTCGATTTCAGTGGATGTCAGAAGAGGCTCAGATGTTTACTTGTCATCATAGAGTTGCTAAAGCACATGGAAGAAATGATGAAGTCAAAAAGCTGAACAACAAATTCCAAAGGGCGGCTTGAGAAGCCAAGGTCAAACAATATAATTAAACATGCAAGTGTCTACAGTTAGAAGACCCAAAAAGAAAGGAAACACTCAGCATATCTTCAACTTCAAGAACTCAAGAAAATATTTGTCTTGGGTTTCAATATTAAAAGATTCTATTGGCAAAATATTAAATTACGCAAGAAGCATTAAAAGATGATGGAAAGAACACATAGAGTCACTATACCCAAAAGAACTAGTCAGTATTCCACAATTTTGAGACGTTGTCTACATGTAAAAACCAACGATGGTGAAGGTATAAAAAAAAAAGCAGGTTGAAGAAGCAGTGGAAGCACTCAGTCACCTATGCCAGGGAATTTGGAAGTCAGGCACTTGACCAACTGACTGGAAGAGATCTGTATGTAGCCATTCCAAAGAAAGGTCACCCAAGAGAATGCTCTAATTATAGAACATAAACATGGGTATCACATACTAGTAAAATTTTGCTGAAGATCATCCATCAATGATTACAGCGATGTATTGGCAGGGAGCTGCCCAAAGTTCAGAGCAGATTCAGAAGAGGACTTGAGGACTTGGATATCATGGCTAATGCCGGATGGATTTTGGCTCAAAGCACAGAATAAGGATGGTGTTTGCTCATGTCTTGTTGACTTGCCCAGGCATTTGACTGTGTGGATCCTAGGAAACTGGATGACATTGAGCAAAATGGGCATTCTAGAATAATTCATTGTGTTTATGTGGAATTTGTTCATGGATCGAGGCAGTTGTAGGAACACAACAAGGGCACAAAATCCGGAAAGGTGTCTATAAGGGTTGTATTTACCCACAATACTTATTTAATCTGTACATGGAGCAAATAGTCAGAGAAATTGGATTTTATGGAAAGGGTGGCATCAGAATTGGAGGAAAGCTTATTAACAATCTCATATATACAGATGACACAACCTTGTTTGATGAAAGTGAGGAAGATTTGAAGGATTCGCTGATGAAGATCAAGTGTGGATTAGGACTCAAAGTAAAGACCAAAATCTTCACAACTGGACTAATAGATGGAGAAAGGGTTGAAGTTGCCTGTCAAGGGTTTTGTCTTACTTGCCTCTAAACTAAAGTGACCAGATTTTAGGCAGGACACCACTGACCAGTTTGGGGGAGTTCTTGATTAAAAACGTGATCTATACAGAGCAACAAAAATGTCCATGGAATGCAAAAATAGTATTGTACTATATTTATTTTAATTTTAAAATGCCACGGGACGTCGTTAAATTGTTAAAAAGCGGGATGTCTGGTTACCTTACTTTCAACCAATGCTAACGGAAGTAACAGTCAAGAAATCAAAAGATGTTTTGCATAAGGTAAATCCACTGCACAAAACCTCTTTAAAGTATCAAAAAGCAAGGATGTAACTTTAAGGGCTAAGGTGTGTCTGACCCAAGGAATAATATTTTCAATTGTCTGACATGCCTCTGGAAGGTGGACATTGAAGAAGGAAGACTGAAGAAGAATCAATACATTTGAACTATGGTGCAGATAAAGAACGTTGAAAGAGTGCCAAAAGAACAAACATATCAGCCTTGGAAGACGCTTGGCCAAAATACTCTTTAGAAACAAGGATGGCAATATTTTGTCTTACACACTTTGGACATGTTTGAAGGACATCATCCTTTTTTTTTAATGGGCATCATTTTTGCTAGAGAGAGAAAAAGAAGAAAGTCTTCAATGAGATGGATTGACACCGTGACTGCACCAATGGGCTCAAGCATAGGAACCAACTAGAAGGCACCTAACAACAACATTTCATCTCTGGAGGACATGGGTGGTGCAACTCATATACAAGGCTTGTAGCCAAAGAAGTTTAGGCTTGCATCCACCTAGAAATGTTTTGGAAGAAAGGCTCAGTCATCTATTTTCCAAAAAATAAGCCATTGAAAATTCTATGAAGTACAGTTCTAGTATGCCTACCGGACTACCTTGATGAGAACTGAATTTAAAGTGCTGGAGTCCTCTCATCCAGTTTTAACGATTTCTAGGTGGCGCACTGGGTTTGGGCTATAACTGCAAGGTCAGCTGGGATATCGACCAGCCTGTCTGAGAGACAAATGAGACAGTGTACTTCTGTAAAGAGTGATGATCCTGTGGGGCTCCTCGCTTGACTCCGCCCTCTAGAGTTCCTCTAAGGCAGAATTAACCTGATGGCAGTGAGTTCGGTTTGGTTTCCTTTTGTTGCAGGTCTCAGGGTATGGGAAACAAGATTGATCTTTTTGAGAAAAAGTGTTGAATTGTTATTAGGTGTAGGTGAGTTGGTTCCAACTCATGCCAGCCCTATATCAAACAGAAGGAAATGCTGCCCGTCCTGTTCCAGCCACACCACTGTTCCTGAGCTGGAGCCCATTGTTGTAGCCACTGGGTCAGTGCATCGAGCAGAGCATCATCCTCTTTTTGAAGCCCCGTAACTTGACCAAGCTGTTGTCCTTTTTAGGAACTGCTCTCTCCTGATAAGGTGGGCAAAGCAGAGTTTGTATTGGACACGTCACAAATAAAATGGACACCACAGCACAATGAAAAATATTTCAAAATGCAACATTAGAACACTTCTTGGAAAAAGACTGTAGTAAAATGTCTAATCTTTACTATGTTGAAATAAATGCTCCCTTCTAAAAACTATCAGTGAGGTAAAGAGAGACAGTGGGTGGTGTAAGATATGAACATAATAATGATGAGGATAATTTATCAGGGGTCCATGAGAGTCAAATAGGGAGAAAACCAAGCTCTTGACGTCTTAGCAGTTGTTATTGCAAGATACCAAACATTTCCCAAATGTTGAAAAGAAATTATTTTGCATGATATGGAAATCAGGAATGTGCATGAACACTGTTAATTCAGAAACAAATAATACACACGAGGATCACGTATTTATTACATACATCAGTTAGAAATTTACATTTGACCTAGGACGACAGTGTTCTCATTCATCTGATTTTTCTGATAACTTTAGATAGAACAACAATCTAACTGGGAATGACTTGATGGTTATTGTGGACTCCTTCCATTCTAGAAGCATCTTAGGGAAGTTTAGTATATTCTCTCACTCTCATTGAGCCAATACTGACTCATAGTGACCTCCTGTGTGTTTCTGAGACTGTAAATGTCTATGGGAGTAGGAAGCCCAGTCTTTCTCTCTGGAGTCTGCTGGTGATTTTGAACTGCTCACCATGTGGATCACAGCCCAATACTTAATCACTATGCCACCAGGGTTCCGTAGTATTCCAGACAGTTTAATATAGAAGCGGGGTCAGGGAGGGAAAAAAAAAGAAGCAGGGTCATACCAAAACAAATAATGAGAATACTGACACATTGTAAAAAATGTAACCAATATCACTAAGCAATATGTATAGAAATTGTTAAAAGAAAAACCTAATTTGCTGTGGAAACTCCCACCAAATATACAATAAAGCATTATACGGCAAAACCATGTTAGACTTACAAGATAATTTTTTCATAGCCTAAATAATTTTATTATAGATTGCGTACTTATATATTTAAAAATTAAAACAGTAAAAAATTATGCAATTCAAAGGAAATCATTCTCCTATTCCAATTTTCCAGTTCCCTGGAGTGCCTCCCCAAATGCAAACATTTCTATAACATTTTGGGTGTAGCATTATTCTAGTAATCCTCATACAAACATAAGCATATGATTGTACAATGCATATAGCATTTTAACATATACAAATCAGAATATAGTACACACACTGCTATACATGGTTTACTTTACTTAAAAATATAGCTAAAGATCTTTCCACAATAGTGCATATAATTTTTGTTACATAGGATTGAATTGTATGACTCCACTGTTAATATTTAAATCATGACCCATTTCATAGTATTACAAACTGTGATGCAACCTTCATGTACATAAATATGTCTTTGTTCATGCATGTGAGTATACCTGTCGTGAAAATTCATGAAAATGAAATAACTGGGTTAAAATATATGTGAATATGACTCCTTTTTATTCTTGGCCTATTTATTATGTAAAGTTTATTGTTAGTCTCCTAATGTTTATCAATCTAATGTTTATTTATTAAAAACCAACATTTCATCATGATTTTAGGATTTCCTCATTTACTTAAATTTTAAATTAAAGATGAGTAAGTATAAAATAAGATTTGTGAAAAATGTCAAAGACATCAAAGCTATGAAGAATAACATTCCAATAAACATCTATACTAATAATATCTTTATCGAGTTCTTTTTTGAGCAGGAATTCTTGATGCTAATGTTGTAATATTCATCATCATCTTTATGGTTTATGCTTTAGTATATTGTTCATAATGTTTGAGGATGATACAGGACCAACCGACATTTCATTCTGTTTTACATATGGATCAAAACTTACTTGATGGTGCCTAACAACAACAACAACAACAACAACATCTAGTTCAGAATATATATATATATATATATATATATATATATATATATTTAAATCTCCAATGGATACCGAATGTCTTAGCCGTTTGTTTTTTATATTTTGAAGTCTTTATTCTTCCCCAGAAGTGGTTTTTGTACATGGTGTGAGAAGATGATCCACTTTCTTTTGTTTTTTTGTTTTGTTTTGTTTTTGTTTTTGGGGGGGCATCACTGCCCTCTGGTGGGAGCGGAAGGCCCAGCCTTGCTCCTGGAGAGCTGCTGCTGGATTTGAACCGCCAAGTCCGTGGGTTACAGTGACGCACTCAACCACTACGCCATCGGGGCTCAGTCATGATCCACTTTCATTTGTTTCCCTTTTGACTATCCATTTGTGCCAGCACCTTTTAACATTTTTCATCTTTTCCCTGTATAGCTAAGGAACCGTCTCTGCTTTCAAAGACACTTCTGTTGTTCGGTTGCTGAGGTCTTTACTTCAGTCCATTGATTCTTTTGCCCTTCTTTGAACTGCAATCAACCTTTGTTGTTTTCATTTTCTTTTCCTCTTATTTAAAAAATTAAGTATTGTTATAGATTTTAATTGATCTATAATGAACATTCCACAAAATTCAATGAGTCAGATCAACAAGGACAATGTAGTCACTATCACAAACAACTTTGTAGCTTTTTCCTCTCTTCTTCTACACATTAATGTTGTTTCCACCTTTCCTATCCCTCTCCCATCGTGTCCCCGGGAAATCATCAATCCTGTTATTATCTTTGCACTTCCACCAAATCTAGTTTTCCTATACAGATAACTAGACACGACCAAGGCATAAGCCAAGCAAGGATCCATCAGCAATAGTCATTCAAAAGTGAGAGAGCTCAATCAAATAAGAGAATATTAAAAGTTTAGAATAAATTCACATTGGATCTGTAGTGAGATCACATTATAAAACTCCCTGTGTTCCAGCCTGAACACTGTTGCTGAAATGTCCTAGACAGTCCTTATTTTGGGATATTGTCATTTCTAGCCAGTGTGTTTTGGGGATTCACTGTTTCAGTTATTATTTTATAAACTTAGTTTTTATCAAGAGTGTATTGGCTTGATTGTTTTTCTACTTTGTTTACACCTAGTGTAGTCTTTATCCTTTTCAACTAATAATAATTGGGGCTTTCTAAGTTTCTTTCATCTATGATTCTAAAAAATGGATTCAAAGCATCCCTTTAGCAGATGTGTACATTGTAATATTCCCATTATTTTTGTTCTTCTTTGACCAATAGGTTGTTAAAAAATAAATCATTTTATTGGGGCTCTTACAGCTCATTGCAATCCATAGATCCATTGTACCAAGCACAGTTGTACATATGTTGCTATCATCATTTCCAAAATATTTTCTTGCTACTTGAGCCCTTGTTATCAACTCCTCTTCCTTCCCCCTCCTCCCCACCTCTCCCACCCTCACGAACCCTGGATAATTTATAAATTATTCTTATTTTCATATTTTACACCATGCGTTACCCATGTTTCTGTTGTCTATCCTCCTGGGTGCGATGGCGAGGCAGAGAGGGGGGTTGTATGTGCATCATTGTGACTACTTCCCTCATTCTCTTCCTTCTCCCCCCACCTACACCCTACCCTTATGACATCACTACTCATTTTTTGTCTTGAGGGGTTGATCTGTCCTGGATTCCATATGTCGAGAACGCTTATCTGTAGCAGTGTACATGCTCTGGTCTAGCCATATTTGTAAGGTAGAACTTGGTTCATGATAGTGGGAGAGTGTGGGTGGGAGGAAACATTAAAGAATGAGAGAAATGTGTGCTTTGTTGGTGCTATACTGGACCCTGGATGGCTCCTTTCTTCCTTGTGACCCTTCTGTGAGGGAATGTCCAATTGTCATAGGTGGCCTTTGCATCTCCATTCTGCCCCTCACCAAATTGTACCAAAATAGTGGTTTGAGGTATTCTGATGCCTGATACCTGATCCCGTCAACACTTCATGATCATGTGGTTTGATGTGCTTCTTCCATGTGTGCTTTGTTGTTTCCCTGCTAGATGGTCACTTGTTTAATTTCGAGTCTTTAAGACCCAAGACACTATTTCTTGTAGTAGCCGGATTCCATCAGCTTTCTTCACCACATTAGCTTATGCACCCTATGGGTAACTTGGAAGTGTGTTTTTAAGTAAAGAAAATAATTTCATGGTTTATTTTTGCTATTAATTATAAAATTTAATTGCATTGGATGTGGGCACTATGATCTATTATTTTATGTGTGGCCCAATGAAGATGCTTCAGAATAGCACATAGTGCTCAACTATTGCTTGTAGTATTCTAGAGGGGTTTCTTGACTCTATTCACTGCCATTGAACCAATCCCCATCCACAGTGACCCTATAGGACAGAGTAGAAGTGGGTTTCTGAGACTGTAACTCTTTAAAGAAGTGGAAATCTCCATCTTCTTTCCTCAGAGAAGCTGGTAATTTTGAACAGCTGATCTTATAGACAATAGCCCAAGGTATAATCCACTACTACACTAAGACTGACTTATTAATTGTATTCTTTATTCTTAGAGACTGTTTTATCCACTTTGGTTTATCAATTACTTAGAGAAATATATGAAATCCCTTCATTGTGGTGGTAGAACTCTCCCCCCCCCATAAGTTTTTGCTTTTTATATTTTGAGGCTGTATTATTATGTCAGAAACCCTGGGGGCGCAACAATTAAGATATTCAGTTGCTCATTGAAAAGTCAGTCATTTGAACCCACCATATGCTTTGCTAGCTTAGTTGTGGCAATCTGCTCTCATAAATAATATAGCATTGGAAATCCCATGGATAAGTTCTCATCTGTCTTACAAGGTTGTGATAAATTCAAATTGACACCACAGCAATGGGTTTGAGGGTTTGTGTTATTCTGTGCATAGAAATTTACATTGCTCTATCTTCCTGGTTAATTGAATCTTTCAGTGTTAGCTTGCATAAGGAAGATCAAAGAAGAATCAATGTACTTGAATGACGATTTTGATGAAGAATATTGAAAGTATCATGGACTCACAAAGGAACAAACAACTCTGTCTTGGAAGAAGTACAGCCAGAATGTTCCTTAAACTCAAGAATGGGGAGATTTTTGGACATGTTATCAGGAGACACCAGTTCCTGGAAATAGACATCATGTTTGATAAAGTAGAAGGGCAGCAAGAAAGTCGAAGTTATTCTATGAGATGAATTGACACAGTAGCTGGAACAATGGCCTTAAAGTTAAGAAAATTATGAGGATGATGCCTGGAACTGGGTAGTGCTTCATTCTGTTGTATTGTGAGTCAGAATCAACCCTAACTCCCCTAAAACAGCAGCATTATATAGGAATACTTTTTTTTCCTCCCAGTCTATTTGTCTATTATTAATATCACCAATTTTATTTGGGTGCAATACTTTTTCCATCCCCTTATTTTCAGTTTCTCTGCCTTTATGTGTTAGTATCACAGAAAGAGGATATAATGGGAATTTTAAAAAGTCTGTTTGACTATTGAAAAGTCTAACCATGTATGCTGTTGTGATATATATTAGAGATTCTTCTGCCACCTTATTTGGGGGTTTTGATCTTTCTTGCCTTCTTTTATGTGCTTCTTTTTATTGCTTTTATTGGATTGAGGAATTTTATTTTCTCATTCCACACCTTTTCACTCTGCTAGTCTGTAAGTTATAAACTCTATTTCAAACCTTTAAATAGTAATGTAGAAATTTTGACATGTATATTGAATGAATCAAAGTCTAAAATTAATCATTGTCCTTACCCAATTTTTCAATGATATAAGAATTTACAATTATTCTCTTTTCTATGAAAACAATACATATACATAATCTTTCTTTCTTGAAGAAAAGTACAATATATTACATTTTGTTTTATAAATTGCTCTTTTGTAAACAAGGAGCCTTGGTAGTGTTTTTGAGGAAAGATTAGCTGCTAACTGTATTACTAGCAGTTTAAACCCACCAATTGCCCCATGAAAGAAAGATTAAGCTATTGCTTTTGTAAAATCTTTTATTTTTCTTTGTAAATTCTTGCAGCCTTGGAAGCACTATTACTATGAATCATAATTGACTTGATGGCACTGGTTTGTGCTGTAAATATTCCCCCATATCATCAGAGAAACACAAATTAAAACAACAATGAGATACAACTTCACACTGACATTCTTAGAAAAATTGGTTTCAAACAGACTGGCTGATGTTTTTCTTAAAGAATTGCAAAAAGTGGTATTATGTTGCAAAGAATGTTTGAGACTATATGCAAGCTTGTACAACAGGAGGCATAAAATCAGTTACAGGACTTTTAAACCACATGAAAGAGCTAGCAAGTTAGAGAGACAGTGATCACAAAGGAGGATTTCTTTGCAAGGAGCTGTGCTTTCAGTGCCATCCTGTCCTCCAAAGGGTAGATGTGTAGAGATAGGAGGCTGCAAATAGCGTCACTTGCAATGCTTAATAATTTGCCATCTGAAGCTTTGGGGGTGGGGGGTAGGATGGTCTTGGATCTCTCTGATATCCAAAAATTGTAAAAGGGGAAGCTTGAATTTGCTACCTTTTTTGATGGTGGCTAGATGGCTAGATGGGATGTCAATATTCCTTTTGCTAATTAAAGCAATGGGTGTGTGCAGATTACACAGGGTTCACATGTGAGCTTGCGCAGAGTCATTGTAGATCTTGACTGGCAAAGCAAGGAGAACTCATCAGAAAGAGCTCCAAGTCCTCACACAGGGGGTTCATCATGTCTTTCTTTTCTCTTCTCCTCCCACTAACAACTAATTCAACTCTTTTTTAAAGCAATTAAAAAGCTCTTAAGACAGATCATTATGCTAGTAGACTAATTATCACCATCCTACTGAGCAAAGTGTTCGTGCAAGGCCAACTTACAGGCAGTTGGCCATTCCTTTGTTTATTCAACAAACCTTTTCTATTTCAGGCATTGGAAATTGGGTTGGGCACAGGCCAGCCTACAGATTGTCTCCTCTTGGACCATGTTCCCACCACTCCAATTAGCAGTAGGGGATGAAGGTCATGTGGTATGGAACATGGCCATATCTACTAAATGAAGTATAGAGAAATGTTTGGGAACAACTTTCAGTCAGAGAGAACTCAGTTCAAGTCCCAGCTTTACAATACCAACTGTATAGTTGTCAGGCATCCTTGAGAAATGATGCCACACTGAGGCATCTGCTTTGGTCTTTGTTGCTGGTAGTTGAGCAAATATGCTATGGCAATAACTAGATCATCCATGGTGAATGGGAACCTGTGCCAGTGGACCCATGCATAACTATCACCTCTGCCATATGGCTATGGCTTTCATGTGCCCACTGTGCCAGCACTGTGGTAGCACTGATGTCAATTAGCCCAATTATTTTGTGTACCTTGTGGTTTCGTGCTTCTTCCACACTTGATATTAGCCAAAAGGCCGCAAAGTGATGTCATGCTTCTTCCATAGCAGATGTTCTCTGATGAGTTTTTACATGCAATATATCACGATACCCACCGTTCATATCCTTTATTCTACGTCCACCTATAACAGAGTTCTATGGTCCCTAATTTTGCAATCTTTCTCCTTGTAAGCTTCTGACCAACCATCTAGAACAATTTGCAACTCTCATGAGTCCTTATGTAGTCTAACTTTCTCTTCTCATATCAAGTGGAACAACTAGGTGTACCACCCCAAACCCTGCCCTTTGAGAGGATTTTCTCTGACAACTTTCTTTCAAAGTCACCCCTGAGTGGGTGATAATGCCAATGTGACCCATTTCCAGCTGCTTCCCACATATTGAACAAGCTTGTGTGAACCAAGCTTGACTCTGCCTTCTTCCGCAGCTGGTCTTAGAATGGATTAATGCTAGGCCAATCTGACTTTCATTACTTTGTGAGTCTGAAAGAACCCAGGTCAGGTAGAGGAGCTCTGACTGCACAGCCATTCGATGAGCCGCAGTCAGGGTCGGGGCCTTGTAGCAGGTGAGAAATTGTGTTTTTATAGAATATGTAATTCTCTATGGCCTTGCTCTAGAACCCTGGAAGCAGCAGTGGAATTTAGCTGATTTGCACCAGTTCAGCAGAACTGAGTTCCGCGAACTGGTTTTTAAACTGGCTCCTTTGTTGAGAGTTCTCTCTCTAAGGTGAGTGGGTGAGCAACTGCTAGTTGCTAATTCACATTCCTTACTCTTGTTCAATATACAGATGTGCATCCATGTATCCTAATCACCCGTAGTCATTCCATCTAGTTTGGTGTACTTCCATAGGTATAAAAATTAGAACTGTGCTGGTAATATTTATTTATTCATTTCATAAATTTAATTATACCTCTGATGCAATACATTTTACTCCTTTGCATTTGTTGCTTCAGTAAACAATTATAGAGCAACAAGAAAAAGGTTGTCATTGGTTTCAGCTTTGTGTTATGCCCCAAATTCTCACACAATATTATGAGTGAATTCTGCCATTCCTGGAAGCATTGAAAGAGCTAAACAGAACAATTGCTGTAAGGTTTACAGAGGAGCCTTTCAAAGATGAACATAATTTATTCAGAGAAATTGCATAACTGCTTCCAATCCATCAAACAGAATGACTATTGCTAACTGGTCTACCTCTAAAGGAACAGGACCTACAGTGAAAAGATAGTGAAGGATAAGTCACACAGTTGATGATACTTGAATGAAAGGAAGAATATTTCGAGTGAGTATGCCAATAAAGAAGCAATATGGGAATATTGTAAATAACAATTTTATGGGGTTTTATCAGCTATTATTTAATATTTTCCACTAATCTCTTGAAATTCTTATAATCTAGTTTTGTATATCTCTTTTATTGTTCTTATTATGCATTAACCGTATAAAATAAATATACCTTTCAGTATGTCTTTTTTTATACTTATAATGAGACCAGCAAATCAGTTGCAAAATTATTTGAATCCCACAACTGCTTAGAAGGCTTGGTTTTGAGTCTCCTCTTTGGGTTAGGGTTAGAAGTTTCTTCCATTTTGCCCTCTCTATGTGATATATCTTATACCACAGGCCAAAGAACAAATACAGAGTTTGTATCAACTATCAGTAGATTCAGTCCATGCTTGGAAATGGCGGGAATGATCACAGGTGGTCTTTGGGTCCAGTGCACTTATTATGAGCTAGACCTGGGCCAAATTCATACCAAACTCACTTCAGTCGAGTCCATGTTAATTCACAGTGATTCCCCCACTCCAAAACTGTAATTGTCTATGGGAGTAGAAAGCCCAGTCTTTCTCCCCTGGAGCTGCTGGTGGTTTCAATATACAATATCCTAATCAGCTGCCCATGCAAATCACATTCCAGCATATAACCACTATGCCACCAGGACTCCTTCTAACTCTGGGGCTATCTATTTTCCAGTTCCCTACTAATGGAAACCTAGATTCTATGAAATGTTTAAACGTTCCTCTTGTGTTTATATACATTATCCAAGTAAATGGCTATTTTTACTTTTGAGAAAGTCCAGAAAAATAATTATATACTACAGAGCCACTATGAGTCCAAATCGATTTGGTGATAGAGTGAGTGTGAGTATACACATTATATATTGTTTCACTCTATATATGTTCCACAATATTGCATGGCTTTTTCTACTGTGGATTTAGCTGTTTCATTCAGTGGGTTCCAAATCTGGATCTGGTATATGGAGAAGCAAGGCCTGTCTTTCTCACTATGAGCTGCTTGTTCAAATTTAGGACATCGATTCTAGGGAGACGCCTTGTCTCTCTATTGCCTCTGGGGGAAGGTCCTTTCTCTTTTCAGTTTCTCTTGATCTTCATGTGGTGTGCAATCTATTTGTCTCCTTGCTTCAGTGCGTAATCTCTTTATATCTCAAAAGTGATTCATTTAAGCTACACATTTAACTATCTCAGCCTCATTAACAAGACAAATGGTACTGCATTCACAGGCATAAGAATTAGGATTTACAAAACATGTCTTTTATGGGTTTAGGCAGAAATTCAGTTTAATCCACAGCAAATATTATTGCTTTTTGTTACTTTTCCAAACTCTTCATTCCACACTTGTTAGGGAATTTTCTTCTACATACACACAATCTCAGTTCAATGCTAGCCTCTACAGGTTTGAACAATGGAATTTGTTACCTTGTGGCAGGGGCCACTCATGCTTCGCCTCTCTCCAGCGAAAGTGTCCTTTGTGCCAACTATCTAGCTGATCTAGGTGGTTCAGAACTAGAATGCTATCGTAGTTTAGTCTCTCAGACATTTTCTGTGGGGAATAGGAAGCCCACCCTTGCTCTTGGAGAGCTGCTGCTGGATTTGAACCCTGTGGGACACAGTCCTGCACACAACCACTATGCCACTGGGGCTCAGCCTCTAAGACCTTTCTTGTGTAGCTTGAATTACCTTGGAAGCATATTTTAGACAGCGATTGCCGTGCAGGCTTATTTATAAAGATCACCCTTGAAATCAACAGCTTTAAAAGGGCAGGAAGCATAGTCAGACAGAAGAAGTTGAACTATTGATGTAGTCTCAGCCTAGATGTTGGATATACTTTGTGGAGTGCTGAGACTGGGAAGGCCTTCCACAATTTGTCTCCATTGCAGTGAGGAGGCTATGTTTTTAAACCTCACCAATGATCAGTCTTTGGATGTAGACTAGACTGGTAGCATTCCCAGTAGTTGGTAAGTATGTTCTTCTCTGTAGGGGAATCAGGATGGCATTATAGTATCTATAAACTGTGTGCCTATGCAGGGCAGGAGGGGGCAGCTATAAAATTGGGTAGAAGACTCATAGAAGGGCTGAAGAGATGATATTAGGCCTGAAGCTTAAGTAGCAAGAAGATGCTAGCACTTCAACATGTCTACAGAAAGGATGTCCCAATTAGAGGAACCAGGACTTTGAGACAAGAATACGTTCAGCATGCTTGAGGAACACAGAGAAGGTCAGTGGTTGAAGAATAGTGACTTAAGGGAGCTATGCAACTAAATAAGAATGAGGAGATGAGCAGTGTGATAGTTATATAATCTGTTGTCAACTTGAGACTCTTAAAAGTGAGTGGTTGGAGTTTTGCCTGTCAATCAAGTTGCAGCTTGATGACCTCAGTTGGCGGTTCTAAAGAGGTAAATAGCTTGCAGGAAGTGGGACACACACTCACTCCCTATAAGGAAGGTACTCCTGTTGACAAGACTCATGGAGCTATGCTAGAACACTGAAGTTGGAGGAGCCATTTGGAGACCCCCGCCAGGACTGAGATGCTTTCCTGCTACTGGATTCACAAGACTTCCCACCCGCTGGCCTCTGATCTTCCTGCATTCGGCGTCATTGCATGTGTTGTGTGAGCATGAAGAGGATTTTATAGATTGGTACTTGATATATGGACTTTGTAGATTGGTATTGAATTATGGACTTGATCGGGACTGGGCTGGGCTGTTTTCTTAATGCACAAATACTTTTGATATATGGTGAAGTTCTCTCTTCATGAGTGTTTACGAATTAGTTTCTCTGGTCAGCCCATCCTCACACAAGCAGGATCCAGGTCATTTTGGGTCTAACAGATCACAGAACAGAGTTTTATTTTGTTCTAAGTGAGTTGGATAGCCTATGGATTGCAACCCAGGAGTAAAAAGGGTCAGATTTAAAAGGATAAACCTAGTTGCTGTTTTGCCTCCAGACCAGTGATTCTCAAACTTTGACACACATGAGAATTACTTGGGAATTTTTAAATAATTCTGATGCCTGACTCTCATCCCAGATATTCAGATTTAAGTATCACAAAGTGCAATCTGTTAAGAACTCTCCAGGTGATTGTAATAAGGTTTGGGGACCACTAGATAAGACTGAAGGAGACCAAGGACAGAAGCTGGTGGAGCAGTTTGGAGGCAATGAAAAGGCCCTACATAAAGGATGATGGTGCCTCAGGCTAAAATAGTAACAATTAGATGGCTATAATGGTCCTATTTAAGCTATTCTTCTGACCTCTTCTACGTTTCACCGTACAGCCTCCATGCTGCTCTGTGTATAACATGAACATATATATGTGCATCTATGTTTATTGCAGCAATTGCCACAATAGCATAACATGGATACAACCAAAAACACCAACTAAAGAGAATGGATAAACAAGTTCTGGTACATTCATACTATGAAATTTTATGAGGGGGTAGACAAAAAGAACTGGAATTTTGATGAGAGGAGCTTCCTTAGTATGCATTTTTCCTGCTAAGTGAGCATTGAGCAAGTCACTCTGAGGTAGTGCACCCAGTGGCATCACCTGGGAAGGTTCTCTTTGGTCACAGTGAGTTTTTTTTTTTTTTCAAAAAAGAAGTTTCTCTCAAATCTCATTTATTGTGATGGTCAATTTAAGAGAACAATGTGCAGCTGTGAAACTTTGTTTTCGGCTCTGGAAAATGTCACAGACACTATTGTAATGTCGAACATCGCTTACAAGGGCAGCATGATGGCAAAAAAACTCAAGTATAGGAGTGACTTTCTCATTTCAAAAAAGGGGAACTGTAAATTGATGACAAATCTCATTCTGGATGTCTATCAACTTCCCAAACAAGCAAAATGTCCACTTGCAGTGCATTTGGATTTCATTCCACCAGGTGAGACTGTTCATCAAACTTTCTATTTAGAGATTCTGAAAAAACTGCATAACAGTATTTGAACAACAAGGTATGATTTGTAGCAGATGGGTGACTGGTTTTTCAACCACAGTGATGCAACTGCTCATGCGGCCATCTCAGAGGACCAGTTTGGGGCAATGAGGAGTATGCTTCTGTTGCCCCACACACCTTACTCACCTGACCTCGCTCTGTGTAACCTTTTTTTCCCCTCAAACGCAGAGGTGTGTGAAAGGACAGCGAATTGAAGGTTTAGAACAGGTGAAGAAAAAAACAAGGGATGTGCTATTAGTGACCCAAACAGATGAGTTTGAAAAATGTTTCTAAGAATGGAATCACACATTGGACAAATGTATTCAATATAATAAAGTACTTTGAAGGTGATAAAGTTGTTTTATAAAAAGTATTTAAAGACATAGCTTTGAAAAAATCTGTTTTTTTTTGAGGGGGGCACCCCCTCATATACATCAACAGAAACAATGATCACTCTCTTCAACACCACAAGACATAGCCAAAACTGAGAATATTATGTTTAATATACTTAGTCAAACTTACAAAGATAAATATTTAATATCACCATTCTTTTATGGAGAAACAAAGAAGACATGTGGTTTATGCACCAATAGACAAGACTGTGCTGACTATGAGGAGGCCAGGGATGGGGGGTAGGAACAGGGAGATGGGAGGGCTCAGGGAGGGGGACAAAAATGTAGGATCTAACAAAAAATATATAAATAAAACTAAGTAAATATATACAATTAATTTCAAATTGCTCCATGGCAAAAGTGCCTCACTGATTCTTTATCCCTCGGATCTAAATATCAGTATAAGTGCCTTAAAAAGGAAGAAACATGTAACTCGAAATAAAAAAAGAACCTCCATGCTGCTCTCATTGATTTTTGTGGACACACTGAGCTCATGTCTGCCAGCAAGTCTTTGCACTGCTTTGGTACCTGACTAGAACACTTGCCCAAGCTTTTTTCAGGGCTCTCCAGCTCAAAGGTTACCTCCTCCGAGTTAAATTGCTTGACCACTGTGTCTTAGAATGACACCTCAGCACCCAGTTTCACTTTGCTTATAACTCACAGTGACATAGTGCTTCATATTGCTTATTAATCCCTGATCTCATACTACCTGGATATATGATTGTTATTAGATATAAAGTTCTATGAAGGCAACATTTTTGTCCAACTGGCTCACTGCTATATCCCTAGGGCCACTTTGAGGGATAAGTGACTATCTTCTGGAAACTACTAGCATCTGTCACCCTGATTCTTGATGTAGAAGGGATGTGTCATCATTTTTGCAAACCATAGGAATGAGATGACAAAGGAGTGTTCTGTGCCTTAGGTTAATTTAATGTTCCTGGTTGACCCTCCTTCAGCCCCCAGCTTGCATTCCAGAGGGGAGAACCTTGCCCCTCCTCCCTTTGGCCTTGGGGTCTCATGTGCAGCTAAAGGTTCTTTGTATAGATTTGAGCCCCTGGAGGAGCCAGCTAGATGTTGATGCTCAACATGAATCGATTCAGAGCCCCTGAGCATTTATAGTCTTGGGTCTCGCATTCTACTGGTAGTTGTTTGACTGGGAAAGATCTCGAGGGAAGCATCAGTCCCTGGCTGTGATCCCTTTATGGGATTTCATTTTTATCCATCCCGATTCTCTACTTAAAGAGACATTTCACCCCTTGTGACTGCCATGGAACCATATTTTTTAACAATGTAGAGGCCAGGAAAATCATATAGCCAGTTCACTTTTGCCATTTCAGGACTTTGAAAGAAATTGAGCATCCATTGTGCATGTTCCTTCTGTCAGACAATGGGCTCTAGGGTTCTCCATGTCACTCATCCCATTTCAAAACAACCTTGATGTT
This sequence comes from Nesogale talazaci, assembly GCA_004026705.1. Classification (NCBI taxonomy): domain Eukaryota; kingdom Metazoa; phylum Chordata; class Mammalia; order Afrosoricida; family Tenrecidae; genus Nesogale; species Nesogale talazaci. The sequence continues at coordinate 138,932 of PVJH01000097.1, read as the reverse complement.
ACTGAAAAGTATATCCACTGCCTTAAAATCCATTCCAAGTTAGATGCCCATTTTACAGGTGGCAAAAATAAGATCTAGGCAGAGCAAGTGATTTTTTTTAAGTTTCACAGATAAGAGGCAGCATCTCACTTTGAGCCTAGTACAATTAGGTTCATAATATTTCTTGAATAACAGGCAGAAATAGAGCTGGAATGAGCTCCATGAGGCTCTGTCCATCTGGAGAAATGGCTGGAGAAGCACCAGTCAATGGCATTAAAAAGGCCTGCTAGCCTTCATGTTGAACATACAAGTGCATCAAAGCACCCTCACATTACAAGAAAGTGGAGAACGACAATAAGATACTGGAGATTCAGCTACATTTAAAAATAAATGGATATTTCAGTTATGATCACAAATGGTTCTTTTGAAAGATTTGAAAAGTGTGACACATGTCATAATGAAAAAAAGTTTACATACATTCTTCACATATGTGTACTCTTGAGTGCAGACTAGTATGATAGAGAGGACACAGAAGCATAACAAAGTGAAGGGAACTGTCCCAGTATCAGAATTGAGATTGGAACACAGATAGTCTAGCTCTAGGTTCCTGCACTGACCCACAAAGTCACAGAACTTCTAGAAATTAGCTGTACTAGTTATTTAGTCCAGGCTTGATATCTACCTTGCACAGTAAATCCTTCAAAGCTCTTTAAAAAGCCATAGTTTGTCAGGTTGGAAACTACCAGTCTGTAGCAACTGACCTTCTCTTGTGCCCTTCGGGCCCCCCTTCTTGACCAGTTCCTCTGGGGCAAGCACAGTATCTGGCAAAATAGAAAGTGTGGAAGTATGTGATGAGTAAGTGATTGGACGTATGCACTAGGGAACAGTCATGAGAGTGGTAAACAAAGGAGCCTAGTCAAGAGTTTTCATTCTGAAAGGCTGGACCACATGTCAGCAGTCACTGGCAATCTCAGCTGATGGGTATCCTGAGAGTTGCTGGTCTCATAGTAGGGGCAGAACTGACATCGTGGGAGGCTCAAGATCCTGGCTCCACAATTCTTTCCCAGTCTCTCTGGTTAGAACCTCTCTGCATGTCCCAGCCAGGTCCAGGTTATGACTGAGCTATGTTTGAGGAGTGGGGGGTTCTGGTAGTGGCCTTAAGGGTAGTGCTAGACATACAGTTTTGTCTATTTATCTTAGAGGTGGAGTGATAAATTCCAACAATGAAAAGGGGGTGAAAATGTCAGGGTAATGGGATTTGTACCTAGTCTGACTCAGGTCCCCTAAGTCGTCAAACTGTTCTAGGTTGGGCAGCATCATTAGGATCCATCACAAGCCCCCCACCCCTGAACCCCACCCCACTCAACTAGCCACTTGCAGCTAAGCTTGATGACTCTGCAAAAAAAGTCTGATGTATGTCATTGCATGTTGCAGGAGGTGAGCAGGAAGAGCCTTAGAAGCAAGAGACAAAGAGCACCACTGGGGACCCACTACATGATTTAGGGGCTTGGTCTTTGGAAGTGAATGGAGTTTGCTTGTGTGAAGCAAATATATTATTTGTTAAGTGGAAGACTATACACTCTTTCCTGATTAGAATCTGTTGTACTTAAGAGATGCCTGGACTTGGGGAGACTAGCCTTTCTAATCGGAAGGGTGGGTGAAGTAGGGGGGCCTGCCTCACTGGTGTGTTAGTCTGGGTAGACTAGATAAACAAATTCATAAGCACACATCTGTGTATAAGAAAGAGTTTTATATACAAGAGCAGTTGAATATAAAGAAAACATTCCACTCCAGTCTAGATCAATTCTATAGGTCTGATATTAGCCCAAATGTCCGATAGCAATCTATAAAGTCCCCTTCAGACTCATGAAACAATTGTAATGATTCCAAATGCAAGGTGATCACAGGCCAGTGGGTGGGAAGTATTGTGGATCCAGTGGTGGTGTAAGCATCTTAGGGGTCTCCACATACCTCCACCAGTTCCCAGTGCACAGGCTCTATCAATGTAGTGCCATCTGTCTTGTCAACAGAGCATCTCTCAGGGAGTAAGTTGAGAGAGAGTGTCTCTCCCATCTCCAAGGAGGAAATACAGGAGTTCCCAGAATCCTCAAGAAAAGACCATGCCCACACAGAGGCCTCATTGGCTCTAGCCCAATTGACAACCTAGATGCCAACCCTTTAGTCTTAATTCTCTCAAATTGACAAATGATTATAAAACTACCACAAGTGGTCACTCTCTTTTTGGGTTTGTTCCTGTTCCCAAGATTTGGTGGCTTATTGACTCACAAACTGGGTAACCTATAAACCTAAAGCGTGAAAACACCCCAAGAGGGAACTCTCCTATGTTTTTCACATGACATCCTTCTGGTATCTCCTTATTAAGCCAGACTTTGTTCTTTGTCACATATATGTCATAGATGAAGAACCAGGAGGCAGATTCATCGGGCGAGAACCCCTGAGAGCACTCTTCCAGGGCAGAATAATGTGCTTTCTACAGGGCCCAGTCTGCCACTGCCAGTTAGTTGGTATCATGCTTCAGCTTGAGGGGCTTAGAGGAGATAAAATCCATTTTCCTCCCAACAGCAGAAGTTCTTGCTCAAACCCATTTAAAAACCACTCCAATCTAAGGGGGCATGGGAAATACTGGAATGGTTTGGAGCTGTGGTGCCACAAGCCATTGAACTGTCATGCTGACCCTCGCTCTTGGAAGATGGTGTGGAGACCAGTGCTTCTTCAGGGTCAATTCCTGGCAGGTGTGAAATGCCCTGGTCTCTAGTTGAGTTGCTTTCAACTTGGAATGAGAACTGAAGAAGTAAACTGTGTTAGTCCGGGTAGACTAGAGCAACAAATTTCAAAGACACGCCTATGGATATAAGGAATGGGTTTATATTCAAGAGGAACAGGACATTAAGAAAACATCCCAGACCAGTCCATCTCAAAGTCAGAAGTCTGATATTAGCCCATATGCCCGAAATCAGTCTATAAAGTCTCCTTCCAACTCATGAAGTCACAGGTCAGTGGGTGCAGAATTCCGGCACTGACAGGGGTCTCCCCATGGCTCCTCGCTTCGAGGGTTCAGGGTCCATCAAAAGCATCCCGTGGTGGCAGAAGCAACTCATTGCTGGCAGAGGCCTCCACGTGGCTGCCCCAGCCTCAGAGGGCTGGCTCCATCATGGCAAAGCCGTGGTCTTTCCGCTGGCTACTCCAGCCCCCCGGACGCTGCCATCCTATGTTGTCTGTGGTTAATCGTCTCCGAGACTAACTCCCAACAACTGGGGAAGATAGCTTCTCATCTTCACGAGGGAAATATCGTGAGATTTCCCAGAAGTCTCAGGAGAAAGCCATGCCCACGTAGAGGCCTCATTGGCTACTCAATGGCTATCTCCAGATTAACAGGCTAGACTCCACCCCTACATTTCAATCATAAAATTAACATAAGCACATGACTGCCACAAAAACCATGTAGCTTGACTTCTATTGGATAGTCAAGAACTCAAGTGTTCAGTGGACAAGGTAGAGAATGTAAGATGAAAAGAAGCTGCTGTCTGTATCCTTCTTTGGTCCACATGAGTCAGTAGAGCTCTCACTTTCCATGGTTGTTGGAACTGATGGCAAGAAACAGAGTTTCCACAGGACAAAGCCTCTTTAGTGTATACTTGCATTTGTTTTGATAAAGTGACATATTGGCCAGGCAAACTAAGTTTTGTCTAGGGGCACCACATGCTTTGCAGCTTTTGGAATCAGAGTATCCTATTTTCTCCATCCCCTTTCCTCATGTTTAGGATCTGTGAATGCTTGAGGTGTAATCTCACCCAGATGTGGCAGAATCCTTTTCAATTCTACAAGGTCAAGAGGGCCTTTTGATGTCTGCACAGCTGACCCAAAGTATGCCAAGCTCTTTCTTCTTCAGTCGCAAGGCTCCTACAGGTCACAGCCTCATCTCACATCTTAAAGTCAAGAGGAGTCAAGTATTCTACTCAGACTGGCAGCCCCTGTGGCCCACTTGCAGGGATACCCTGAGTTTCAAGGTTTGGATTTAATTGCCAGTAAAAAAGCGTGTTCCATATCGTTTTCCAGATGCAGAGTAAAGCCCAGCAGCTGGTGTCCTGGTTATACATGCATGCCAGATCTGGAAGCTGCTGGGAATTGTGTCCTTGGCACGTGCATGGATTTGCTGCCTGTGCTGCATGCTCTGTGTCCCCTATCATTCCCATGTAATGTAGGATGAGAGAGTCAGAGAATTGGTTGTAACTAGAAAAGAGGACAACAATAATGTTTTCTATTGAGAGGCCTCAGATTCACTTAAGAAATCTTGTCACAGATGTCTCTGCCATGCCATTTGTACGGGAACCTTCCTGATTGATAGCATCTAAAGAGACTGTTACAGAAAATACAACTATTTTACTTAGGATGAACCTTGTATTTTTTATATCTGCCCAGGAGAAAGAGTGATATGTGCACAAATGAAAATAAGAACTGTTTCAGACGACCTCAGGTCCAAGAAGCAGGGTCCAGAGGTTGGTAAACTGGACCACTTTCCACCAAAAGGCACTGCTCAACTCGAAACACATCTCTCCAATTGTAGAGATTAAAGTAATTCTTCTCTCCAAGTAGCATATGGTTGCATTTGTCCTCCAACTCTGGGACTTCTACTAGCAGAGAGAGGAAGAAAGGCAACCCAACTCTGTCAGAACTGTTCACCACTGTATCATATATCGTTCGCGCGTGCACACACACACACACACACACACACACACACACACACACATGCTTTGTCCTCCATCTCTCAACTGAGGAGTTGGGATGGGGATGGAAGGAGAAGACCAGGTAAAAGATTCTAGCAGAGTCTCCTAGGCAGGTGACTCTCTGATCTCAACATGGATGTCTGTCTACTTTCCTGAAGAGACACAACAGTCATCAGTATCACATCCCCATTTTAGTTTGAGTCTCCAGTTCCTATAAGTTCAAAGTTTTCTTCTTATGTTTTACCACTCAAATCTGGCCCTTGGACAAATGAATAAGGGCATAGAGAAGAATGAACCTAGAAGACAATCTAGCAGATAGACACAGGGCAGAAAGTCGAGGTCCATTCGTACCACTTTCCTCTACTTTCTCAATGAAATAAAAATAAAGGCAGAAGCAGATGTTGTGTTTGGGTTTACGGCTAAAATCACTGGGGGGATGGGAGAGTAAGCTGTGCACAATACCAGGCATTCAGGCATGTCTTTGTGAACATTTTCCATTGCTCAGGTTGTGTTCAGCAGGTAAGGCAGACTAACTTCATTAATAGTTGCCTGTCAATCTTTTTCTTTCTCAATGCAAAAGAGGGAGAAGGCAATCAATTAAATCAGTTGTTGCACAAAACTGTATTTCCTCACCAGATATTTTTCACTTTTTAGATTATGGGCACTTGTGTAGACTCCTGAGGACAGGCACACAAACTGGTAATTTTCCTGGCTAATAAGTCAGTGTTCTCCCAAATTAACCAGTAAATGAAATGAAGGAGAAAATAGTATACATACACACAATCACATATATGCTGGAGTCCCTAGATGATATAAATGTTGATCATGCTCCAGTTAATAGCCAAAGTCTGGTTGTTTGAACCCATCCCAAGGTACCTCAGAAGAAAGATCTGGAAATCATCAGCTGAAAAACTAGTCATGGAAAAACTCTCTGGAGCACAATTCTACACTGACACACATGGGGTCACCATGACCAGAAGCGATGCCCATTGGTTATTTTTTTCAGGCTACACTTGTATTCTGAATTGACCTGATTTAGAGGATCTTGCCAGTCCTTTGCGTGTGGCAGCCTGGGCTTGTGCATGCGTTGTACCACCTGTATCAATGCCCAGGTGGAACTCAAGAATCACTGCCCCTCTTAATTGGTAGCCAAAAATATTTGATTAAATAAACATTGTTTTCAGGGTGCAAAGACATTATTTCTCTGTGCTGGAAAAGGACGAATTTTCTGCTCAACCTTGGACCTCAACATTTGTCTTAATTACTGTGGAGTCTGGACTCAATGAAAGGCAAGTCGTTTGACTTAAAGGGTTCTTATGGCAGCTCAGCTGAGGGTTGCATTCCTGTCACTCTGCACAATTGCAATTGCTATTTAGTAGACATTTAAATGGAAAGATTATTTTTGAAATGAAGGCAAAAAATGCTATATGCTAATGTGGTGGGAGTATAGTTTATATGTTACATTTTCTACCTCTTGGAGTGAGTGACAACTATTAAAACATAATTTTAGGGTGAGTTGAAAATGTCCAGATATGTAAACATGATTGCTTGTATCAGGAAGGAAGCACTTTGAAGTACCCAGGTTGTATTATAGACCGAAGTTCTGAAGGACCTGAGTTTGTCAGACTATCAGGATCGAAGGAGTGTCTTGTCTTCTTGGTAGACCAGAGCAGACAAAGTTGAACAATGTGTTCTGTATTAACCAAGATAGTTCAAAAAGTAGAGACTTGTCCTCCCACTTTTCAGATGGAGTTCAGCCTATTCTTTTCTGACTCCATGCCAGATGAGAGGTTCTCTTATTATTCCTGTTATCTCCAAGAAAGAAATGGGGAAAGGGGGATGATGAAGTTCTGTGGCAGGGAGTTCTGTGCCCTTCCGAGTATGATATCTCCATCTTGATTCCCTCGCCACTCTCCTCCAGTCAGTTATGACTTATAGAGATCCCATAACCAGAAAATATCATACCTTACTCAAGATATAGGTGACTTGTTGGGGACAGCCCTGGTGGTGCTGTGGGTTAGGTGTTAGGCTTTCGTACTGAGAGTTCAATCCTACCAGCTTCTCTATAGGAGAAGGAGAAGGCTGTTAGCTACCATGGAGATTTACAGTCTTGGGGATCCTATCTAGGGTTGTTGTAGATTGGAATTGACTCATGATATTGGGGTTTTGTTTGTTTAGGTGGATATCAGATTAAGACTGAGCACTCTGTCTGAAGTGAAAAGATTATCCTGAATTATCTGGGTGGCTCCATTCTAATCAAAGGAGTCTTTAAGATTCAGGCCTGTCTTAGTTTTGGTTAGAAAGGCGTATAAGGTGGGACAAAGGATTAGAGACATGCAAGGCTTTGAGAGGGGTCACAAGTTGCTGTATGTAGGTGGACTCTAGGAGCTGAGAAGTACAAGTAAATGGATTTTCTTCTGCCAACATCTTGATTGTAGTGTAGTGAGAACATTTTGAACTTCTGACCTGAAAAACTGTAAGAGAAAAAAATTATGTTGCTTAAGCCACTTGGTTTGTGGTCATTAGTTTTCACCATGATATAAAAGCAAGACAGGCTTAGCTATTGATCAACAAGTGCTTGGCTGCGAAGTTTCTTTTCTCTCTACTATAGCACAACAGTGGTGAAAGAGAGGAACTTTGTGCATCTGTAACCACTAGACCTAAAACCTAGATTGAGTCAGATGAAGCTCAGTCACAACCAGGATTTTATGATTGAGACAAGGCCAAAGAAGTGACTTGAATAAAAGGATTACTCAAATCAAGTACTCCCTCAACACAAGAACACTTTGTTCTAACAATCCAGCATTCTGTGTTGCTCATCTTCCCCACACGATTGCTGAAAACAAAATGTGTGCATAAGCAAATGTGATGAAGAAAGCTGATGATGCCCAGTTATCAAAAGATATAGCATCTGAGGTCTTAAAGGCTTGAAGATAACCAAGCAGCCATCTAGCTGAGAAGCAACAACTCCCACATGAAAGACGCACACCAGTCCGTGTGATCATGAGGTGGCAATGGGGTCAGGTACCAGGTATCCAAGACCCAGAACAAAATCATACCCAATGTAAATGGGGGGGGGGTGGGGGCATGGTGTAGAGACCCAATGCCCATCTGTAGACAGTTGGACATCCCCTCACAGAGTGGTCACAGGGAAGAGATGAGCCACTCAGGGTACAGTAAATTACCAATGAGACACACAACTTTCCTCTGGTTCTTCACCCCACTATCATGACCTCAATTCTACCTTACCAATTGGATTAGATCAGAACATGCGCACGGCTACAGATAAGAACCTGCAACACAGAGAATGTAGAATAGATAAACCCCTCAGAGCCAACAATGAGAGTAGAGATACCAGGAGGATTAGTGGAGGATTGGGGAGAAAGGGGGTATCTATCACAAGGATCAACCTATAACCTCCTCTCAAGGGGAGGAACAATGAAAACGTGGGTGAGAGGTGACAGAGGATGATATAAGATATGGAAATAATAATATATAATTCATCAAGAGTTCATGAGAGAAGGTAGGCGGGGGAAAGAGGGGGAAGAAATGGGGAGCCAATATCAGGCTCAAGTTAGAAGAGAATCCTTTGGAAATGGTGATGGCTGCGGGCTTGGCGGTTCAAATCCAGTGGCAGCTCTCGGGAGCAGCACTGGGTAGCTCCCACGACCATCAGAGGCAGTGATGCAAAAAAAAATCAATGATCTCAAAAAAAGAAAAGAAAATGGTGATGGCAGCATATGTGCAAATGTGTTTGACACAGTGGATGAATGTATGGATTGTGATAAGAGTTGTAAGCGCCCCCAACAGAAGTATTTAATAATATAAAGAAATAAAAGGGTCACATCTAGTTGGCCATTTGGCACTGAAGTGTCAGAATCCATGTAGCTTTCCAAGCCCCTTGTCTGTGTAATGTACACTTAATGAAGAAGAATGTAAGATTCAAAGAGACCAGAAGAGGGAGAGAACTCTTGAGTAAGAATGGCATGCCAGCTCTTTTTAGCTAAAGAAAATGCTTTACCTTGACACCCCCTTAAACACCAACTTTCAAGTTCCCATAGCTTAGGGAATGGTCACATAATGAGCATCATTTATTCTTCTTTCGAATGTCTCCCAGTGTGCTTGAGCTTCAAGAAGTTTGTGAGAACGTTTGACTACCTTTCAATTTCAATCTTGCACAAATGTTTTGAATCTGCTTCTCTCTCTGTATTATGTATGTATGTGTGTGTGTATGCCTGCTGATCCATGTACATTACGATGCTGGTAAAGGTGATTGAAAGACCCATGGACTGCCAAAAGAACAAACACATCCGTCTTGGATAAAGCATAGCCATAATGTTCTTTAGTGGCAAGGATGACCAGACTTCATCTCAAGTGCTTTGGATAAGTTGTCACGAGACAACAGTCCCTGGAGAAGGAATCATGCTTGGTAGAGGGGCAGTGAAAAAGAGAAATATCTTTGACACAATGAATTGACACAGTGGCTGCAGAACCCAAGACAATTGTGAGGATGGTGCGAGACCAGGCTATGCTTCATTATGTTGTGCATAGGGTAGCGACAAGTAAGAAACGACTTCATGGCACCTAGCTCCAACCTATCCAGCTGTGTCCATACTGAGAGCTGTAGTCTTTGAGCTTCATCAGGAAGTACTTCAAGTTCTCCTAGCCAGGTTGTGAGACTTCCATAATGAAGCTTTAAAATGTTCATGAACAAATGGAAGAGAATGCCATTCTTCCTACACACAAGCTTTTTGAAGCCCCTTCACGTATGAGTGTGTGCAAGTGCACGCAACACACGCACACACACGCATGCTAAACAAACAAAAATCACCGTGAGTTCATTCGGACTCCAAGTGACCCTGTAGGGCAAAGCAGAACTGCTCACTTGGGCTTTCCAAGATGGTCATCTTTGCGAGAGCAGACTGCCAGAACTTCCTCCCATGGGGCAGCTGGTTGCTTCGATCCGCAGCCTTTGCAGTTCGCAGCGAAGCATCTCACCGGTGTAACCACCCAGGCTCCTATTCTGAAAAGAACAGACTGCAATTATAAGAAGTCACCTGGAACATAGGTTGAATAGACTTGTCATTTTCTCAAATTTAGCTCAAATGAGCTTTCTTTTAAAATAGTCACGTCGGATGTGCTTTCCTGCAAGGTTGATATGTGTGATTGGACTCTTCGGTCTCCAGTCACAGACTATCCTAATCTACTGTGCAGTAAGAACCTCAGAGCTCATCAACAATGGAGCTCAGGACGGCCAGGGGAAGTGGCAGGCCTCCGAGGGCCGTTCCAGCTTTCTATTTATTTTGATGATTCAACACCATGTGTAATTCTTTGTATTGTCACTTCTAATTATTTTTCTAACAAAAACTCCAGGGAAATGAGTTACTCATTTCTAAAATGACACTCGTATGTGATAAATAGCTACAGATTAGAGAGAAGATGTTTACTGAAACGAGGATTCAAAGTTCTTTCCTTGGAATCAGACTAAAGTACTGGATAAAGGAAGGACAAATCTGCGTGGCCCAGATCATCTGAAGCAAATGGCACAGGGCTAGACTGGGTTGCCTGAGAAAGTAAGCCCGAGGAGGGGAGGGGATGGAAGCAGGAACATTTCTGAATTCGGTGGTCAATAGATCAGAGCCTACAAGAGTGGACTTTTGGCTTCAGGGATGAGGGCCAACTCCCACCTTCCTGTCATATATATCAGGAGTCCCGATGTCACAGTGGGTTATGCGTTGTACATAGTTCATACCCATCGACTGTCCCATAGGAGAAAAAGGAGACTTTCTGTCCTTGTACAGACTTAGAGTTGCAGAAACACATAGGGGTTGATTCTACCTTGTTTAATATAGGATTGCTATGAGTCAGAATGACTGAATGGCAACAAGTGTAGTTAGTTTGGGTATAGTTTGTTTGTTTTGCCATAAGGATTGCATGTCTTTGTCCTTGGGTCCGCAGCACTCACTCCCCTCTCAGTACCAACTTCAGGGCATAGTGGAGAGTTGCACAGTGCAAAAATGATGCAGAGGTCACATCTGACCTCCCCTGGACTCAGAAGGGAGCAGAGTCCAGTGCTTCACCCACCAAAGGCCTATTGCCATAAGAGGGAACCCAAATAGGCTTCCTCCCTCCACCCTTTGTCCTATTATGACATCAGCTGCATCTCCAGCTGCATCTCCATGCACTGGCCACACAGCACTCGCAGACAATACTCACAAGTAAACAGGCAAGTCAGGATCAGAAAGGATAGAGTCATTGATCCCCAGCATTACCTCTCCTCAGCTCTGGTCCTCAGCTGCTCAGTCTCGAGGGCCCTAGGCCTCGGCCTCTGCTCTGCCAGCCCACTGCTTTGCCTGGCAGCCTCCTAGTCTAGGCACTGTTCCTCTGCTGTCTTTTGGTCTCCTTGTCTTGGACTCAGATCTTGGCGTGATGTGGCCTCTGGTGGCTCTTCCTTCAGACAAGAATTTCAAACATGCCAAGGAGTTTCTCTGTGAGCTCTTTTTTTCTGGATGATCCCAGGAATTCTCTCCTCCTGTGAGGGCTCATAACCACAGGGGAAAGGAACTAAATCTGACCAAGCCCTTCTCTGAGTGCTTTGCACTCCTGATTTGCATGGTCCCACACAAACATTGGGTGGGTGTCCCAGAGATGTAGAGAGAAGAACCAAGTTCTGGGATTTTGATGTAAAATTTCCATTTAATGTATGTGATCTTTTAGCTATTGGTTCATTTAACATAAATCTTTGGTGAAAACAAATTAATATATTTCATCTGTTCATTCATTTATTAACCAACCCTATTCTATGATGAGAGTATTATGTGAAAAAATCTGAAAGTATTGCTACAAAATCATAGAAACCTTTATTAAACAAAATATCAACATGTGAAGCTATTGTGTATTGACATTTCTCCATCTATGTCTATCCAGCTTCAAAACAGATTTATTGGCATTTCTTCCACACACAGTGCAATAGTCGAAAACAGTTTCATCATATCAAAAAGAGTTGTATAATTATTACCACAATCAATTATAAAACCATTTTTCTTCCATGTAATCATTAGTGTAATATTTTAACTGTGGCAAAATATGCACAACAAAACATTGTCCAATTCAACAACTTCTAGTGCCCTTGAGCATATTCTTCGTTATGCAACCATTACTGATTTTCTTTCCCAAATTATCCCACCACCATTATTATAACATCAATGCCATGTAAGCAAAAATTCTCCCCTGCTCCCCCTTGGTAACTGTTGGTCAACTTTGGTTTCTTTTCTTTTTATCTTTTTGAAATTATTTTATTTGGGGCTCTTACAGCTCTCATAATGTTCCATACATCAATTATGTCAAACATTTTTACATATGCTGCCATATAATTTCCTAAACATTTCTTTTAAATTTGAATCCTGGCTTATCAGTGGTTACTTTTCTTTTTTGAAATATTTTTATTGGGGGCTCTTACATCTTTTATACAATCCATAAATTCCTCCAATGTGTCGAGCACATTTGTACAGAATGGGGGTTTCTTTTCTTTTAGTAGTTTTTTTTTATATAAAATTCACATGTCATACACTTCCATAGCTAAGTTGATTTTTAAAAGTATTATATATACATAATTATAATCAGTTCTATGGCTCCCAACGTCCTTCCAAATTCATTGTTTGCTCTCCAGTCCCCCTCACCCTCCCCACCCCATCCTGGACAAACCATTGCAATGTTTTTTGTCTCTATGCATCCACACCATCTGTGCTTTGTAAACTGAGAAGCTATCAGAAACAATAAAAAAAAGAAATAGAAATAAGAAAATAATAATAAAGATAAAAATAATTAGTAAGAAAAAAGACCACCAATGATATTTTTAAAGGCAGAGAAGAAATTTCAGATAGAAAAAGGAAGGCATATTTAAACCTAAAGCAATTTCAGGTTGGGTCAAGAGATGTCAAGGCATCATATTATACCTTGGTTTGATCCATCATAACCAAGTTTACAATACTCTCGTCTGATAGTAGAGCTGTTTTAACTCCCTCACCTGTGGCCAGAAGGAGATCTTCCAGAGAATTAATCTGCTTACATACTCTGTAGTTGGATTCTGGGAGCCCACTATCTCCTGTAGCCTTCTACAAATTGGGTGTTCACAGTTTAAACTCCATTAGTTTCCCTTTGTCATATTTGAATTTTGTCATTGGATCACATCTTTTGTTATCTTCGCTTCTTCAGTGTGGACTTAGTTGACACCTCACTTAGATGGCTGCTTGTTTGAATATAAGCCCTTACACAACCCCAGACACTATTCCAATTGATATCCAGGCACCATCTGCTTACTTTAGCACACTTTGTGGTAGTGCCATTATCTTCAGTGCTCTCTTTAGGAAGGTGAGTATACAGCAAGGCCATATTATAAGAACTAACTATCTTTAATTGAAGCCAGAACTGTATGGAAACCCAGAATCTACTTGCTCATCTACAGATTATGAACAACTCTGGTCTACTTTGGAGATTACATTATGCAAAACCAAAAGTCAACAAGAATGAACTACAAGAAAAAATAAAAATAAAGCAAAAGGAAAAAAATGAAAAAAAAACCAAAATGAAAACAAATGCTAATCATTTCTCTGGGGCATAAGTCTATTGCATTGATAGCATCAATAATCTGTCCAATGAAAGCGAATTTAAGTTATTGTTGATATAAGGAGTTTATGCCCGTATAGTCCAACTACCAGCTGTAATCTATGACTTGTTGCTTTTTTATATATTGATTTTTTAACTATGTGAGCTCTGTTTACATTGAACATGAGGATTGGTGCTAGGGGAAATTTTCCTTTATATTTTTTAAAAGAGCAGATCCTTGTCTATGAGATTAACACCTGCCATATTAATGCAAGGGAAGCATTGAGATACTAAATATCTGGGTTCTGGGTTCCCTTTCATTGGGGTCCCACCCAAGACCCATGGGCCACTATTTCCACAGTCTTGAGCTAGCAATCATTTGCATCCTCTCCTATCAGGAAAGGAAGTCCAAGGTTACCGGTAGTGTTGAGGTCGGGCCCAGTTCTTTCAGTTGGGCTTTCATGTCCAGTCCTTTTGGTGTGACCTTAGGGGGATGTCCTAGTCCCTGTAGAACCATCATCTAAGGTCATAATAATGTTTAGTTCAGGGCATGGTTCTCCTAGGTTTGGGTAGAAACTTACACAAAGTGTCCATCCAGGGACATAGAACCATGTTTATTCTCCCCTTAGGTTCCCTACCATTATTGTTTAGCATTCCTTCTGGATATGAGGTTATTTCTCCCAATTTACCCACCAGACCCACCAACAGAAATATTAGTGCCTTCTCTGAAACACAGACGCTGCCCTCCCCTGATCTTAACTTGATTTTCCAATAAGGTTCTCCTCTTGTTCTCGTAGAAGGCCTATTGATTTGTCACAGCCTTGTCTCCACATTGCTTGAAATCAAATGGATGGTCCACCAACACTTTGTACATTCTCTCCACAGATTTTCCAGCATATGTTGGGCTGTTTTGTTGTTGTTGTTTTCACTTGGGCTAGCATTGTGGGTTTAAAAGGGTATCTCATTGTTTTAATTAGCACTTCCTGGATGGCTAGTGATTGTATTTTTCCCCTGTGTTTGTTAGTCGTTTGTACTTCATTTTTGGTGAATTGTCATTCATATCCTTTTCCCACTTCTTTCGGTTGTTTGTTATTTTCTCACTGAGCTGTTGTATATTTTGATAGTTAAACACTTGTCCAATGTGTAGTTAATAAAAAAATATTTTCCCAATCTGTGGGCTCTAGTTTTACTCCGATTAAATCTTTTAATGTGTATAAATGATGCAATTTCAGCATATCCCAATCATCTGTCTTGTACTCGGCTGTATATGCTTTCTTTATTATACTTCATAGTCTACCTATACCCAGCAATAGGGCCCTTAAAATTGTTCCAACTTTCTCATTGATTATCATTGAATAGTTTGGGGGATTATATTTAGGCTTTTCATATATCTTGAGTTTGGTTCTGTGCATGGGGAGAGATATGGGTCTTGTTTTATCCTTCTGCATTTAAAAATACAGTTTGTCCAACATAATTTGTTGAAGAGGTTATCTTTGTTGAACTGGATATTTCTAGGTCCATGGTTGAAGATTTAGTTGCCTGATGGCTGATGCATATATGTCTGGGTTTTCTTTTCTGATCCATTGGTCTGTATGCCTCATATTGTAACAGTACTAGGCTATTTTGACTATTGTGGATATATAGTAAATTTTATGCCAGGTAATACTAGACTTTTAACTTGGTTCTTCTTTTTAAGAGGTCTTTTGCCTACCCATATGAAATTAGTAATTTTATCCAATTTCTGAAAGAATATATTTAGAAGTTGTATTTTATTGTATATGTAGATTTTTTTTGGTAGTGTTGGCATTTTCACAATATTTAGTCTGCCTATCCATGAGCATGGGTTAATCTTCCATTTAGGTAATAGTTAGGTCTTTTTTAGTTTCTTATAGTAATGTTCTCTAGTTTTCTCTGTATGTGTCTTTTGGTCCTTAGGTTTGTTCCTAAATATTTCATCATGTGTGTGTGTTAGGGCTCTCTAGAGAAAGAAAACCAGGACACTTAGAGATAGATAGATAGACAGATAGAGCATGAAGGAATATAATAGCTAATTAGTCCACATAGCAGTACAGAGGGCTCACTTCCATGAAACAGTTAATATACTGGAAGTCCTTCAACTCAAGAGGGCTGCTCGGACCAAGACCAAGGAAGCAGACAGCTGAGTTTCCCATAGCACAATGCAGGCAGTCTGGCTAGAGGCAGCAAACAACAGGGTGGATCACCAACAACAGTCTGCCAGATGATAGAATCCAGCAGTCCCAAGCTCAAGCGATGTATGCACCAGCAGCATGGAAAAGCAGGTCTCGAAGGAACATCAAGCTTTAGCAATACTAGGGGTTGGGTGTCCCACAGGTAGTGTAGCTCGAAAGTTGAAGCAAAGAGCTCATTAATGCAACCACACCAGAGATCTGATCACCAGAGAGCAAGAGAGAGACAGGCATGTCTTGCTGAGCCATTTATCTCTATGCCCTCCAATTAAACTGCCACCTTATTAATTCCACATGTTCCTATTAACCAGGTTGGCACAATAAACCCTGTCACGGTGTGGTTATTGCAAATGGTGTTGTTTTCTTACTGGCTTTCCTATAGCTCTCTTAGCTGATATTCTGGAATATGATTGATTTCTGCTTGTTAATTTTGTAACCTGCTACCTTAATGGATCCCGCAATTGTTTGAAGTAGGTTTTTGTAGAGACTCTTGGGTTTATATATATATAGAATTATATCATCTGCCAAAAGGACCACTAGTGGTGTATTCATTAGGCATTAGACTGGGATGTCCATGGTTTGAAGTTCATAACCACCAGCAGTGTTGTGGGAGAAAGAGTTTTCTACTGGCATAAAACAGTAAACAGCCTTGGAGCTCCACAGTGTGGTCATGATGAGCCAGTGTTGAGTGAATGGGAGTAAGTTTTGGAGTTATCATTTCCAAATAGCAGAGGAATGAGTAATAATATTTGAGAGAAAGAAAGTAAGAATATCATCTGCTTTTGGCTTTATGAGGATGAGGAACAAAGAGAAAGATGAATGAGGAAAAAAGAAAGGGAAAAAAAGAAAGCTAAGCAAAAAGGTCATGTAGAGCTATATTCCCGCAACTTGGTCGGTCAGTCACCAAGCTTGCTCAAGGACTGGGAAAATTGGTTGGGAGAATTGGGGCACTGCACTTTTATTTTAATACATTTGTGTCTACTTATTTTTATTCTGAGAGTCACACTGCTTGGAAGTATAGGACATCCCTTTTCACTGGTCTCTGCAGAGTACCTCCTGCGGGTGTTATTTGGTCACCATTCTTGCTCCTCCAGCTAAGTCTATATACTTTTGAAGGTGGTGTTCCATCTTTTAACCCTTCCCTCAAGAATTCTACATTATTTCATTTACATCATCTTTGATTTACATCGCATCAAAATGATAGTTTGGGTGACTTAAATCATGTTCCTTTTACATACATATTTGTTTTAATTTGGGGTAAAACAAAGAAGTATTAAGGGACAAGAGATCAGGAATGTAGTGTGAATGAATGGGTTGAGGGTTCCCAACAACGTTCTCATAACACAGCCCTTGATGCCCTCAGAATGAGCAGGGACATGGTTAAAATGGGAAGAAAGTTCCTTGGCACAGAATGCTTGGCCTTTTTCTTACCAGTGCAGTTTTCAGTTTCCTTAAAATTTCTTCATAATACACCCCCATAATTGTCCTGTCTCCTTTGAAAAGATCTATCAAGATTATAGAATCCACCCCCCCAAATAGTTGCTATCCCCTTCAGAGCTGATCTTTCTGTCTTGCATTGAATTGACCCAAAAGATCCTCTAGGAACCCACTGCTTTTATGGGACACTTTTAAAAGACACTATAAGAAAACTAAGAATATTAACTGAGGGAACTTGTCTTCAACCATCCACTAATCAGAGATGTTTCGACTCTTTTGTTCAGAATGAATTTGTGAACTGGAACCTTTGTACCAAGACTTTTGAACTTATCTTCATAAATTGTACACTAGAAAATGTGTCTAGTGCTGAGGTTTCAGATAATTTCTATAACCATAATGACCTCAAGTTTATGGGTATATGTTTAGATAGGGAAGATGGCTTCCTGTCGGCATGGACAGTATTGGAATTATTTGGCAGCAACAGAAGCTTTGTTTCAGTCAAAGTCTAGAGGAGCCATTTGAAAATTTGACTTCTTTGAGCATCTGCTTCCTAAGGTTGTTGTGAGCATTAAGCAAATCAATGCATGTAATATGCTTAGAACTGTGCCTGGCCTATGGCAAATGCTCTCAGATTCTTAGGAGTAGTCATGACCTGGTTGATTCAAGATGCAACAGCGTGCCAGCCTATGGTAGTCAGCATCTGGTTGCCAGTGCCCTACCTTCATGGGCTTTCAAATAACTGTCCAATTGTCTTCAAGAAGGTGAGTAATTCCTTCAAGATGGGTTAGGCTTAGGCTCTAGCAGGGAAGAAATCCTGCTACTCTCGAGCCAATTCTGGCTATCAGTTCCGGCTCATATAGATTGTATGTAGCGATTCAGAGATTGTAGATCTTTGTGGGAACGAACAGTCTCATTTTTCTCTCATGGAGAGGCTGGTGGGTTTGATCAGTCAACCTTGAGGTTAGCGGCCCAATGCCTAATCCAAAGCACTGCAGGTGATAAAGACATGGGTGGTCAGGCTCTGCAAGAAAAGCCCTGACCTTAATTGAGGGAGAAGGCTTTGGTCTTCTGAACTTCCTGTTACTGACAAGGCATACATTGGTGGCCCGGAAGAATTGTGGTGGCTCAGAGTTCAGTGACCGAGCAGAAATTCCCGGAGTAGATCTAACAGTCCCTGCTCTGCATCTCCTTCCAGTCACATTTATCAAGGGACAGTGGTGGAGGGTTACCAGGCTTAGCTGCTAACCGAAAAGATAGCAGCTCCAACCTGCCAGTCATTCGATAGAAGGAAATGTGATTGTCTACTTCTCTAATGCTTTTAGTCTTAGAAACCTCTACTCTGTCTTCTAAGATCACTTTGAATCAGAACAGATCTGATAGAAGTGGGTTTCATTTTTTGGTTTACTATGTGAAGAGCAACGTAGGTGCCTTAGTTCTCAAGCACTTCAGTAAAAAATATACCACAAGTGGATGGCTTTCACAATCAGAAATATATTCTCTCACAGTTTAGGAAGCTCAAAGTCCAAATTCAAGGTGTTATCTCTAAGGAAAGGGTTTTTCTATTAACTCTCCATAAAAGTTCTTGTCATTCATCTTCCCCTGAGTATAGAAGTATCTCATCACAGGAATCCTAGGCCTAAAAGTTGCACTCTGCTCCTGGTTCTTCTTTCTTGTTGGTAGGTGGTCCTTCTGTTCTCTGCTTACTTGTTTAATCCTTTATTTTTTAGAAGAGATTCACTCAAGATAAAATCTAGTACTGTCAGTTACATCCCATCTTGTTAACAGAACTACCTCTACACCTGCCTCATTAATATCCTTATTGTTATTGTTAGGTGCCTTCAAATCAGTTCCAACTCATAATGGCCCTATTTACAAAATTAATATTATATTAATAATATAGAGGTGAGGATTTACACCTCATAGGATGATTACATCAAATCACAAAATGTACAATAGCTACATAATAATGAGAACCATAACCCAGACAAGTTGCCACATTTTTAGGGGGATTGGTACCAGGATAGAGACACAATTCAGTATATAATAATGGCTAACAGGAAAACAAAGGGCCGAACTATTTGTTGACTGCCTGACCTATGTCCAGCAGTAACAATTTCTGAAGACTTTTTCATTTCTCACATGCAGATAATTTAAACTTCGAAATACTTCTGGGAAGGTCACTGACCACTTCCTTTTTTGAGCACCTTATTAAAAACGATAGCAGTAGCAACGATATATTAAGGAATTACTAAATTACAGGTACAGGGGTAAGTGTTTTACAGGCATTTTCTCACAAATCCTTGCAACATCATTGTGGAAGTTACATAGATTTTCAGCTTGAGAAGGGGTGGAATTTAGCCTGCCAATCATGTCACAGCCAATGAGACTGTGTGGGTATGGCCTTGCCTTGAGAATTCTGGGAACTCTTATCTTCCTCCCTGGAGGTGGGACACACATTCTCTCTGATGGATATTTCTGATGACCAGCAACATGGAGCTATGCTGATGTCGCCAGAGCCCTGGGTCTAGAGGAGCCACATGGAAACCTAAGCCAGTGCTGAAATGCTTTCACCACCACTGGATCCACAAGACTTTCCACCCATTGACCTGTGACCTTCCTGCATTCTGCAACTGTCCATGTGATGTATGAATATGAAGAGGAATTTACAGCATGATGTCAGATGTATGGACTAATATTGGACTTAAGGATTTGATCTGGCCTGAGGTGGAATGTTTTCTTAATGTACAATTGCTCTTTGATATAAAACTCTCTCTTACACACTTATAAGTCTCCTTGGATTTATTCCTCTAGTTTACCCAGACTAACACAATCATGGTGGATGCAGCACTATTTAAAAAAATAATTTCATTTACTGGGTAGTTGAAAATATACAAGGCAGAGCATGTACCAACTCAACCCGTTTTACATGTACATTTTGATGACATTACATGCTTCAAGTTGTACAAATATTCTCAATATCCTTTTCTGAGGTATTCTTCCCCCACTAAAATAAACTTCCTGTGTCCTATGTTTCCTTTCTCCTCTTTCAAGTTGCTGCTGTTGATTTGATCTCATATAGCTAGACCTTAAAAGAGCACATTGCTTGAGGCAGACATTCTTCACTAGTTTTAAGAAGACTTCAGGGGGAAATTTTTGGTTTAAGGCTTAATGACTATCTTGGGGTAATAGTTTCAAAGCATTTAATCCACCCTCCATAGCTTCAAGAAGCTTGGGGTGCATGAAAAATTGAAACTGTGCTCTAATGTTCAGTACTCTTGTTCTTCTCATATGACAGATTAGGAATTAGTTTTCAAATCTCATATTCCCAGTAAGTGGAAGAGCTGGCATTCACATTCAAGACCAGTGGAATCCAGTTACTGTACTCTCAAATCTTCACATTGCTGTCCTCCTTGAAGCACTTTCTAAGAACTACCCTCAGGACACCCCCTCTGTTTTGAGACCCTCCCCTTTGGAGAACATATGGAGACTGACAGAGTAGTCTGTGGGTGCGGAATAAGACTTGCAATAGTCAACCATGGGGAACAACCTAGCCTTCACTCCATAGGGCCATTCTTTGCCGTCCTCAGCCTTTTGTTGTTTAACAACAGCAAAGCACAGAGTGTAGATTTCTCTTCTCACTTTAAATGGAAATACAATAATTTCCATGCTTGAGGCTTTTACAAGACTCTGATCAGATGATCTTATTCTTCACAGAATAAATACGGTTATGCTGACTGAACACATCGATCATTCTGCAATGGCTCTGTCTTCCCAATTAGACAGTTGACAGGTTCTGTTGCTGCTAATGCACAAATTGGCGGAGTTTTCGAAAGGGAAGAAGGGGAATCATGAGATTCCATTGTGGTAGCCAGGTACATCTGGCTGCCATTTTATGACATGTTTAGGGATGGGAGTAGTGCCAGTGTAAACAAAGAGCGATCAGATCTGTCCATGACACTGTAGGTAGCACCTCAAAATGATGGCTTTATGTTTGGTCAGGATTACAGTAATCCATGAGAGTTTACATTAATGTGTTCTAAAATCTTGCCTTTGTTTTAGCCTGAGCTCTTATGTACTTCCCATATGCAATGTGACCTACACTATATAATTTCACCAGGGCAACAAAGAACAATACATATTTCATGCATGCTGGCCCTATGAAAAAGTTCTTGTAGTTGTTTGTTGGAATCTTTATACTGATACCAAAAAAAAAAGATGTGATCAAAATGTTTGACCGATTCTGACACTAATTTTCCCACCCACAGCACTGTCTACTTCTCTATTGGATTTGAGAATCACAGTTGATTAGAGGCATGCCAGTTTATAATTCAGGATCAGAAATGACTCAGGATATATTTCTCAGCCTTGCCAAAGGAAGACCTTCCTCTGGTCTGCCTCTTGAGCTCACCTGGTCCTTTCCATGCTTGGGCATATATTACAAAGTTCTTAGAAGACAAGTGCCTGGAAGCATCTCACTCAGCTAACAAGTTTCCTTCCCAGCTCTCTCACTCTGTTGTACCAGAAAGCTATCTGCTGCCAGTCTCCTGGTTCTGCTGCCTCTGATACTATTTTTCTGTGGTTGCTTTTTGGCATTTCTCTGGTGGAACAGCTCTCTGTCTCCTGGGTGAGAATCTCCCAATGTAGGTACACTGGGTACAAAGCATAAGACCATACCCTAGTTCTTGTCTATTGATGACTGTGAGGTCCCCTCTCTGCTCTAAAATTTTCTTTCTCTTAAACCTAATGGGATGGTAAAACTGACTAGCCTCCGTCCCCTTTTGGGATCCATATGCCTTATTTGCATAGTCTCACACCCACTAGAATTCCAGTCACCATATTTGCATTATCAGTGAGTTATCCAATCCCTCTGGTGAGCCACCCAGTCATTTGGTGAGAGTACATAGATCATTAGAAGTGTCATATTAAGTAATTCACTGTATCACAATTCACAATGTTAAATTTTACCTGAGCCTTGCAACCTTCGGAAACAATCAAATCTAAGAAGCCCTCTTACCCTTTGTGCTCTGGAAAATGACTTATTGCAAAGAAACACTCTTCCTATATGACTTAGATAAGATTCACCATTCCCCTGTTTGACTTATGACAAACTAAGACACAGGCTATGCAAGTCCCTATCTTCGGCCTCGTAAATAATTCAGAGGGACTGCTCCCCACCAGATAAATCAAAAGAGAGTACTTGTTCACCCAACTTAGGGAAAGTTTCTCTTCTTTCTCTAGGACCCTGAACTGAGGTTCAAACTCAGCCTGAGGAAATATACTGGCCCTTTTTAAGAGCCTCTCTTGAGAGTGGGCTGGAATCAGAGTAAACATTCTTGGA
The DNA here is from genome assembly GCA_004026705.1 of Nesogale talazaci. Classification (NCBI taxonomy): domain Eukaryota; kingdom Metazoa; phylum Chordata; class Mammalia; order Afrosoricida; family Tenrecidae; genus Nesogale; species Nesogale talazaci. Next base: position 116,622 of record PVJH01000097.1, on the reverse strand, counting down.
TCAACTGTCTGATCAAGACATTCGAAAACTCCTTTTTTTCATCACTTGTGAGATGACGATCTACTGTGAGAGTTGTGCCTCTATTGGAAGATTCATTGTTCTCTCTTGTGTGGATTGGTCTGGATAAAGTTTCTTCTTAATAGTTTGTGAGTTCTTTCCTTTTGACCACAGCTAACTCAATGGTGTCCTCCTCATGGACCTTGAAAAACTTCCGTTAAGAGTATCTCACCCTTAAAAAACTTATTTTGGTGCTTTTTCAATAAATTGCCCTTGGAATTACCATAAACCAAAAGGAAAAACAAAATAAAATCAGCTGTATATGCTTGAGTATAAGCTAACCCCAATATCAGTGGAGGTTTATTAGGTGATATCAATATCACCTAATTTTACCACAAAAACTGCATTAAAATGTGCTGGAAAAACTCGGCTTATTGACAAGTGTATATGGTACTTTGGTACTTTCATTAAGTCAATTCAGGCTCATAGTGACACCATATAGGGTTTCTGAAACTGACAAGCTTTTCAGGAGCAGACAGCCCTTTCTTCTCCTCAGAGTGGCTAGTGGGCTTTATTTTAAAGGACAACAGAGACCCCAAAGTAAAATATATTTTATAGAGACACATTTATTATGTCTTAAGCAGGACAAAGACAAGGCAAAGACAAAAGTAATTCACCCAGATGAAGAAGACTACTGGCAAGAGGTCATGTTAAAGTCCAAGGATTTATAGAAGTCCATTGCCTTAAATGGGACATGAGGGACAGGAGAAACTGTCACAAAAGCCTACTTGGTGGCATATCAGTATATCCAGTTGCAAGGAGAGGAACAATTAAGAGGATGGCCCGGTGCTGTGCACTTACAGATACCTGTCTGTCAAGTTTTATTCTTTCGGGGGCACCCAGGTCTTATATCATCCTACGTTTTATAACCTTAGCAATCATTCAGGAGTTGGAATTCAGAGATCTGCACCCCACCTACACTGTGGCCTCAGAATTATACATTTAAAGAGAAGTCAGGACAAACCAGTCCGTCAAAATTGACACCATGCTTACTAAATTGGAGGGACATCGAAAAAGTGAAAAACCTTTAGCAACATGGATGGACATGGTGACTGCAAAAATGGGCATAGGAACAATTGTGAAGACAGTGCGGGACTGGCAGTGTGTCTTTCTGTTGTGCACAGGGTCGCTAGGGTTAGCACCTAACAATAGCCCTAGCATGCCATCTTCATAATCTTGAAATATTTGAATTTATTACTGTAGCAATTGTGCAAATCTACTTATCAAGGGCTTCGGTCCCTTTTGATGCCCCTCCAATTTACCAAACAGGATGTCCTTATCTAGCGATTGACCTTTCCTGATGACCTAGTCAAAGTCTCACTGTCCTTACTTCTGAAGAGCATTCTACCCATACTTCCTCCAAGCCTGATTCCTGCAGTCCATTCAGTGTTCTTTATGGGCTCCACAGTTCAAAATGATGAATTCTTTTCCTGTCTTCTCTTTATATTGTCCTCATGTGATTCATAAACCGTTACGATCCACATAGTCAAATATTTTCACATAATTGATAAAAACACAGATGAACAGCTTTCTGGTATTCTCTGCTCTCAGCTAAGAGTCATCGGATATCAGCCATGAATACAATCATTCTATGTCCTCTTCTGACTCTGACTTGAACTTCTGGCAGTTCCCTGTCATTTCACATAATAGATTCTTAGTAATGAGTGGTATTATAATGTAATTATTAAGAATATTATTGTCACTAAATTTTTTAAAGTAGGATGTTGAAACTGAAGGGCTCCTTAGAGACCTCACTCAAACCCTCATCTTCTTGATGGGAAATGGAGAACTAGGAAAGGGAATGACTAGGGCCAGGTGTCTCAGGAAGGTGCCAGGGTGCCAGTGCAGAGCCAGGGCAGGGACTCGGGGCATCACACTTCCAAAGAGTGCTGTGAGCTCCCTGCAGATAATCTTGGGTGGAATGAGAGGATTTGACATGACCTGTTTCCAGTCGCTTTATCTGCCTTCTTTTCCCTATGGAAGGGGGAGGGGGATAGTCTAGAACTGAGGCAGGGTTGGAAAACACTTCAGATTTCCTCAGCACGGATGGCAGGGATGCATTTGTGAGGAAAATCCTTGACAAGGAATTTTGTTTCCTATTCTATGAGTAAGGCGTATAACTGGTGATCACTCCTAAGACCTCAGCAGGGACATTTGCTAACACCTTCCTTTTCAAAGGGCCCTTTACTTCTTAAGCATTCCTAATTCCTGGACTTTCCCCTGACTTGTCCTGACCAACCCCACCCCACTGACTCCCAACTCTCAGATGTGAAGGGGAGCCACTTGGGAGGCCCAGGTCCCCAGGAAAGAGCTGACCCAGCGTAGTCTCCCGAGAAAGATGGCAGTCGGTTCTGTGGTGCCTGTGGGAGCAGCAATCGAAAGCAACAGAGATGAAAAAAAAAAAAAAGCAAAAGCAGTTTCCCCCCTCACAAATCTGGATAATTACATAGAGCGCGGAGCTGCAAGAGATTAAGAAAGTTCAGCGGGAGTCTGGGGAGCTTTCCGAACTTTGGAGGATTTCTCCAAAATGAACCTTTCCTCTTTTGCAGTTCATCTTCTGCTAATAAAAATAAATCAATTGCTGTTATCCTCCATCCGGATGTGTCCTCCACAAAGGAAGGTATCTGAGAGGACAAATCTTGAACCGTGACTGTCCTTGGAAAACTGGCTCTCCAAAGGTGCAAACAGCCATTCCTTTTAGATGGCACTTTTCTGGCCAGCTGCCCTCCCACCACCAACGCATGCAAATGCCCTGCTTCTTTCTGAAGGGAGAGATTGCTCACTTTAGAGGCAAGGAACAGCAATGCCAGCAGGCACCTCCATGTTCATGGTGAAGGAGGCTGGTTTGTAAGCTCTGAGTCAACTGCAGAGAGCCATCAGGGTTGTAGGGGAGGACAGGCTTCCTAGATCAAGGCCAGGTCAGGCTGAGAAGACTCCAGGTTTTTTTTTTTTTAATCTGAGTGGTCTCGGGAGGTCAAGGTAATTCCATTTCCCTTGTGAAAGTCCAAGGTTTCCAAGTGACGTAGTGGGTTATAAGTTGGGCTGGTGAAGCACAAGATTAGCAGTTGGAACCCACCAGCCCCTCTGTGGGAGCAAACGGAGACTTTCTGCTCCTGTAAATTTATAGCTTCAGAAATTCACAGGAGTCTGTGTGTCCGGTCCTAATCAATTTTATAGCGTGGAGTTTGGTTGGGGTTTTGAGTGAAAGTGCCTGGGGCATGTGATCTGAAAGGGTCAATTTCTGGAGAAGGCCCTCATGCTTGGTAGAAATAGAGATGGTTTGACACCATAGGCTTCAATAATCAGCTCAGCCATAAAACACGCAACAGTTGCCAGGATGACACACAGAACTGGACCAGACCTCATTTTATTGAATTAAGGGTTGTTATGTCTCAGAAAGACTTAATGACACCTAAAAACAGCAGTGACCACCTAGAATCCCATCTGGGGTCTCTCTTCTGGACTCTGCCCTTACCTGTCTCCTTACGTGTAGAAGAAGAGGTTGTTGGGTGCTGTCAAGTCAATTCTGACATATGGCAAACATGTGGACAGAGTGGAAACACTCGAGGGTTCTCTCAGCTGGGACCTTTCTGCAAGCATATCGCCAGGCCTTCTTCCCGTGGAAGTTCAATATGCCAACATTTTGGCAAAGTGCTGAGTACTTAATTATTATGCCATCAGGCTCCTGGAAAAGAAGACACTTATATGAATAATATTCACTTGGTTCATCGGTTGAACTAGCCCTGTGGGTTTCTGAGACTGTAACATTTGAAGGTAGGAAGATTCATCTTTCTCCTGAAGACTGCCTGGTGGTTAACTTTGTAGTGAGGATCCCAATGTGAAACCACTACACTAATAATAAAATCCCTACTATGATTAAAAGCTGTAGGTGTATTGAACCAGTTCTTCCCCATTGCTACCCTGTATATAACACTGCCCACTCCTGTACCATCCTCACAACTGTTATATTTAAGTTCATCATTACAGCTACTGTGTGACTCCATCACATTGACCGCCTCCTTTTTTCTCTGCCCCTCTATTTTACCAAGCATGATGACCTTTTCCAGGGACTGGTTCCTCCTAGCAGGCAGAAATTACATGAGACTAAATCTTGTCATCTTGAACTCTAAGAAGGAGCATTCTGTGTGTTGCTTATAAGACAGAGTCGTTTGTTCTTTTGGCAGTGCACAGCACTTTCAATATTCTTTGCCACAATTATAATTCAAATGGATCCATTCTTCTGTGGTCTTCCTTGTTCATTGTCCAACTTTCACTTGCATATAAAGTGATTGGAAATATCATGGCTTGGGTCAGGCACACACTGACATCTTTGCTCTTTAATACATTAAAGAAAAAATACTTTAAAGAAGTCTTATGCAGCAATTTAACCCAGCTGTCATACAACATTAGATTTCTTGACTCCTGCTCCCATGAACATGAATTGGGGATCCAAGCATAATGAAATGGTGGCATTTCTTAAATGCTCATTACTCTTCCTGCGTTATGTCACTGACTCTTCCCTGCACTCCAAGAAAAAGATAAGTTGAACTATATGAAACTGCTGAACAGGACTATGGTAGTTACATAATCTGGTGTCAACTTGTGAACAGGTGGAATCTAGCCTGTTAAACAGGTTACAGAGCGTGATGACCTCATTTGGAGGCACCATGGAGATAAATAGCTCAGTAAAGATCAGATACACCTACTCTCTGCTTTGTCTTCCTGCTGACAAGATAGCTGCCAGAGGCCCGGAGCTGGAGAAACCACAAGGTGACCCCTGTCGGCGCTGAGATGCTTCCACTGCCACTGGATCCACAAGACTTTCCACCTACTGCCCTGTGGTCTTCCAGGATTGTGCATCATTGCATGTGTTTCATGAGTCTGAAAAGGAGTGTATAGATTGGGATCAGACATATGGGCTAATACTGGACTTATGGATCATCTGGGCTGGGATGCTTTCTTATATAACAGTCTCCTTTTTATATAACGCTCTCTCATACACATATGAGTGGCTATGAATTTGTTTTTATAGTCAACCCAGACTAACACAAGGACTATTTTTTATTTATAAAATATCTATTTCACACAGCTCAATTTAACAGATGAGGAATTGGAGGCATACAGGAGCTAAGTAATTTGCATAGTTCCATAAACCTTGGTAATCTACTTCATGTGATTCTTTAAGTATTGGATAAGATTATGTATGTAAACCGCTGTTAGAGGTTGAACGGTACCCTCTGTATTCGAGCTGTAATTCTAAGCCATTGGTTTGCTGAAGGTTACATTTTGCAGTGGGAGCACTCCATTCTAAATCCATCTGACATTGAATTCATTCTGATCCTTCACCAGCAAAGCAGAAAAGTTTGCCCTCAAGCAGAGTGTGATTTAAAGCAGATTTGATACCTCAGACCCATTTCTAGTGTTGAGTGGATTCTACCTCAAAGCAATCTGGTTTGGGATGCTTCGTAAATCTTTACAGGAGCCCAAAGCCTCTTTTTTCTCTTGAGGAAAGGCTGGTAGGTTTGAACTGCTATCTTTACAGTGAGCAGCCCAATGTGTAGCTCACTGTGCTTCCAAGACTCCTTTGAAATCATCTCTGCAAGGGACATTCACACTCTCAGGGACTTACCTGGATGACTCCTTAATGAAAATGAGGTATCAGGATCACATGTCTGAAGAGTCCCTAAACTAATTCTATAAATGTTGTTCCTAATCTGCAGCAGGGTAGACAGCTCATTTATGGTCACTTCCCACCGACCTTTGACAGTGATGAATTGATCTGTGACCAGTCATGACCTTGTGTCAGTCTCCTTCATCGTTAGTGCTCTATAATTAACCCTGTAGCTGTGAATTCTTCAGATACTATGCTAATGGTCTCTTCATCTTTGTCCTGTGTAAGACTTAATTGCAGGGCTTCTATAAAATAGATTTGGATTTGGGTCTTTCTCCCACTAGATTACCCCCCAAGTAAGTATGATGATGTCCCAACAATGCCTGTTCCTGTGACTATAACCTTATTTGAAAATAATATCCATGAAGATGCTATCAGTGAATGTTAGGTCATAGTGGAGTGATGTTATAAGAGAAGAGACAGAGAGAGAGAGATGCAGAGAGGTTGTTATGAGAAGAGGGAGATAGAGATTGGCAATGATGTAGCCACAAACTAAAAAGTGTCTGGGATCACCAAAAACTAGAAGAGGCAAGGAAACATCCACCATTAGAGTCTTTAGACAGAACCAGGTTGCTTACATTTTCACTTTGGACTCTTGGTCTCGGGACCTATGGTACTTCATGACAGCAACCATGGGAAATTCCTATCGTACAGTGTCTCCTCAGAAGAAGTGGTGAGTAAATAAGAGTTCCTATTGGTGGCCTGTGGCGGAATCATTGGACTGCTAAGAGAAAGGTTGGTGGTTCAAGCCCTTCTCTGGTTCTTCTGTAGGAAGATGAGGCTGTCTGCTCCTGGAAAGTTTATAAAGTCTCAGACATGTTATATGGAATTCTGCAAGTCAGGATTGACTCCGTGGCTGTGGGTTTGATGTTTGGCTTATGCTTAACAAAGAGGTGCCCTGATAGCACCGTGATTGGCTACTATTTCAGAGGTTGGCAGTTTGAAATCACCCGCAGGGCTGTACGAGAAAGACATGGCAGTCTTCCCTAAAGATTGGTGGCAATTTGACTCAGTCCTATAAGGTCTCCCCAGTCCTCCGATGGTGTAGTGGTTACCTGTCAGGCTCCTCGCCTCAAGATCAGTGGTTAGAAATCACCAGCTACTCGAGGGGAGAAAGATGGTGTTTTCTACTCACCTGAGCAACTAGCAATGATTGCATCATTATTATTGCATCTTTTTTAGCATAGGGCTGCCTAATGCAAAATGAACATCTTGGGCCCCTTGTCCAAAATTCAGTAAATGAGGATCTTTAAAGTGATGGCGGCAGGGGAAGATACTGGGAGAAGTGTCAGGGTTAAAGGCAACAGAGGCAAAGACCGTTATAAAACAATCTTGCAGTAATAATGATCCACAAGTAGATATGTGCATGAACACATAGGCTGAGCAGATGGGGTGGGGAGTGAAGTGGTTGGATATAAATATTTGTGTATGTATATTCCCCTTGCTGAAAATATATTTATGAATGTGGTGGGGCATACTTAGGGCAAAGTTATGAAAACTTCTCAGAAATAACCACCCACTGTGAGGGGATGAGTTGATGGCCCTGAGGTATCAGGAACACAGTCTTTGGGAACAGCAAGGTCAAGTGGCATGACATGCTTTGCAAAGACAAAGTTCTACATCCTACTTCGTATTTTGGTGAGGGGCAATGGGGGTCTTTCAAGCTCAGGAACAGCCATCTATGGTGTAACTATGGGTCTCTCCCCACCTGGAGGAGACAAGGGCAACAAAAAGGAAAAGCTAGATTAAAACAATTGGGCTCTACACATCTGAGATCAGAAGTAGGGCCTGGTGACCACTATCAACTGGAAAGAGTGGGAGGAAAATGTGGAAGAGAAAGGAGAATCATAAACGAGCCTGGGCTTCCTGGTTGGTTAGAGACTGGTGGGTTGTTCAAGACTGTGGCCCTTGGTTACCCTTCAGATCTGGAAAGACATTGATCTCTGTGATAGAATAATTAACCAGGAACTGTCAAAACGGTGGCACATGTTCCAGGACAGAGTTCAGAAAGACTATGGAACAAAAGGAGGGATAGAACCAATAAACACAAAGAGGAAGCGCAATAAATGATGCCACGTTGTGGAGATCAAAATGAAGGCGCGGAAACAAAAAGTGTATGAATTGTTGAATGTAAGGCTGAGCACCTGCTTTGTACTTGTTATTTAATGTCAGAACCACTTGGAAATAGGGTTACTCACAGGATGAGTACAGTTACTGAGTGGTACCCAGAGGGCACCATGAAACCCAACTGCTGGGTACCCTTTCCACCAGTGGCTGGCATGAAAGAGTGTGGCAGAGAGCCTGGTGAGCCAGGCATCCTCCTTTCTCATTTGACTGCTTCCCCAGGGACCACAGAGATGGTGGCCTCTAGTCCAGGACACATTCAGCCCGTGGATTGGGGTGGCTCAGGCTACCCACCCCATCGGTCAGTCTCCACCCTTGTTTGGGGACTGGAGCTGCAGGGCGCTCACCCCTGGCCCTGATCCTCCCAATGCTGGTGCCCAGCCACTGGGGAGGAGGGAGGGTGGCAGTGATATCACAGAGGGTCCCATGGTACCGAGGACAGCAATGCAGGGAGCTGAGCACCCATTCCAGGGCAGGGAGTCTGAAGTGGGAGATGCATATCCCATCAACCCACTTCATTCCATATTCCAAGTGGAAGGATCTTTTCAAGAGAGTGGCCACCGAGACTGAAACCAAGCAAAGGTCCCACGGAGTAGGCCCTGATTCCTGAAGAGAGGCTAGGTGACTGAGGCCTCGTACTGAAGTCACCTCCAGGCTGTGAGGGACATTGTGTGAACTTCTCAGGCCCTCAGTCAGCAACCTGTCCCCTCCCACACCCATCCTGCCACTTTACCACTCCAGGTTCTCAGAGTCATTTCAACTCCACCTGTCAGACACACCAAAAGGGCATCTGGGGATTGTGGTTTGAGAGACACTCTGAATTCTTATATCATTTTTTTTTGGGGGGGGGCATCACTGTTCTCCGGTGGTGGGAGTAGGAGGCCCAGCCCCACTGCTGGAATTGAACCTCCGTCCCAGTGGGCCGCAGTCCCACGCACAACCACTACGCCACTGGGGCTCAGTCCGAATTCTTATATCATTTTATGACAAATAATGCCATTCCATTCCTTTGATTTTCAAACCCCAGGACACCGTGTCAGGTCCTGTTTCTTTTCACAGAAGGGCCTGAGATTGCCTGGCCAGCCTTGGCGTCAGTGCCCTCCTGAAGATGGGGGAGATAGAAGTTCCCAGAATCAGGCTCTGAGTTCTGGCCAGGTAAATGCTTTGGGCCATCATCCTCGTAAAGGCTCTGCCTGCATGCATCAGAATATCCAGGGAGGGCCATTTGATTCACAATGAGGCAAGAGTGATTGAAAATGTTGACCCTACCTCTGAGCATAGCTAGAGTTTCCTGTGCATCATATACTGCCATAATTGCTATGGTAACCACTCATTTATATTAATTAGAGAAGTAAATAGACTTCCATAATATATATCCCAGACTAATGCCAAGAGCGTAAGTAAGATCTCCCCATTGAAAGGTTTAATTGATGCACTTGCCTTGAAGGAAAATTTGCCCTTTATTTTTTTCCTTGCTTTTTCTTCCTAGGTATATTTAACCCATTGAAAGCAATTTTCTTTTATTCTCACTGTGCCTTGCACCGCCTCTGGGATTCTGAGGCAATTAGGCATTTCTGAGGTGGAAAAGGGAGACCTGGATGTCCAGCAGTCTAATGTCTTCCATGCGGACTGCAGCCACAGTGGTGATTGGCTCTTTGGAAGGCAGGCCCACAGCCATCGATGTACTAAGCATGGGGTGTTCAAGTTTTAAAGTGCAGTCATAGGAGACTCTGGAGCTAATGATTTGCAAAAATGTGAGGGGGGCTTCCTCTGTGTTCTTCAGTCTCTGAGTGGTACACGTGGGTCCAGTACTTGGGTGCAAAGCAAAGGTCAGAGTTTCAAGTCCATTTATATGTGCCTCCAAAGAAAGGCCTGGTGATGTACTGTAACATCAGAAGCTAAAAAAAATGTATGCAGACAGAGCAACTATATTCTGTACACATAGGGTCAAAACAAACAACAGGTCCGTGCTGGGCCCTGATCACACTAGATTGTGTTCAGTTCAACAGAAGCTCTTCTGTTATCCTTTGGAAGCTCGAGGTCCCATTCTATCCTTCCCTCTCTATTCCTGGGGTCCAGAAGAGAGTTGCTGTTGCTGTCCATGGCTGTTGAGTTTGTGCTGCATTCATGTGTGCAAAGGTGAGCCACCACCCCCCACCCCGTACACACAATTTCAAGGCTCTGGCCTTTTTGGAAACAGGTTCCAGGGTGGATTTGAACTGCCAACCTTTCAGAAAATAGTCACTTGACCTTTGGGAGAGGCATGCTACTGAAGTGGGCCAAGGGGCCCTAGAGCCATTTGCTCAGAGAGACGAGGTTTGGCACTGTTTCCTGGCCTTTGGAACCTAGAGAATGCTGTACTGTTTGTCATAGAATGATGTAAGAATACATAGCGTGCATCAAGCCAGAATATCAGATACCTTTTGGGTGGGTGTTTGCAAGGAAGACACAAGTGCTTCAGGGAGCCTGAGGTGATGAGGAAGAGTTTGAGCTGTCTGGACCATCAGCCGTGAGTAGGCCTCTGAATAAAGAGCTGGATGAATGAAGGAATCACCAAATGAGTAACCTTTGATTCCTACTATGTGTCCATAATTGTTGCAGACTTACTATGTGATTGCTTCAAAGGATGTACACAGATGAGTAGTTGACAGTGTTCTGGACCTTAAGGGACCAGTGATATATTTGCAAGCCTAGTTGATGATAAAGATGTTGCTTTTTGGCTCGCTCGCTCAGTCCTGTTCCTATAACTCCATCACTTAGCCAGGTGGTGTTTCTTGGGCTCTTATAGCTAAGTTGCCATGAAAGAGGAACTAACACTTAATGGAAACTCTCGCAGGCTTGGAGTAAAGCCAGGAACTGTCTCATTGGCATGAGTTCCCATATTTAGAAAAAAGAAAGAAAGGAAAGAACAGTCCTGTCCATGGTCTTCTACAACACGGTTGCTGTGGCTGGAAGGCCCCGAGTGAATTCCCGAGGCCACTTTCTGATGACCTCTTCGCACTTTATTAGCAATTCCTGATAGCACAGGGGATTGTTACCTCTCTTTGCTGCCTTCTCTCCCTCACAAGGCTTGATTCCGTAAATCTGGAAGCTACTTAGCATCTGTACTTGCTGTCAACCTCTAAAAAATGTTCATCTGTTTCCAATAAGTACTGTTAGATGGCATAAAACTCTGCCTCCCCATTGAACCAGTGTCATCCATTCTCAGCAGTCACATGGTTGTGCTTCACAGAACAATGGAGCGTAGGAAGGGCCCAGGACCAGGTTTGGCCTGGAACATTTACAAAGGACAAATCTACCACTGTGCATCTGCTCTTCTATTTCTTTGGTCCACACGTTGACCATCATTGCTCTAGATTCTGATTTCGACAATGGGCCCATGACTTGGAGGGGCTTTTCTGAAGTGCTCTGACTCAGCGGTCAGACTCTAGAAGGGAGCAGTCAGTTTGGTAGGCGTGTAGCTAGAAATGTGAAAGGCTAAAATAGGCAGATGCCCCCTCCTTCTTACTAATTCTTTCCTGAACTGGGACTTCCAGACATTTGGTACCTTCACCTACTGCAGACTAACTGAGTCACAGGCTGTGCCAGCCTTAATCTTAAAGCCAGTCAACAGAGTGTGGGCAGGCTCATTTGGATTGCTTATCACCCACCATACCATGCCCAGGTTGAATGCAAGTTCCACACAGACAGGGGTTGTCTTTACTGAATAACACTTGGTTCTCTGATAATACCTTTTGCCCGAGTCAATTCTGACTCATCCCCAGTCTATGTGTGTCAGAGTAGAACTGTGCTCTTTTGGGTTTTCAACAGCTGATTTGTCAGAAATAGGATCCTAGGCCTTTCTTCCAAGGTGCCTCTGGGTGGACTCAAGTCTTCTGGTTAGCAGCAAGCGCATTAACCATCTATGACACCCCAAATGTGTTGTCATCCAGTAGAACTGCCCCTGTGGCTTTCCAAGGCTGTACATCTTCACAACAGGTAGCAAGCGTCATCTCACCACTAGGGCTTCTTCTTGCACTACCCAGGAACCCTTCAGTATAACATGCAGGATGCCCCCTTCCCTTGCTGAGCTTGCAGCCCTGAAAACCTGTTGCCTCCCAGCTGACCCTGACTTGTGTGGATACCCTGCAACATTCACACAGATGAATTGCCCTCCATAGGGTATTCATCTCTAGGAAGCAGATAGCCAGACCTTTCTTCCTACCATTGAAAATTGTTGGGGCAAGGACAGCTTTGTCTTCATCCTGATCCATAGTAGGTATTCAGAATTGCATAAGAAGAATTGCTAAGAAGAATTGAAGCAGATAAAAGGTACATGGGGAATGAAATCCCCCTCTGTGGTTCTCTGCAGTGCACCCCATGGTTTCAGATGGCTCTTGAAGCCCGAGCCTTCGTTAATTCAGCCATATGACAGTATAGGGGTGTCTAGGTAAGAAGGTATGGGAAGATACTGATTGGATTATAGTCTCCTGGTGTGAGGATTGTTCATGAGGTTCTTGTAATTGCTATTCTACTAGGTATATAATGAGCCATCTCAGAAACAGAAAGAGGGTTGGGACGGGAATCTGATTACCAGCTGTGGGAGTTACATAATCTGTCAATTTGAGACTTACAAGTGAATGGGGTGGAGGTTAGGATGTCAGTCAGGACACAACTTGATGGCCTCATTTGGAGGCACTAAAGAAATAAATAGTGCACTAAAGGTGGTACACATATCTACTCGCAGTGAGACATTGCTGTGGAGAAGACACATGGAGTTATGCTACAGTCCTGGAGATGAAAGAGCCACATGGAGACCCCTACCAGTGCTGAGATACTTCTACTGCCATTGGGTCCACAAGACTTCTACCCACTGACCTGTGGTCGTCCTGCATTCAACATCATTGCTTGGGTTTTGTGAGTCTGAAGAGGACTTTATAGATTGATATTGGGTATTATGGGCTTATATCGGACCAATGGACTTGATCTGGACTGGGCTTACATGTTTTCTGAATATCCAATTGCTCTTGTTTGTAAATCTTTTTCTTATACACGTATGAGTGTCTATGAATCTGTTTCCCTAGTCTACACAGACCGACACACCAGCAAAAGAAGATCCAGTAGTGAAGCATCATCTCCTTTGGACTCTGAAGTCTCCATGCGTTGAATCTGTTTGATCCAGTAGGATCTTAACACCAGACTTACTTTGACACCAGAGAAATTGTAGAGAAACAGCAGCACCAGAACCAGGAGCCAGAGAGTGAAGCAGAGCGATGGACTTCCTAGCCCACAGGGCAGGTAAAGATAAGTAGTGCTTTTTGAAAGGAGGCTGACTTGTGCAGTAGGATGCCTGGGGATACTTAGTTAGGGAAGCTGGGCTTAATGACCCATAGAGATAGAGCTGAGTACCTTCCAGTTAAGATTTAAAGTAGAGGGGCATAACCTTTGTGCCTTTAGTGGCAACTCTAAAGAAGCTTTGTAACATTGTTTGAGCATGGCAGAGGCCATACCAAGTGGTTGAGGGTCAAGAAGGCCTGCCTGTGGACACATCAGAGAAGAAACTGTCATGACCGAACTACTGTCTCCTGTTAACTTGTTCATTTCTCTAATAAACTCCATCATTGTGACTATCGTCTGTGAACGCTATGTAACCATTGCAATGAACTATTGAACCTAGTCACAGAACAAAGCTTCTGTGGGAGAGATGGTTGGTATCAGACTAGGGTTAAAAAAAGATGAAGGGCAGATGCATGACTGACCTCTGCCTTGTGGCAAGAAACCAGAGGAGGTCGATGTGAGCTACCCCCCGCCCCAGTTTCTAATCCTTGAAGTACTTTGGTCTGTCCAATCCTTTCCTATTTTGAAGATAACAATAACAGCAATGATAAAAATTACAATAGCTACCATTGATTAAAGGAAGCCTGATAGCACGGTGAGTTACTCATTGGGCCCCTCGCCACAGTTTGAACCCACTCGTCACTCTGTGGGAGAAAGAGGAGGGTTTTTATTCCTTCAAAGATGTACAGTTTTAGAAACCCACAAGGGTAGTTCTACACTAGTGGACATGATACAGATCCTGGTATCGTTCTGTTCTGTTATACAGTGTATAACCATGAGTCAGAACCAACTTGCCAACACTGAGCGACAATAAAAATATATATTTATAGAGGACTTAACATATGCTAAATGTACACAAAATCTGATTGCATTTAGTAATCAAAAACTCTACTGCCCAAAGTAAGAAGACCCAACTTGTAAAAACCCAGGGGAACATGAGAAACTGAATGAAAGTTGCTCCCACTCCTATGACTCTAGGGCTTAGAAAAGAGTCTGGTAGTTATATAATCATTTGTCAATTTGAGGATTAAGAGTAAAGACTTAATGTGCATGGCCTTCTCCTGAGAATTCTAGGAACTCCAGAATTTCCTCCTTGAAGACATATTCTCTCTCTTTCTCTGCTGACTCCCTGAAATGACACTCTACTGACAGAATATGACAAGACACATGGCACTACCCTTGTAGACCCCATTCCCTGAGAGCTGGAGAAGCCACATGGAGAACCCTGCCAGTGCTGAGATTCCTGCAACACCACTGGATTTAAAGGCTTTCTACCCACTGACCTGTGATCACCCTGTGTTTGGCATCATTCCATGTGTTTCATGAGTCTGAAGAGAACTTTACAGATTGGCATTGGATATTTGGATTAATATTGGACTTACAGGCTTGAAGTATACTGAATTGAGATTTTTTAATGTATATAAGCCTTTTATAAGCCCTTTATATAAGCCTATTTCTTATATACATATGAATCTCCCTGGATTTGTTTCTCTAGTCAACCTGAACTAACACAGAGTCATTATAAGGACAAAATGGGACAGCACACAGGGTTTCAACAGCAAACCTTTCCACCAGAGCTGCTGGCCCTGCTCAGTCTGAAGGCTGGGACATTTCTTTCCCTTCTTCCCTCCCAGCTCGAGGTAAGAGACTCAGGTGACTAGATGGTGCACTGTGGATGATCTTGCTCTCAGCATTCACTTATGCATACATTTGTGCATTCATTCCACACAGCTATGCTTGCCATAATACAGCTGCAGACACTGTGCTAGACCCATTGAATAAGAATGAAAGGTCTTCCACTCGAGAAGAGGGGAAGTCACAAGTTCTCCCACAGTTGAATCTTCAGCACATGTGCACACGCAGTTCAGGACTGAAGAAAATGTCTCTGTGGGAGGCTGTCCCTCTGCTACTTCTGTGATCTCCCATTCAAATGTGACTCCCCATGCCTAAGGCTCTGTCACTGGCCTAGAATAGCTGCTGCTAGTGCCACTGTGGCTCGCCCCAGCCTACCTTAGGGTCCTCCCAGTACCTGCCCACAGTGAATCAGAACTCATTAGGCTAGTAGTATATGGAGTTTAAGGCAAGGAAGGAAATGGCCTTCTCAAAAATGGGCTCTGCATTCTCCTCACCAAACCTCATGTAGCGGGAGCTGCTAGGACCTTTGCGAACATGCCTGCAGAGGGTGCTTTTCAAATGCCACCTTGATTTTTTTTGTTGAAGCACTGGATGTGAGAAAAGGAGCCAGGGATCAGAGTGGCCCCTTTCAGTAAACCTTTCACACTGCCCTCCATTCACCTCTACTCTGAAGCCACCGCAGCAATTCATGCTTCAAATACTAAATGAGGGCCCAGGTGGATCCAGTGACAGTCATAGAGCAATGAGCAGAGCACCTTCCTCACAGAGCATGCAACCTGGAGCGCTTGTCAGTGGTGTAGCAGGCACACAGACCTCAGAGTCTGCTGGGCAGAAAGCAACCCCACTAATCCTATTGCTATCATATCAATTCGGACTCATAGTGACCCTAGAGGGCAGGGTAGACTGCCCCTGTGGGTTGACACTGGATATCTTTATGGAAGTAGAAATTCTCGTCTTTCTTCCCCCAAAAGGCTGGTCAGTTTAAACTGCTGCCCTTGCCAATAGCAATCCAACAGGCAACCCACTACTTCCCCAGTGCTCCCGAGCAATTTCTTCTTGTTGTGGCTGCTACTGTTGTTGTTGTTGTTGTTGTTAGGTACCATCAAGTCAGTTCCGACTCCTGGTGACGCCATGAACAAAAGAATGAAACACTGTCCAATCCTCTGCCACCTTCACCACCGTTGCTACACAAGCCGCCAGCAGAGTGGTTGGTGGGTTCCAAGGCGACCCATTCAGTTAGCAGCTGCAAGCTTTCGTCACTGCTGCTTGAGGAAACCACACGAATGGCTTGGCGTCTCCCCTAAGGATCGTGGCTTTGAACAGCGTGGCGGCGTGAAAAGTGAGGTAGAGCAGTGATTCTCAACGTGGACTTCATTGCCTTCTAGGGCTTGCCAGACACTTGGGAGGAGTGCTCTTTCCTCTGCAATGCATCTGGGTGCAGAGTGGGCTGTGAGTTGAATTTCCGAGTGCAAGGTGAGCAGCTAAAAACCAGCAGTCACTCTGAAGAAGAAAAGTGGGGCTATGACTCCTGTAGAGTGACAGTCACAGAACCGGATCAGAGCAGTTCTACTCTATCCTAGACAGGTGCTATGCATCAGAGTTGACTCAGTGAGTTTGGTTTTTACGTCATTCTCCCTAGGCCCCACCCCAACCTGCTGCTCACATCTGTACATTGGTACTGTTGATGCAAAGTCATGGTGAGCATCACCGCTAGTATGTGAGCAAGAAACAGGGTGCTGCCCCCAGACTACCCTGGTCATCACTGCCCCTGCCACCTACTTGCAGTAAAGAAGGAAGCACAAACGTTCCTTTCACAAAAGGATGTCCTTGACAAAGGAGAAAACTTAATAACTTTGTTAAAGTTCAACCCTGGAATCCGCTATTCTTTAGTTATCCATGTCACAAAATGGGAAATAAGAGGGGCTTTCAAAAAGGTCCTGGACAAATTAACTTATCTGCTTCTTCCACATGCCCACACACTCTTTGTACACCACAGTACAGTGGATGACTCAAAAGAAACCACATGTGTGACTCAGCTGTGAGTTGAACTGGCTGGTTTGGGTTTTTGTTGTGTTGATTTGTTTTTCATTGCTTATCAAACTCCTAATTTTGATTTGAAAGAATGAGGGACAGACAGACTGTGGTTATTCTGATTTGTGTGTTGAATAGGCATCTTCTCAAAACTGAACACAGAGAGTCTGTCACATCAAGAAAAGCACCTGACAGTAATTTGTTTCCAATGACACAATTTGAGCTTTCAAGCAAAAATGATGATGTTGGGACTGCCAGCATAGATTTGTCAATGTGAGCTTGACAACTTCCAAATATGGAAAACTTTTCCCCATCAGATGGGTGGGAATATTACAGCATGTGAGCATGGGGTACTGTATCAATGAATGTGGTATCATTTGGAACATGGACATAATTCAAGACAGCAGTATGGCCAGTGCAGTATTTGGAAGTCATGAGATCCATTTAAACTGCAAGAGAGATATATTAGAATGCAATACTGTACCCAAAATGTATTGACAGGGCTTTAGATACACATGGTAATTAACACAAATATGGTACTTTTCATTGATTTTTTGGTATAGTATCAAAGAAAAATATTTATGATTATCTGAAAAGACTATTGAAATACTGCTTATTTTCCATACTGGGATTTTAATATATTCCAACTGAAAGAGCACTTTGAAATAGATCAATTGTGGTAGTACATTTGACAAACGAGCTATATTTCAATATGCTTGATATTAAAAATTCTCAGAAAAGTAAAACAGTTATGTCTTCTCACTAAATTGTTTGGGTTTGGGTAAATATGGTCATTTTCCCTTAAGATTTGATTTATGGTACCTGTACCAGATATACTATTTTTATTTTAAAATTAGTATATTATTATTTTTATTCCTAATATGGTGTGATGTCTAATCGTATGTGTCAACTATTGGCTAGACTATAGTGCTGTTTGTTTAAAAAACAATAAAACCAAAGACTAATCTAGAAATTGCTATGAAGGTATTTACCTGTGAATAACATTTAGTTTTCAGTTGAGCTTCAATAAAGCATTATGTGGATGGGTCTAATCCAATCATTTGAAGACCTAAAGAACAAAAACTGAGGTTTCCCATTGGAGAACACTTCTGTCTCAAGAGTAACATCAAAGTCCTATCCAAGTTTCCAACCTATTGTCTTATAGATTTTACATTTGAAAGCTCTGCACAATAATGTAAACTGATTCCCTAAAAACAATCTGACTGCCTCACTAAATAAATCTTAGTCAAAAGTATTGCTACAACAGAATCATAGGAACTTTAATTAAACAAAAGAACAAGATGTTGTTTGTTGACATGGCCTCTATCTAAGTCTATATACTTCTGAAGGCAGAAATTCCATCTCCTCTATCCCTTCTCTGGAGAACTCTATGCTCTTTTATTTATACCAGGTCAAAATAGCAGCTTTGACACCCTCTGGGGACTCAAATGGTATTCCTTTGAAATGTTCTTTGAATTTGGGAATAGAAAAGTCTGAAAGGACAAGACCAGGGCTGTAGAGTGGACGGGGTAAGGTTTTCCAATGAACGTCTTGCAAGACAGCTCTTATGACCCTAAAAGAATGAGCATGTGCATTGTTGTGATGGAAAACAATTCTTTGTTGCAATTTTCCTAGATTTTCTCTCACCAAGGCAGTTTTCCATTTCTTGAAACATCTTCATAAATTAGTCCCTGTGACCTTTGAGAAAAATATATCAAGGTGATCTCCTTGCCATAACCCATTGAGTTGACCTATATACCTCAAACTTAACCGGAAGAATGTGTCTAATACGTATGTAAATTAATAAGTAGTATACATAATTCATGTAAACACATGCTCTATAGGGCCCTCAATTCTTTTTGAGTATAAAAGGTTCCTTTCGGTTTACTGATGTAGAAGGAATATTAACTTATCTGACTCGGTTGACAGGTCTCTTAGCAAAGATTTGGTGGGGAACATCTAGTCTGTCTCTCTTTGAGGAGGGGGACCTTTCACATCCCTTTTCCTATCATCTATACCTAACACAGGGTTTGGCACCTAGTAGATGTCTAGCTAATGGGCTTATAAGCAAATGAAAGAAATACTGAGTGGCTCTAGAGAAAATTAGGGCTGGAAAATTTTGCAGAAGAATCTGATTCAGCATGAAGCTAGCCCTGCATGAACTCACTCCTGAAGACACCGTGCAAGTTCCCTCAAAGGAAACATTTTATCCTGTTGGCTCAGGCAGCAGATTCCATTTACCAGGCTAGAGCATGTGACCCCCAGGAAGACTGCTTCAAGAATAAGAAAGCTCAAATGGCGGGCTTTGCTTGGCTGCATAACTGGGATGTGATTCAATGAGAAATACGCATTGTCTTGGCTAGTCCCATCAAGCCAGCCTGGCCTGTTGAATTGGTGGTAACCAATCTGCAGTCTGCAGCGACCCATGGCTGTGTGGAGCCAGCGTTTGCAGGTACATCAATTCTGGACTGACTGTTGTAGTACACAGCACTCACACTGCATGGGTTAACCTCCAATGCAGACAAGCCAAGGGACAGTGTCATCTCTTTCACCCAGGTGCCAACAGGCAAAGACAATGAAGATGTCCTCAGCAGTCCTACCAGCGGTCTGGTACCCTGGACAATGATAATTTTCCCATTAGACTGTCCCAACGGAGGTTAAAATGTTAATACAAAACCATAAGTTCTTTGATGTAGTAGTATTTGGAGTTGTTGTTGGGTAGAGGAGCAATAGAAGTGGGCTTGACACCCATAGAAATTTGATCCACTCAGCAAAATGTCCCCCAGCTTTCTACACCAGAAAGCAGCACCAACCCCACCCCATTCTTGCACCTTTTTCCAACAGTCTGTTTCCAAATTTGCACAAGTGTGTGCTTTTTAATATCCTCCCCACTGTGAACTTCCTGCTTCATAATCTTAACATCTTCCATATGAGAAGACCATCACTGTTCCACCCCTCATTGGATTGACTGGGTTTCCACAAACTCTCCCAGAAAGCCTCAGGGAGGACCAACTTTCTGCCTTGCCCTTCTATGCTCCCCAAACCCCTCAGAACCTGTTTAGTGCCCGTTGTCTCATTTGTCTTGGGAAGTACCTTGATTGCTTCCATATGCCCCTTTGTAGCAGACCAGGAATAAGCAGAAAGAACAGAGATTCAGATGTCCTGGCCTTCTCTGGGTCCTCGCTCCCAGAATTGGTGGAGGGGAGGGGTCAGAGCAACTTTGAGCTTCCCATGCCTCATGCAGGGATTTGTCAGAGGGAGATATGGGACTCCTCAGGGCATAATGTCTTAAAACATCATGCTGCCTTCTAGTGGAACATGACAGCCAGTGGGCCTGGGTGACCATCCCAGGTGGCTCCATTTTTTGAGAATTAGAGGCAGTGGTATGGCTCTGAAAGAAACTCTCATGGAGTAGTGGATTATGAGATGGACTGCTAGCTACAATGTCAGCAGTTCAAATCCAGTAGCCCTAATGAGTCAGAAATGACTCGATGTCCATGAGTATGGAGAGTATTTTTTTTTTGGTGTGGCTTCGGAAAGGGAAGCATTTCTACCTTCTCCTAGCAGAGCACAGGAGAAGGTAGCCCAAGTGAAGGTAACAGTCTTGTTTAGAAGACCAGCTTTATGAAGAGTATGATGAGAGATCCCCAAATAATCTGATTTTGCCAGGCAAACAAGGGCAGGGAGCACACACACAGGTTAGGTCAAAAGAACAGTGTGGACAAAGAAAGACACAAGGTACTTATGGACTTAGGGACATAGGTGGGTATGGCTTGAATGGAGAGTTATGAGTGTGTGGGGGGGGAGATAGGCAGGGAGGATAATGCGGGGTGGCAAGAGTTAAAACACAATTAGAAATTAAGCTGGGACAAGCAATTTCATGAGGCGACTACTCTTAAGGTAGCACATACTGAGCAGTGTTTGTAGAACATTGGAATATTTCTTTATTTGACAGTGGTGCCAATGTCATTGGTGCCTTCACTTCTGACCAGCTGGAGAGATGAACCACAATCCTATTTGAGACCAACAACCCAGACCCTACTCTTTTACTGAACCCCTACCCCTCCTGCCTGCTCAGGGACATCATTCCAGCAACTCTTGCTTCACTCTCTCACATTAAGGTCCCTCTTTACTGGGTCATGTTTTTGTCTTCCCCAGTAACCATCCAACCTCTCTACTCTGCTCTATAGAACAACCCAGAGGAGTTGTCTGAATGTATTTTCTTTCCTCTCTCTCCTTTCATGCTCTTTTGAAGCCATGCAA
This sequence comes from Nesogale talazaci, assembly GCA_004026705.1. Classification (NCBI taxonomy): domain Eukaryota; kingdom Metazoa; phylum Chordata; class Mammalia; order Afrosoricida; family Tenrecidae; genus Nesogale; species Nesogale talazaci. The sequence goes on along the minus strand of PVJH01000097.1, from coordinate 95,525 downwards.
ATCAGATCTTTGTCTCTGCGGTGTCACTGAACTGACCTTTGTCAAGGTGATGGAGTGACCATCTTGTTATCATATCTAATCCTCTCCCCACATTTTCCAGACAGTGGTTCTCAACCTTCTTAATGCTGTGACCCTTTAATGCAGTTCCTCATTTTGTGGAGAGCCCCCAACCATCAAATTATTTTCTAGACCCATCTGTTCTCACTAATAAAGACTTTAAAGCTTTAAACAGCTGTTAGCACAAAGAGGATGCATAATCAATAGTAATGACATGAAGGTGTTATTGGCTGTCCAAGAAAAGCCATTGTCAAATATATTCGGGAATGTGAGGGTTGCCCATAGCTAAACAAGTTTCCATTTTCACCAAACTTCTTTTCAACTCCACCATCTCCAAGGGCAGAAGAGAGGTGGGAGAGTTGATAAGAAGAGGTGTGGTAGAGTTGATAAGACTTACTGATGGGTTGAGTGGAAAGGGGGAGGGGATATGTGTGTTTAATATGAGCGCCTGAATTAATAGCTGGACCAGTCATGGAAGTTCTAGAGGAGTTAGCAAATAGTGGCATGAGAAAGGAGAGAACAGCAGGACGGCCATGTTGGCCTCTTGGGATTTATCCCAAGATAAATGGGGAGTCCTATGTGGGTTTTTACATGTATGGTATTCAAGACTCCACATTGAGATTATCCAACATGGCCCTCAGGTAAGCAGCGTGTGCCGGGAGTTCTGAAGCTAATGGTGAGTCAGGCACTCAGAAGGATGAGTAGGAGGATTCTGGTGAGTGAAAGGACCCCTACTACAAACCAGAGCATTTCCTCTGTCTGGGAGGGGAGTTCCCCGCACACGAGTCTTACTCCAAGGCCCCAGAGAACTGTGGTATGATCCCTGGGATTTTCGGACCTGGGTCAGCATTGCCATCCTTGTCATCATCCACCACTTACCCCACCCCTACCCCACCCAGCCTGGTAGCTATGCCCAGACCTTGGTGGCTGGCCTGCTGAGACCCCGACAGCTGTGACTGGACACCCATGCAGCACCTAGGGGAGCTGCTCCCTTCTCACTCCGTCCTCACCCTCTCCATGTGGTGGCAGGCTGACTGCCAAGTTCATTGTTCCCCAAGAGAGGGACTCAGCAGGACAGTACAAGGATCAGCAGCCAGCATATGGCTCTTCAGCATTTCACCAGTCCCTCCTGGCCAACAAGGAGCAGCAGAAAGTACATTCTTGGTCCAAGAGGCATCCCGCCCCAACTTCTAGCCTATTTTTGGAAAACAGAGGATCAGAGTTGTTGGGCTCCCCAACCTACTCCTGCCACACTATCTCAGTCCTCAATGTGGCCACCATCTGCTGACGTGCCTCCCTGTGCCTATTCCTGTATCCAGAGTTCCTCTTTTTGGTGACCTACAACAGCAACGGCCTGACTCACAGAAGTAGAAAGCAGTGACACCTGCCCACACCAGTGCTAGGCACCTGTACCCTGTGAAGGCTTTTCCCTGGCAACTCTACCAGCAGCAGTGGGTTGTTACCACCTTTGCTCTGCACCCCCTCCTGTGATAGCAAAGCTTCCCCCACCCTTGTCTTCTATTTAAAAGTGCCTTTTAAATATAAAAATGAATAGGGCTGCAAATTGTGACCCTACCATCCAGACTAACATGGCCCAGGGTCATACATTCCAGTCCCTGGGACCCCTTATCATGATTGGCTATTGAGTCACCATGCAAACTTGCCTACACAGCAGCAGGCCAGAGGCAGTCCTCAAAAACACCCCTACCAGTAACTCAGAGAAAGAGTTCAGAGTCCTTTGGACTGCCAAAATCATGGCACCCACCTGTATGAAATAATCACGTAAACAACAGCATGCCACAGCACTTTCAACCAAAAAAACTAGAAAGACAAAATATAGCAGTAGAGCTAGTGTTCATAGAAGAATCAGATGTGGATCTGCCACAATTTTTTCCCCCAGAAGGTTGCCGGGAAAAATGCAGGACACGAGAGAAGCGATACAGAATAAGAACACAATGACAGAATAGATAAAATCTACAATAGAGGGGATGAAGTCCATGCAGCAAAGGGGAATACAGAAGCTAATGGATGAAGTAACAGAAGCTGCACACAAGATCACAGATATAACGAACAAACTACAGGAGTCAGAGAACCATACCAGTGATCTTGAAGACAATTAGGCAGAACTCGGCAAATGAGAAAAATGGTCAAACAAGATAATTAAAAAGGTAGAAGAAAATCTGAGATCAATAACAAATGCTATGAAGAAGAACAATATTTGAAACAAGACACAATGCAGAAGTTCACAGCTAAATTAGTGAGGTAATTTCTGGAAGAAAACTATCTTAATAAATTACATGCCTACAGACATGCATACAGGAAGCAGAGAGGACACCAAATAGAATAAACCCCAAGAAAAACTAACCAAAGCATATAATAAATAGTAAATTATCCAACTTCAAGGAGAAAGAGAAAATCTTAAGAGCAGCAAGAGAAAGGAAGACAGTCACACACAAGGTTGCTCATGTAGGAATATGCTCAGACCTATCAGCAGTAACCATGAAGAGGAGTAACATATTCCAAAAGCTGAAAGAAAAAAAAATCACCTACCCAAGAATCCTGTACCCTGCCAAATTATCTATTAAGATAGGAGAGAGAAAGGTCTTCCAGGAAAAGGAAACACTCAAAGAACTTATTCCATAAGACACCCAACCCTGGGGAAGATCCTCGCCAACTCACTATGGTTAAAAGACCTACATCCATGAATCACAAGCAGGAGACCACCATATAGCCCAACTCTATCCAGAAGCCAATGTGCCTATAACAATTTCCAAGATAACATTGCCTCAGAGGGAAAAGAAGACAAGAATCAAGCCTGATACAGAAACACAGCACACTGCTATGAAAGGAGAAAGGAAAACACTCAAAACAAAAGGTACAATAAACCAGCAACAACTCTGCGTGTCAATGGTCTCAATTCATACAATAAGAGAAAAAGGCTAGCAGACTGGTTCAGAAAACATAACCCATCAATCTGTTGCCTGCAAGAGACACATCTTAAGCTCACAGACAAAAATAGACTAAGAATAAAAGGATGACAGAAAATATATCAAGCAAATGACAATTTTTAAAAAGTGGAGGTTGGCAATCTTAATCTCTTACCATAGTGACCTCAAGGTTCAAATCATAGCAAGAGTCAAAATGGAACACTACATTTTGCTCAAAGGATCAGTAAACCAGGAATCATGAGCATAATAAATATATTTGTCCCTAACGAGAGACCCACAAAATTCATTAAGGAAGCAACAGAAAGTAATTGTCTAGAAAAGAATGATGGCAGCATATATACAAATATGCCTGATACCACCCACCCTAAATGATCTTAAAAAGACTCTAAGTTCACTTTAGTTATGCTTTTCTTCCTTTTTTAGCCCCACAGACCAATATTTGAATCTGAGGGATAAGGAATCTAGAGGGTTTCTTTTTTTGTCCATGAAGCAATTTTATTTTTATGTAATTTTTCCTTTCTTTTTTTTAAGATAATTTTATTGGGAACACTTATAACTCTTGTTTCAATTCATAAATTAATTGCATCAAGCATATTTGTATATATGTTGCCTTCATTCATTCCTAATATTTACTTTCTATTAAACCATTGGAACCAGCTCCTCATTTTTCCATACTCATCAACACCCCCTTGATAGATTATAAATTATTATTATGTTCATATCCTACACTGATCACTGTTTCCTTTCCCCTGTGCTTTCTGTTGTTCTTTCACCTAGAGAGAGATATATTTTTATATGTCAATCATTGTAATCAGTTCCCCCTTACTTCCTCTCCCCCACTTATCCCTACCCTTCTGGTTTTGTTATTCCCACTCCTGTTCCTGGATTCCATGTGTTGTGAGCCCCTATCTCTTTTCTATAGCTATGTACATGCTCCAGTCTAGTCTAAATTGATAAGGAATACTGGGAGTATGATAGTGGGGGTGACAAAACCTCAAGGAACCAGAGGAGTAGTGTGTGTATCATCAGTGCTTTATTGCATCCTGGTTGACTCTTCCCTTTCCTGTGGCCCATCTGTGAAAGGATTGTTCCATTGTCTTCAGATGGCCTTTGGGTATCTGCTCCACACACACACACACACCCTCATTCTCAAAAATATGTTTTAGTTTATTATTTTGTTATGTCTCTTCTAATGCCTATTACCTGATCCTGAGGACTCCTCATGATTGCACTGACAGTGTGATTCTTCTTCCATTTGGGCCGTTGCTTCACTGCTAAATGGCCACTTGTTTAACTTCAAGCCTTTAAGACCCCAGACTCCATATCTTTATAGCTGGGAACCATCTGCTTTCTTCACCACATTTGCTTATGCACACATTTTGTCTTTGGTGATTATGTCAGGAGGGTGAGCATCTCAGAATGCTGATTTGTTAGAAGAAAGTGTTCTCCTATTGAGGGACATTATTAGCAGAGGCATGAAGTCGGTCCACATCTTCAGTGTATTGTTATACACACACACAGGTCAATACCTCTTATTTTGTGGATAAGTGCATTTACATCATGTACATACCTATGGTCATACCTTTATCCATTACTTTGCTTCCTAGGTCCTTCCTCTGTTTCCTTTTAGCTTCCTCCTGCCCCTCTCCATCACTATTTCCCTATTTCTGTCTTTTTGAACTTTCTCTTAGATAGTTTACTGTTGTTCCACCACCCCAGCATCTTTATCTCCTCCTTGTTGTTAATTCTAATTTCCTAGTTGTTCCCCCGTTTATGGTACTGCTTGCTCACCTCATCTTTCCCATCACTCTCATGTCACAGGTTCCTTCAGGACTGTTGGTCCTGCTGTTTTCTCATTGTTCTTGTTTTCCATGCCCATTTTACCAATTATAACATATAACAAGAACAAAAAAAAAAGATTGAAAGAAAAGGAGAGAAAAAGAAAAATGAGAAAAAAACCCCACAAATCCAGGTCTGTTCTATGACCTTCATGACTATATTCCACTGGTTATGGGGGATCTCCAGGAGCCATCCCTCCTACCCTGAAGTCCATTTTTTTTGGGGGGGGGGAGCTTCAGGGACTTCATAAGTTTGCTCCAGTTGCTGATCAGTTATGTTCCCTTCTTGGTTCCCCCCAGTGTGAAGGGTTCAGACCCCACTACCTCTTCACCGTGTTACTCCAGAATTGTCCTCTATCACAGTCTGCTTCAGTAAAGGGACAACATGACACAAGCTGTTGTGAGCCACACAGTCCCCCTTTGTGTCTGAGCCATTCCTCACAGGGAAATAGTCTTCTGAGCCTGGTGTGTCAACATGGGGTTCAGACTGGATGTCCCTTTCTCTTCTTACTTCCTGGTCTGCTTCCCTGTGGGTGTGGCATGCTGGCCCCTCTCCCCAATCTGTAGGTTTCTTATTATTCTCTGTCACCCATATTTCTAGAGATGAGATCTAATGGGTCTGTTTGGGGTCAGCCCTATAACTGTCTCTTTTCTTGTGTTTCTCCACCCATCCATGTTGCCCTCATGCTTTGGTGCACCATGGTAGACTCTGCATGCCCACTTCTAATTCTGTGGAGACAAAAACAGTACTCTCCCTCTGGGTGCGTTAGTACCCTGTTTCCCCTCTCCCATCGCTATGTCAGTTTCACCCCTCTTTTTCTCCACCCCCTGCTCCATTTCCCTTTTTGTGTTGAACCTACATGTACCTCCTTGAGTTTGGTCTAGCTTCCTTCTGAATCCCAGTACCTCTACCCGAACATTGTGATATAGCTGCCTTCTCTTCTGTAACTTCTGTGCTGATTACACTTACCTCAGGGGATTCATGCTTCCCATTTTGTGAGTGGCTGACCTGAGCATAATTTCCTCCAACCCTTCTAATGGAATGATATGTTTCATGTGATCATCAATGTTTTAAAATTTTTGAATATACTTTTTAATTATTTACTTTAATTCTAACCCTAACCTTAACCCTAATCATCAGTGCTTATTAGTGATGCGTAGTACTCCATTGCATATATGTGCCAAAGTTTAATGATCCACTCTTATACCAATGGGAATTTGGGTTGTTTCCAACTATTTGCAATTGTAAATTGAGCCACAATAAACATTGAAGTGCACATGACTAGTTTTGTTTTCTTTCTTACCTCTCTGGGTATATAGCCAGTAGAGGGACAGCTGGGTCATAAGGTAGATCAATATCCATTTTCTCTAAATATTGCCAGAACACTTTTCATAAAGGCTGTACATATCTATAAGGCCAACAACTGAGGAGAAGAGTTCCTGTCTTGCCACATCCCCACCCAACATTTGTTGCTCTCTGATTTTCTGATTTGGGCTAAGCTAAAAGGTATTAGATGATATCTCATGGTTATTTTAATTTGCATCTCTCTGATAACTAATGATCTGAAGTATTTTTTCATATGCTCATTGCCCATATGAGTCTTCTGAGTGAAACTTCTTTTCAGTTATTTTTCCCAGTTCTTCAAGAGGCTAACTGTTTTCCTCTTTTTATTGGCAAGGAGAGTATTATAAATTTTTGAAACAAGTCATTTGTCTGTTTTTTCATTGGTAAAGAGCCTCTTCCAGTTTGTGGGCCGCCTTGTTACCCTGTTGGTAAAGTCTTTTGACACACATAAGTGCGTTATCTTTAGTAAATCCCACTTGTCGATTTCATGTTCACCAGTGGTGTATCCTCCTTGCATATTGAAGTTAGCCTATGTGTTCCCTGGGCGAAGGTTTTTAAATTTGTCCCTATTCCTTTACTAATGGTCATGATAGTTTGGGGTCTTACTTCTAGGTTTGTAATCCACTTTGAGTTTGTTCTTGTGCCTGAGATGAAGTGAACATCTTGTTTCATTTTTCAACATGTGGATATCCATTGTTTCCAGCACCACTTGTTAGATAGGGCGTCCACCTCCTACTTGATGTTCTTCGGGACGTTGTAAAAGATCAGTTGTATATTTGTTGATAGTTTTATGTCTGGGTCTCTATTCTATCCCTTGACCCAAGTATCTGTCATAATGCCAGCACCATGCTGTTTTAATCACTGTAGCTGTGTTGTCGGTGTTAAAGTCAGGTGGAGCAAACCCTTTGTTTTTGTCCTTCTTGAGGAGTTATTTGCTAATTCTGGGCTTCTTCCCTCTCCACAAGAAATTGGTGGTCAGTTTTTCTAATTCTTTATAAAAGGTAGTAGGTACATGAATTGGGATAGCGTAAAACTTATAAAGTGCCTTGGGTAGGATTGAAATGTTTACTATATTGAGCCTTCTAATCCATGATCATGGGATATTCTTCCATTTGTGGAGGTTGTTTTTGGTTTCTTGGAGCAGGGTCTTGTATTTTTCTTTTATAGGTATTTTTCTGATTTGCTTAAATAAATCTCTAGATATTTCAATTTTTTCTTGGCTCTTGTGAAGAGTACTACCTTCTTGATTTCCTCTTCCATAGTCTTATCCAATGTATACAGAAAACCAATCAACTTCTGTTTGTTGATCTTGTATGCTGCCATTATTTCCACAATCCTCTATCACTGTCAAAACTCCAGTTGTGGAGTTTTTCAGATTTTCAATGTACAGAATCATGTCATCTGCAAATGGCTACAATTTCACCATCTCTTCTCAAAATTGGATACCTATAAGGTCCTTCAGCTGACTTATGTCCTTAGCTAGGATCGCCAGTATATTAAATAGAAGTGGGGACAAGGGATATTATTGTCTGGTCCCCTTTTTCGGTGGGATTGATGTCATCTTTTCTCCATTCACTATGATGTTGGCTGTGGGCCTTTCATAGATAGCTTGTATTAATTTGAGGAATTGACCTTCCATTCCTATCTTCTTGAGTGTCTTAATTAGGAATGGTTGTTGAATGTTGTCAAATGCTTCTCTGAATCTACTGATATTATCATGTGTTTCTTGTACTTTTTCTTATCAATATGGAAGATAGTATTAATAGATTTTCAGATATTAAACCATCCCTGCATCCCTGGGATGAATCCTACCTAGTTATGGTGGATGATATGTTTTATATACTTTTGCATTCTATTGACTAAAATCTTGTTAAGGATTTTTGCATCTACGTCCATTAGAAATATCTGTCTGTAGTTCTCTATTCCTGTGGGATTCTTGCACTGTTTGGTATCAAAGTTATAATTGCTTCATAAAATGAGTTTGGGAGTTTGCCATCCTTTTCCATGTTCTGGAATAATTTGTGGAGGGTTGGTGTCAGCGCATCTCTGAATGACTGGTAGAATCTCCTCTGATGCCATCTGTTCCAGGGGCTTTTTTGTTGGTAGCTTCTTGATAACCATTTCTATTTTTTCTTTTGATATTGGTTTGTTGAGGTTCTTGGCCTCTATCTGGGATAGTCTAGGAAGGGATTGTTTGTTTTTTCAAATATTTGTTCATATCTTCCACATGGTTGAATTTATTAGATTACAGACTTTATTAGTAATTCATGATTACCCTTTTAATATCATTGGGGTATGTTATTTCCCTGCTTCATCCCTCATCCTGACAATTGCTGATTGGTCCTTTCTTTCCTTAATTAGGCTTCACAGCAGTCTGTCAATTCTGTTGATCCTTTTGTAGAATCATTTTTTTTGCTCCATTAATCTTTTGCATCATTCTTTTGTCTTCCCCCTGGTTTAATTCTGCCCTGATTGTTATTATTTCTTGTCTTTTGTTATTGGAGGGGTTATTCCATTGATTCTGTTCTAGTTGCTGGAAGTTTTGTGAGAGTGTTTTGGTCATACATCTCTCTTCCTTTTTCATGTAGGCTATCATCTATTGCTATCAAACTGTGTCTGATAACTGCTTTCGCTGTATCCCATAGGATTTGGTACACTGTATTTTCATTTTCACTCATTTCTAGAAACTTTCTCAACTCCTCTCTAATCTGTGTCGGTACCCATTCATATCTCAGGAGTTCATTGTTCATCATTCAATTGTTTGCCCTGATTGATCTCTAGCTTTATGACATGGTGATCTGAGAAGGATATCTGAGTAGTCTTTATGTGTTTGAATGTGCTCAGGCTCAACTTATTTCCCAGCATGTGGTCTGACTCCAAAGATGAGTCATGTGTGCTTGAGAGGAATGTGAAATTTTTTTTGTATTTGGATGGAAAACTCTGTATATTTCTATCAGCTCCAGTTGCCTATTTGTAGTGTTTAGCTTTGTAGCCTCTTTGCTGAGTTTCCTTCCCAAGGTTCTATCTTTCTCATAGAGCAGTGTATTAAAGTCACCTCCTCTAATTGTTAATTCTGTGATATCTTTTTTCATGTTTTGAACAGTTTGTTGGACAGCTTTCACGGATCTCTCATTAGGCACATATATATTTATTATATTCACTGGCTCCTGGATAATGATCCCTTGAATGTTATATAATACCCCTCCTTACTTCTTTTTATGGTATTAACCTTGAGGTCAATTTTGTCGGAGCTTAGGTTTGAGACTCATGCTTTTTTTAAACTGTCATTTGCCTGATATCTTTTCTGCCAGCCTTTCATACTTAGTTTGTTTTTGTCTATAAGCTTAAAATGTGTCTCTTGCAGGCAGCAGGTTGATGGGCTATGTTTTCCAAGTTAGTCTACAGCCTTTTTATTTTAGTGTAGGAATTGAGAATGTTGACATTTAGAGTTATTATCACAATCTGTGGATTCATTGCTGTCATCTAGTGCCTTTTGTGTTGGGTATTTTTCTATCTCCTTTGATATCATTAAGCTGTGTCTTTGTGGGGACTTATTTATTGTTTTATTTTCCCTCTGAGACCACGTTATCTTGATTCTTATTGACTTGTAGGCTTCTGTTTGGAGTTGGGCTACATGGTGTTCTCCTACTTGTGTTTGGTTGATGTTGTTCTTCTGGCCATAGTGAGTTGGCAAAGATCTTCTTCAGGGTTGGGTGTTTTATGGTGTACTCTTGAGTTTTCTCTTGTCCTGGAAGACCCTTATCTCTGTTTCTAACTTATTAGAGAATTTGGCTGGGTAGATGATTCTTGGAAAATTTTGTTTCTTTCAGCTTTTTGAAGATGTTACTCCACTCCTTTCTCCTCTTTGTGATTTCTGCAGATCAGTCTGAGCATATTCTTAGCTGTTTTCCTTTCTCTGACTGGTCTTATAATTTTACTTTTCCTCGAGGTTGGTTAGCTTAACTATTAGATGTGTTGATGTGTTCTTCCTGTGGTTTAGTGTAATTGGTGTCCTCTCTGCTTCCTGTACTAGTGCCTGATTTTTCTTCACTAAGGTGGGACAAATTTCTTTCAGAAATTCCCTTGTTAGTTTAGCTGTCAACTTCTTTTCTGTGTCTTGTTCTGGTACATCAAAAACTTGTATGTTTTTCCTCTTTATAGCATCTGTCATTGATCTGAGATTTTCCTCCACCTCTTTTATTATCTTGTTTGACTGTCTTTCTCATTTACTGAGGTCTGCCTGATTGTCTTTGAGATCACTGACACAATCCTCGACCTCCTCTAGTCTGTTTGTGATAGCTGTGATCTTGTTTGTAGCTTCTGTTACTTCATCCATTAGCTCCTATATTTCCCTTTCGTGCTGACTTTGTCCCCTCTATCATGGTCTTCATACTCTCTAACATGGACTGCATCTCCCCTATTGCTGTATCTTTATTCTGCAAAGATTTCCTTATCTTCTGTATCACTTCAAGCAGCTTTATGGAAATTTCTTTTTTGTGGCAGATCCATGTCTGATTCTTTAATGAGCGTTGTTAGACCTGCTGTTGTGATTTGTCTTTCTTGCCTTCTTATTGTGAGTGATACTATATGCTGTTGTTTATATGATTATTTTGTAGAGCTGGGTGTCATATTGATGGGAGACTAAGGGGCCATGTGGTCCTTCTCTGTGTGATTGGAAACTGTGTTTTGAGGGGCTGTTTGTGGCCTACTATGGTGATGCTTTGGAATTCTGTATAGGCAGAGGCCATGGTGACTCAGTGGTTTCTGACAATGGGGGAGGGGCTCAGAAACCAGAATGGGGTGGTGACTATACGTATGCCTCTGTGGTGAGTTTGTCTGGGCTGTCAGGGACCGATTTGCAGCTATTATTACTATTATTATTATTATTATTATATTTTGTGTTGTTTATAGGCACCTAATAGATGACAATGGTGGTAGAGGCCTTGCTGTCCAGTAGGGGCTGTGGAGTGAAAACAGGAACAACCCCATTGCCATTGGTACAGGTGCCGGGGGAGAGCCACCACAGGGTTAAGGCTACTGGCACTGGTGGGGGCAGCTGTGGAGAAATCAGCATGATTGCTGGATAGCACCAGGTACAGCACTAGGGCTGAAAGTGGCCAATGTGCGACTGTTGGCCTTCTTGGCATCTAAGGTGGCATGGCTGGCATGGTATGGGCTGCTTCTAGAACTAGATTGCTGATCTACTGGTTTCTTAAACTTGACTAGATTTGAGGAAAGGATGCCCTCTGGACCAGGGATGTACTCTCCACTGTTCCACTCATACAGGTCTGGAGAGTCCCAGGAAGCTACTATCTGCACTGCGGGAGAAGTGGCTTGCTCTGTGGTGCAAAGTGTGGGGCAGTGGGTGCACAGGTGGAGATCATCTGCACTGCTCGGGGAAGTTGTCGCATGCCTCATGGGCCAGGTTGGGCCTGAGCAGTTACTACCTGCATTTCTGCAGAAGTGACTTGCCCCACAGTGCAGAGTGAAGAGTGCAGGTCGGCGGTTGCACAGATCGGAATGATCTGCATCACCTGGGAAGTTGCATGTGCCTCGTGGGCAGGGTTGGGTCTGGGAAGCTACTATTACTGCTGCTGGAAAAGTGACTTGCACCACAGTCCAGCAAATGGGATGGTGGGTGCCCAGGCACAGATGATCTGCACCTCCTGGGAAGTTGTGTGTGCCTCATGCGTCAGGTTGGTCCTGGGCAGCTAGTATCTCCACTGCCAAAGAATTGGCTTGTGCCGTGGAATAGCATTTGGGCTGGGAGGGCGGAGCAAAGGCAGAAGCCTGCCGCTGGGGAAGTATCATGCAGGAAGTGGTGGGCGCCATTCCCCCGTTGACATAGCAGTCACAGCTTCACAGGGGAGGAGGTATGCTGAGTACTGGTGAGTGTAACCCCCCCACGGCCAGAGGTAATAAAACTTATTGCAGGTTAGACCCTAGCCCCCTGGGTGACTGTTGGACGGGTCCAAAGCTTGGTAGTTGGTGACCGAGGTGCACTGAAGTAGCACAGTCGGCAGGAAATTGCTGGTATATAAGGACACAGATCTCTGGGGCTTTGGAGCAAAGCAGATACAGGGGACAGCTGCCTCCTGATCAGGGAGGTGGGCCTCAGATCTTCGTGGGGATTGTTCCACTCACCAGAATCCTCTCATTTGACCTCATGGACACCAGGGTCACCGATCTCTGTGGAGCTTCCTGTATGTGCTGGGTGCCACCTTGAAGTTCTTTCCTATATTTATTTTTTGCTGTTGAACTCTCCATGTTCTTTAGTTTTCCTCCCTCCCATCTCTCTTTTCCCAACCCTGTCCCTGGCCTCTTTGTAGTCATCAAAGTCTTGCCTATTGGTGTATAAACCATGTTTCTTCTTTGTTTTTCCTTAAAACAATGGTGATATTAAATGTTTATCTTTGTAAGATTGACTGACTTTGCCAAGCATAATGTTCTCTAGTTTTGTCCATGTCTTGCGGTGTTTAAGAGAGTTATCATTTTTTAAAATTGATGGATAATATCCCATAGTGTGAATCTACCTGAGCTTGTTTATCCATCTTATTCAGATTTAAAAGGAGGTGCTGCTGTGTGGACAGAGGGCAAGAGAGGACAGAGGCAGAGAAAACAGAGTGGCTGTTCTGTTACTGTTATGCAAGGATGGAGATATAAGAACCTTAGAGTTCGCCAAGCATGTGCCAGTTAATCCACCTGAACCAGGTGCAGGTCTGTTCACTGGATTTCGCGGAACTCCTCATTATCCACACTGCCTTCTCCATGTTGTTATTCGTTCCTGTCAAACAGACTGCACCTCACGGAAGCTTAGATAGAATAAAATGAACCACTACCAGTTCTGGCAACTCTGCCTGTTCATTTCACCTACGTTGTCACTTGCCCTCTATCCCCCTCAGCATGAAATCCCTCTAATGAAGTGTCCAAAGCAAGCAAATTGGACAATAGTCTGTGATGGCCCATAGGGTCTTTATTGGCTAATTTTCAAGAATACATCACCTGGACTTCTTTCTGGCCCCATGAATCTGAATGCTTCCATCCTGGCGGATTCTGCTGGTCTTTGAAATAGTGGTGGCATAGCTTCCAGTATCATAGTACCACACAAACCACCATAGTCCAACAAGTAGATTTAATAGACTCTTCTTAATAAACATGTGCAGAATGAACAAATGGGCACGCTTACACCTTCCCTAGCCCCAAGGCACAGAAACATTGCCAAGGCAGTCCCAATTACTGAGTGGCAAGTGATCCTACTCTGCCAGGTTCTGCTGCCTCCCCCCCCCTTCACTTCCATGCAAATCTCCATAGCTATTTCTTCAGTTAATGGGATGCATACAGGTTGCACTGCTAACCATAAGGTCAGCAGAATCTGGAGACCCACTCTGAACTCCCTAGACCCCAGTGAACCCCTGAGTGATGGGGGGTGTGAGGACATTGCTAAAGCTAGGCTTCAAATATGACATGTGGTTCTTGGACCCTCACACAGAGTCATCTGTCTTCCCCCCTCACTCTAGGTGGGGATGGGGTCCCCAGGACCATCAGTTCAGCTCCTACATTTCGCAAAAAGCACCCTGGCCACCCCTGGGCCATTGAAATTCAATGAGGTGGGCAGGGAAAAAAAATCCCGACCTGGTCCAAATGTTTCTGCCTGAGCGAAAAGAAAATTGTCTGCAAACAGCAACCGTGCTCAGTGGTGAGTTTAATAAGCTATTAAACGGCACCATCTGAAACTGGCATTCAAAGCAAAAACCACTGTAAGATAAATCAAGAGCGATAAGCAAAGACTTCACATTGTTAAACGTCGATGCGATTCCTGACTTTTCAAAATGTTGCCATGAACCTGGGAGTTAATCAGAGTTTTTCATTTAGCAGGTCTTCAGAACTGGGTAAATAAAACGCTCACACCATGCCATAGTCGAGAATGTCACAAGTGGTGTCTTCTATCTTGTGTGGTTCTTGTGCTACAAAGCCTCTCACAGCTGGTAACAAATGATGCCTCAGAACCTAGTAAATAACCTCCTAGCCCACTCCTAATTAAAGGGAAGGCCCCCTTTCTCTTGGGCATTGGATATATGAACCAATTAAGGAAAGATCATTTCTTTACGGAAAGTAGGGCTCGCATTTCCCTTCTCTCATCCTCTCTCTTTCTTTCTCTTTCTCGCCCTCCCTCCAGAATTTCCACCCAAGAGCTGGCCCCCAATGTTCCCGAGCTTCAATAATGAGACATCCCCGCTTTAAGCAAATTTTGCACCTGTAACCTGCAGAAATATAGCCGTAGCAGTTGAAAAATTACCTCAATGCTGCACAGTGCCATGACAATTTATCTTTGCGATGATTTTATTGCATGGTTACCCTGGGCAATGAAATCAATAAATCTTCACTGTCAGGAAGGTTGGCCCCACGCCAGAAACAAATGAAATGCACGAAATCAGTAAATAAAAGGTTCCTGACAACTTATTCTAGAAATTATTTAGCAGTTGAGGTGGAGGGGGGTTGTGTGTTTCACTCCCTAGCCTTTATTGACATTCTTTCGGAGAAATGATTATGCTAACAAACACTATGTTGCCAACTCAGAGGAGTCGGAGTTGGTCAGATCATAAATTACTGTCCCTGGGAAAAACAGGGAGGCCATCATACCCTGGTGGCCGGAGGGGCTGGGCCAGGACCAGTTGGGTTGGGGGTGACTTCAGGGGGAAGATCCCTCTTGTCCCAGAGGGGGAGTCCTGCTTGCTCCCCTGGCCTTATCCCATTGACCTCTGCCCTTAACAGAGCAACATGGAGCAACTTGTAGGGCCTGTTTGGCCGCTTGTCACCTGCTCTTTGGCTTCCGGAAATGTGCCCTTAGCAGTATGCTCTGCTTCATTGCCAGCAAATCTAGTCTTTCTCATCATGACCCTCTAGGACAGAGTAGAACCGCCTCTGGTGGTTTTCTGAGACTATAAACCTTTATGGGAGTAGAAAACCTCATCTCTCCCCCGTGGAGCAGGGGCTGGGGGCTTTGAACTCCTGGCCTGGTGGTTTGCAGCACAATGGGTAACCACTACACCACCACGACCCGTACTCTGCTTGTCACTTGCCGTTTTCATAGCTGAGCATCTGAGTGGTGGGGCAGTTGGCCTTGGCCTGAGCTAACAAGAATGATACTTTGCTGTCAGGTAGTTCTTCTGGGCAATAGCCCTGGATGGTAAACCAAGCTCAGTTGCTAACAAAAAGGCTGGTGGTTCGAGTCCACATAGAAGTTCCTCGTAAGTGTGGCCTAGTGATCTGTTTGTAAAGGATTGCAATGCTTGCATCCCCGGAGGAGTATAGTTCCACTCTGGAACACCTGGGCTTACCTCAAGCTGGAAGTGCTTTGACAGTAGTGGACTTTTATAACCTTTTTGGAGTGGTGGTATTCTTGCTTCCATTTGGTAGATGAGCAAATGGTGGCTTGTTTGGACTGTCCTTAGTGGTGGAGTGGAGAGTCAAGCCCTGCTCAGCTTCCTCATCACAGCACCTGTCCACACCTGTGTGGTGCTTTGGACACAGTTTCATGGAGTCAGGGGACCAAGAGCAGAAGGTGCAGGTGGGCAGGCATGGCCAGCCTCGCCTTCCTGCCTGGCTTTCCCTCCCTCCAGTGGGGACTGAGCCCCAATGCGGGGCCTTGGGGGGAACCATCACAGAGCTAACAATAGCTAAGTGGCACTCATACCTGGCCTTGAGCTGCTTACTCTCCCAAGGTGGTCCTCATTGTCATTGGGTCTCCTAGGGATGGATCACCTGATATGCCAGGGAAGCACAGACTTCCTTGTGCTTCCTTACTCCTCTGTGGTAGATTCTGCTTCTAGGTCTGGCACCTGTCTCTCTCCTGTCTCAGGCCAATAGCATCTGTCTGTGAAACCCAAATCTCTTGACACCACCCCAATCCGACTAGGGATGGAGGACCCAGGAAGGGAGGGAAGCAAGTGCTTCCTTATGCTTGCTTACTCATCTGTTGTGCATACCTTGCTAAGAGGGTGATGTGACCCTCAAACGAAGGAAGGAGGTGAGGTGAGGTGACTGATCCAGTGCAGAAACCCGTCAGATTCCACAAAGGAAAGGGCAGAGACTTGGTTGCCACCTTGGTCCCAAGGAAAAAACGGGGTTCCTGGCTGGCTCCAGTTTCCCTGTCCCTAGGAGGCCTGTTGCTTAGTTGCACATGGCCAAGGTCAATGGCTGCCTGGAGCTCCCTCGCCGTTGGTGGTGAGCTGGGTTCAGCAGCAGATTTAGAGCAATGAAGAACCAGCACTTTGCAGTCAGAGCCAGGGAGGCCCAGTCGTGGGTGGATGTGATGGCTCAGGCTTGGCCAACAGGGGCCTTTTCCTGAGACTGAGGCTTCGAGGGCCTTGGGGAATGCTCCCCAGAATGACTGGAAGATTACCAGAGACGGGCCAAGTGGGGTTTCTGGATGGGATAACAGAGAGGACCTGTGCCACTCTGGAGGAGCGAGTGGAAGTGGGCAGAGACAGGAGGGCCTAGTTTGGGGTCAAGGACTAACTAGTTCCAGGGGAGCAGTGCTGGAATCACCAGGAGGGTCTGGGAAAAGGGAACCATGGAGGAGAGTTGCCTTTGGCAGGCACTCAGAGCATCTTGCTGGGATGCCTTCAGTGGCAGCACCTTGCCTGTCATCACACTGTGACCACACACAGCCCCGCTGCTACTCCTATGATGTATGAGACACTAGCAGTGGGGATTTGCACTGTCTGCTTTCTGATTGGCTCTCTTTTTGAGCTTCAGCTAATGCAAATCTCTTTTTCTCATTCTTGCTGGCAAGTTCCCAGGGTAGATAATTCCCCATCAGCACATCATGAGCACAAGGTGGTTATTTTCAAATTAATGGTTTGAAGCAAAATACAAGCATTGTTATTGAACTGGGGGCTGATAGATGGCAAAGGCACAGTGGCTTAATAACTAAGTGCAATGACAGCCACAAGATTTCAAAATAATAATTATTTGCATTTCTATAGCACCTTTCATCTGACTAATGAGCTTAACACAATTAATTCATTAATTTGGTCTGTTTCCCAAAGCAGCACAGGAATAAGTGTTGCTTTGATAATTTTCTGGTTGAAGAAATGAAGGCAGGAAGCAATTCACTATGTTGGGGGCAGGGTCAGAGTTCAAGAAATTCTCGTCCTACTGCTCCAGGAATCCTGGGGAATGAGCAAAGGAACACGCATACCACAGGAGGCTTAGCCCTGGATAGTCATCATCAAGTGTTACAAGTCCTCCTGGCTTTGAGCAAGAAAGATTGTGTCATCTGCATATCACAGGCCCGTTAAGAAGCCTGCTCCAATCCTGATGGTCCCGACTCCTTCAGAGAGTCCAGCTCCTCACATTATCTGCTCAGTTTGTAGATTGAATAACAGTGGTGAACTTACATAGTGGACACACACCTTTGGTCTGATCTAAAGGCACTCCCTTGACTGTTTGTTGCCTCTAAAGTTATCATACATCCCGCTTTTTAACAATGTAACAGCGTCCCATGGTGTTCTAAAATTAAAATAAATATATTACAATACTATTTTAGCATTCTATGGACATTTTCATTGGTCCATATAGACCAAATTTATAATCAAGAACACCCCTCCCCGCCCCCGTCAATGGTGTCCCGCTTACAATCTGGTCACTTTACTCTTGGCCCATGTACAGGTTCTGCATGAACAAAATGAAGGGTTCTGGCATTTGTATGCTTCGTAATGATACCCATAGTTTGTTTTGGTTCACACTCTCAAATGATTTTGCATAGTCAATAAAACACAAACATATTTCTGGTGTTCTATGCTTTCGGCCAAGATCCATCTAACAACAGGAATGAAAGCTCATTCATCAAATGAGTGATATTACACCTAAACATATCGAAAGCAAGGTAAGGTTTTCATGGGAGGCATACTAGTTACATGTTGGGCTGCTAACTGCTGCGAGGTTAGAAGATCAGAACCAATGGATACTGTGAAGGTGAAAGACGAGGCTTTCTACAGCCTTGGGAACCGATGAAGACAATTCCTTCCTGTTCTATAGGATCATTATGAATAGAAATTGACATTATGGTAGTGAATTTGAGCTAAAAAATTGGAAATAGGTTACCAGGTCTTTCTTCCTATTTTGTATTAGTCTCTGTGTTAGAATGGGTTTGCTACAAAAGCAAACCACTAATATATACTCTCCTTAATTATATATACATATATATACACACATATATATTCCTTATAATGTTTCCTGGATATATATTTCTTGCATTTATGTATTCCTTGATATATTTATATTTATTAAAATCCACACCAAGGAATTGGCTCACTCTGTTCAGACAGGGGAGAGTCCAGTTCAATTCAAATCTGCAGGTCATCTGCAGGTGAAGCAGATGTACTGCTAATGTACTTGCTGTGTAGTTGCAACTACTTACTAATGTAGTTGCTGTGGCTCAGGAACCAGAAAACCAGAAGATGAAGCAGAAAGACGCAGACTTATGAATGCAGGTATAGATGAGTCCACGATCAGGAGGTCAAATGTCAAGGTCTGATGGCTCCCAGGGTCCACAGGCAATATTACAGGCCAAAAGTCGATGAAATAGATACAGGATGCAGAGTAACAACAAGTGAGACATTTCTATTAAAGTGACCAGATTTTAAGTGGAACACCATTGACCAGGAGGAGGAGGGGTTCTTGATTAAAAATTTGGTCTATATGGAGCAACAAAAATGTTCATAGAATGCAAAAATAGTATTGTAATATATTTATTTTAATTTTAAAAAGCCGCAGGATGTTGTTAAATTGCTACAGAGCAGGATGTCTGGTCACTTTATGTGAAGTACCTACTTATAAAGGAGTAGGCCACACCTTGAGGAAATGGCCTTTGTTTTTTTTTTGGGGGGGGGGACATCACTGCCCTCAGGTGGTGGGAGTAGGAGGCCCAGCATTTTCTCCGTGGAGCTGGAATCGAACCTCCATCCCAGTGGGCTGCAGTCCCGCGCACAACCACTACGCCACCAGTGCACAGCCCGAGGAAATGTCCTTTCAATTACAATGTCAGTGCCTTGCCTTAATCTTACAACTGCTCAGCTGTCCACAGCTTATTCCATCATGAAGTTGATTTCACTGGGGCCTCTCATTGGTTTATGAGGCTCTAACTGCCAAACCACTGAGCTTCCTGGCCAAGCCAAGTTGTCACAGAACTTAACCACTATGATGTAAAAGATTTGCTGAAATCTGTCCACCATAGGTGATGCTCCTGATAGTTAAAATACCCATGGTATAGCTTCCAGCATCCCAGAAGCACACAAGTTGTCACAGTAGCACTAACAAACAGAAGTGTAGTGATACAATTTGCACTATGTAGTCAGATGTGTAAAGATTATAACTGTTTCGTGGATGAGAACATTTTGCTGTTACTGGATACCATAGGGAGGGTGGTATTTACATGATCTGTTGTCAATTTGGGTTTTAAGATTGAAGGGGTGGAGTTTAGCCTGGCAATCAGGTCGCAGCTTGATGACCTCATTTGGAGCCCCTAAGAGATAAATAGCTTGCAGGAGGCAGGCGCCAAATTCACTCCCTGTGAGTTATTTCTGATGAGAAGCCCCATGAAGCTACCTTAATGCAGCCAGAGCCCTGGGAGCTGGAGAAGCCACGTGGAGACTCCTGCCAGTGCTGAGGTGCTTCCACCCCACTGGATCCACAAGAGTTTCCACCCACTGGCCTGCGATTGTGCTACATTCAGCATCATTGTGTGTGTTGGGTAAGTCTCACAAGGAATTTATAGATTGGTATTGAAGATAAAGGAGAGGAGGTATAGGACCACCTGGAGAGTTTGAAATGATCAATATGATGGTGTGGTGGGATGCAGGGTCCAACCAGTGAGATTAACAGCTCTGGGGGCTGGTCTAGGAACTGGTGAGTCTTTACCCAGTGTGCCATCAGGAGGAAGGGGGTCTGTGGGAGAGTGTGGGAGAGGAGTTGGACCCTCAGGCCAGAGCTGAGGTAAAGACCTTGGCTGACTGGAGCAAGGGTGGTGGGGGAGGCAGGCATTTAGAGCCAGAGGTACATGGGCCACACCTGGAGAGGCTGCTCTACCCATGAGGGCCTTGCTTGTGAGTATTGGTCAAGACTTGCTCAATTTAGGGGTGTTTGAGGTTCTTAGGGTTAGCCAGGAGGGAATGCTAAATGGAACTGCATACTGCCACTTATTAGTGACCCTTCAAGCCAGTTTTTGCTGCCACTAGCTTTCATTCCTGCAAATACCAGGGCCCAACAATGACCTCTGGCTGAGTTCCAGATTGTCATGCCCTCCACTGAGTTGTGGGGATTGTGGGAAATGTGACCTGAGCTGTGGGGTCCTCCCCTTGGTATATGTCTCCATTCTCTGACCTGGTGCAGGTAGATGAATTGTGCTTTGGATTCCTGGATTCAAATGCTAGCTTGGGTGACGGATAGCTCATGGCCCGTCTCTGGCTAATCTCAATTGGCAAACATCCCTGAGATCACTTGCTAACTACTTGAAACTGAAGGGCCAGATCCCCTGGAGCCAATTATCTACCGAACAGCCAGGTGCCAAGGAAATGGTTCCCACTCCTATCATACCCGTGTGTCTGGTTTTTCAGGAGACCACCAGGCCTTTGTTCTGCAGTGCCTCTGGGTAGACACAAACTTTCACATTTCAGGTTAATGTTAACCATTTGCCTCACCTTGCAATTCCCAGCAAATTACACAGATGCCTCTTGCATTATAGCTGGCAAATATCTCCCTGCCTTGAAAGAAAAACCACGCCCATCCCCGACACCTGGAGTATGAGACTACATATCCCCTGAGACTATTGCGTGAACTGTCCTGTCACCACCTAGCCATTGTGGAGTGGTCCCTCAGTACGGTTAATACCTTGAGAGGATTAAGACTATCGGTTGTGATAATGAAGGTGTGTCAGGGGAAGCCATTGGGGAAAAGAAAATCCTCTGAGTGGCCTGGAGGGAATGTAGTGTGGGAGGCATGGGTCTGTATGCCATCAGCCTCAGCTGTGTACAATAGGGAGCAGGCAGGCTGATAGGATCAACTCCATTTTGTAGCAGAACAAAGGGGGCCACAGAAAGGTTAAGTGCCTCACTTAAGTTGGGCAGCCAGAACCTGCTCTTAAATCCTGCCTCAGGGCACAGGGCACTCACTCTGCTGGCAAGGTCTTCAGGGCAGAGACACGGAGCCAGGGCTACCTCCAAAGGCAGCTGATGTTAGAGCACTATCAATCCTGCCCGCGCGCGCGCCCCCCCCCCCCCCCCCCCCCCCCCCCCCCCCCCCCCCCCCCCCCCGCCAGTCTCTTCTGCCAACTGCTTGCAAGCCTCAGGGATCCACATCACCAAACCTTCCCTGAGCTGCTGAGTACTCCTGTGCCCTGCTTTCAGTCTGTTTCTGGAAAGCTGGTCTTTAGAAAGACAGAGAAGACACCCCTCCCTGAGAGCTTTAGGACCCTATGTTGCTTTTTAGAATGAAATGACACTACAGCAGGAGAAGTATTCATAAGAGCAAGAAGCTGTGTGACCTGCAGGCAACTGCTTAAGCGCTTACGGTGTTCATGTCCCCATCGGACAGGTGCTAGCTAGTACTTCCCTGATTGGTTGCTGTGGCTAGCTGCCCTTGCGTTGGCTTCTGCTTCATGGTGACCCCATGCACCCTTCCCACCCTTGGTTGTACCCAGGGTGTGATCCAGGGCCTGATGTGATCTGCGGGGGTTTTCTGCTGGTTACAGTGTGGGAAGCAGACCATTAGGACTTTCTTGCTAGTCTACCTTAGTTGGAAAGCTCACAGGAAATCTGATCAGCATCATAACAACACTTAATGACCTCCCACAGAGACAGCTGGTGGCTGGACATAGGTTGAGAATTGAGCCAGGATCTCCTGGGTGAAAGGTGAGAACTCTACTTCTGACCCAGCACAGACTTCCCCCTGTGATGAGGATTCAGAAGGTCTGTTCAAAAATCCCCGAGCAAGGCTTGGCTCAGGGTTAATGGATCGATCAGCACAGCATGGTCACAGAACTCTCATGCTCCACAATGTCCTTCAGGTTCTTTCTTCCCGGGGGCAATTGGCACACGGCCATACTTTTGCATGAGCACAATCTCTGACATTTGCTCTTTGTTTGTGAGACAAGTAGAAAACATTGTGGTTGCTCGTGGCTTTTTTTTGGAGGGGGGATCCATTTAGTTCTCTTTTACTCAGATGACAGTCTAGGTTTTCATTAGCCTGTCAGAACAATGTCCAAATCTATAATTCTTGTGGGCTTCCCATCACGGAAAGGACTTGGAATGGTCAGCATGGCATCCAATCACTTTAGCCCTGTGAGTGTTCAGACTTGAACAGCGATGACAGACACCCTAGCTGGCCAAGTCATGGACACCTTACTTGTGCAGAGGAGAGGTATGCTGAGGGTTGCCGTCTGGCCCCCTCCATGATGCTCATGCTCCTGGGCACTTCTGGTCCGAGGTACCATGCTGAGCACGCGATAGTTCCAAAGTGCTGAAACTAACAGTATGGGCCTCCCCTCCCCCCACCCCCCACCAGGGAATAGTTCTAAGAATTACATGGCCTGCTTTTCTGCATCCAAAAGAGAGCATGGTGTTGATATGGTGGCGATGGGGGTGCATGGGTGCCACCGAGTTGATTCCCACACTTCTTGACCCCATGGGCAGAGAGGAACTGCCTCATCAGGATTTCTAGGCTGTTGTCTTTGGGGGAGTGGATTGCCAGGACTTCTCTTCTCCTGACCGCAGTCACTGGTCTTTGGGTTCCTTATAGCCCAGTGCTTAACCATGACATCACCAGGATTCCTTTGTAAAGTGTTGTTACTATTGGTAGGTGCCATATATTAGCCCTATGTACACTAGAAGGAAATATTGCTTGGTCCTGCAAGATACTCACCATTATCCCTATGCTTGGGCCCATGGTTGCAGCTGCTGTGTCAATTTATCTCCTTAAGGGTATTCCTCTTTTCTGCTACCCCTCCACTTGACCAAGCCTGATGCCCTTCTCCAGGGCTCAGTTTCTCCTGACAACCCGTTCAAATTATGCAATCTTCAACCTTTTCCTGTTGACTTAAAATCACTAATGTGACTTCAAATGTGATTTCAAATTGTGACTTCTAGGCTAGCGGGGGAAATTTATGCTAGTGGGGAAAATCTATGCTTTTGAAAGCCCTCTGTCTATCCTTTTAATAACTGCTACAGTTACCTTTGTATGCTTCATAAGCTTTTTGTGGGCTTGACAGTTACCTTTGATTGCTTCATAAGCTTTTTGTAGGCTTGGTACTCAGAATCCAGATGGGTATTCAGAACCCAGATTAAGACAACATTTGAGAGTTTTCCCTTGAATGGTAGGGGGTCTATGTGAAGATCCTTTTAGATCTGGCCTTCCATTTTAAAGTTGTGGAGGTGAATGGGACCACGACATAAGGATTATGTTGGGAAAGAGGTAATTCTGTTTGGGCAAAGCTGTCCGCCAAATTATTTCCAGGTCTGCAACGAGATTTTCATAAAAATTTTATTTTGCATTTTTAAATAATTCAATGAATTGGCAGTATAGTTAATGCCTCTATGAGAGAAACCAATGCACCAGCTCAGCCAATATCATTTTTACAGAGACATTGTGTTGAAAAACAGCGAAACAACACTGAAATGTTTGTACACCAAGTGACTGTACTGAGAACAAAGCACCATTTGAAATGCAAAGCAACACAGGCAGATACTGATTTATACAGAGAAAGCGCATGAAACCAATTTTTTTTTCCAACTAGATAACATTTCATCAATTGCTTGATGTTGAAACAGTGACTCTGGTCTATACAGAACATCTGAGCTTACGAAAAATCTGACGAGACTAGCATGCGTGTTGAGGTCATGGTATGGTGAATTTGCCATGAGAATGCATATTGTAAATCTGGACTAGGGAAAAGTGGTCCAGAAGACAGAATGGAGAAGGCTCCCACGGGGTTGGGGTAGGGGGTATATGAGGAATGATCAAATCAATTTGAGTGCCAACAATAGGGAAATTGATCTTCCACTGGGGAACAGACCCCATGAAGGAGCCAGGCCAGGGCATTCTGCCTTCTTGCTGGGCTCAGGGAGTTGGTGGGCCTTGGCAGCCCTGGGACAGCTCCCTCCAACTGCGTGAGCTCAATTTAGCTCAGACCTGGCTGCAGCAGATGTGGCTGCCATCTTCTCTCCTGTGCAGGATGACATACGGTTTTCACTTGGAAACTTGGTCAGATTTCAACAGAGCCTCTTCTCTCACAAAGGCCAGTGGCATCCATGTTGTTGAGTCGTCATACTAAGACAGGACTTTTTAAGAGAAGAGGAGTGTCCCTTTAAAACCACTGCCTTCTAATATAGCCATGGTCTCCTAAACTATATAAAAAATGGTTTTCTAGAAGGGAAAGCTAAATTTCCATGAAGGATAGCAAGCCAGAGTGTGTGCACACTTGGACGTGTGTGCGAACACACACACACACACACACTCACAGGCACACAACACCACACACGTGTTCTATTTGCTCAGGGATAGCTTACCACAATGATCCAGCAACATGGTGTTGGTGAGTAGCCCCCACACAAAGCAGATGATGACAATTAAATTTCCATTTGTTTCTCTGCTATTCAATAAATATTTTTCATGACACGTACATATACAATTTCTGGTTAAAATACGCATGAAAATGACTTCTTTTCAAGTACAAGAAACAGGTAATAGAGTCACATTCTCATTTACAACATGGTGGAATTAGCTTTCTGGTTCTTATGTACAGGCTAATGGGAATGTTAGAAAATACTTCAAATGAGCACGCAAGAATTTTGTGAATGTGCCTTTTAGATACAATGCCAACACACACACACACACACACACACGTGCGTACTGTAGACCAGGAAGCAGATGACCCTGGCCACCTCTAGGGGTATTTTGCAAGCCTCAGTCAAGGTTTTTACTGGAACGAGATAGATGGAGTCTTGCTAAACTGCATTAGGTCTCAGAGGATATTATAAAAGTACTCCTCGGCCCCAATGGCCTCTTTCTTGCCACATGGCAGCACGGGGTATGGAAGAGTCCAATCAAATTGGAATGCTCTTCTTTGGAAACCCATTGATATTTGCTCAGATTGCATTTTTGTCTGCAACCTAGTCTAATGCAGATTCACCAAAGACTCCACAGTTTTCTACTTTAATGGGGGGGGGGAGAGAGAGAGAGAGAGAGAGAAAACACATACTGCAATCAAAGTAGTTTTTCTGTCAATTACAAAATTCCTCTCACCTGCCCCAAAGAGGGGAAAAGAAAGTCAAAGAAGGGGAAAAAGATTAACTTAAAGAGAGAATCTTGACTGAAGCACTCTGAGAGATTTCTCAAACTGATGTGGTTCCTATTTTGAATGGTTGCAGAACCATCTGAAGTTGCTGGCCATTACCAGGCTTCCAAACTCAAGTTCGTGGACAAATCCTGATAGCAACACTGTCTGCAACCAGCTCGCTTTCTCTGAAATTTTGGTTGCAAAGATCAAAAACACTGCTCCACAAAATTATACAATCAGACAAATGGATTCAATGGACTCATATTTATACTGCCATTAACAATGCAGTTAGTGTAAGGTGTGGTTTTATGCCACATGCCTTTCCAGGAGGCATATTTTTTGTGTGTGTTTAATCAGGACACATCTATTTTTTTCTTACTCTGTATGTCTTAAAAGCATGAACAAGAAGTACAAGTCAGAAGATCACATTGAATTTAGCTATTCTTTTGTTTAGAGAAGAAAGAACACAAGGAGGGAAGGGAGACAGAAAGAGCAAGAGCGCAACAAGTAACAACAACCACAGCCACTGCCACCATCACGAGGACAGAAAGGAAGCCGGTGTCTTCTTTGGAGGCTCCTAAGGATATGTCACGCAACAGACCCAGTGCATGAAAGACCGGGGTGCCAGTGTCTTTTGATCCCCACACTGTTTCTGAGCATGAAGTCTCTACTGGACTCCCTTTGGACATATCCATTTTATCTGAAGACAACGGCACATCAAGCAATCTTCAGAAGCACTACGCCCCGATGAAAAGAGGAATCAAAACAGCAATTTGTAGCATTCAATAAATGTGAGAGATTCCATCTATTTCTTTTCCTAAAATATACAGAGAGTAGGATTATCCAGGAAGAAACCCATTTGAATAATTGTCTTGAGATAGTCAATGTCATTTGCAGTATTTGCGGGTGAATATGATTGAGTAGAGATGGTAGTTTTAAAATCAGGAATGTTTAGAGTTATAAGTCTATTTCTAGCTCTTTATAGTCAGAAAATCAGTTTAATGCTCGGGGGACTTGAGATCCCTGTGTGAGTAGCAAGGAACCCCGATTCAGATATTGGTATTTTCCAGGAGAGCCACATGTTGTAGAAATACTATGAAGGGAGATAAGACACCCCCAAGCCTGATATGGTGTTAGGTCCAGAAAGAATCACAGAAGTTGGAGAAAGGCCAGGAAGACAGGACAAGACTCAGGGCTAACATCGTTCAGGGCTAACATTAAACTATGGACATAGTCCTGGACACTGAACAAGGATATTATGAAGGAAGCAGGATTGTAGGGCAAGTTCTCCAACCTTCCGAGGTACAAATCTGTTATTAAGCACAGAAGAGCACAGGGCCAGAAGAGTCCTCTGGGAATTGCTATTCGGCCCTCGGGATGATTTATGACACAGAGGTCTGATAAAAATGGGGTGTGTGGATTAAATGCAAACCTCATTCTTTTAGGAAAATAAACAGCAGTTTCTGCTTTCTTGTTAGTGCCTTTAGTTTTCTTCATATTGGGTGGAAGAGAGGGAGTTCTTTAAGTTTGCTTGATAGATTCTGAATGCTAATCATGTAATCTATATAGGAGAGATTCTGGTTTAAATTCAGAGCTAGTGCACTATGTAGCTACTTCTAACTAAAAACACATGTCAGTGAAGAAGTTGGACCCCTAATCACTAAAGTAAAAACCTTAGTAGCAACATTGAGGAGATGGGAGAATTACAGAAAATAATACTTAAGAGATTTTGGATTGTGTTATCCTCTATAGAGGCCCTAATGGTGCCTGACTACATAAAGGCTGCCATTAGAAGAAGCAATCATAAATAATTTATCCAAGTTCCACTTCAAAATTAGAAATACCACTTGGAAATGAAAATGAAACCACTCACCTCCGCCTATTTTAAACCAAGTAGGAGGGATTTTTAAAAATACATGAAGATAAACCAAACCATTGCCACCCATCTGTACTTTCAACTCCTTATAAGCCAGGTCAAGATTCTAAAGCCTCGCCATAGATTATCTACACATCTAGAAGACTCATGTTTCAAAGTGATGCGATCTTACTCATTGATGGATGTGTGTTGATATGAATGGATATATGAAATCCCTCTCTAACCAGACTGCACCCAGTAGTGTGCTGGAGCTAGCTTTTCCAGACGTACAGGAATACAGGTCTTTCCAACTGCTGGTTCAGTGACAGTACAGTTGGTAACTTGGAATCAGCCACGGTGGGGATGTTTAGACCATGGCAAATAGCAAATGCTACAAATCACACACTTTTGTTTTCAGAGCTGGTGGTTAAACGTGTACCAGCACACCATTGGTTGCATTCCAGATTGATCTATCTCTGCACAGTGTCACAGAAACCAACCTTCTGTATGGGTGAGGAGGGGCATCAAGGCAGCCTTTTGAGGGTTCGCTACTTGACCAGTGGCTTATCTTTCAGGTTTCACCAGAACTATAGAAGGGTGTGAGCTTCAGGCATCTGGCGACCTAATGCCACCCCATTGGACTCTAGTCTCACTTACTTCTGCTTGATAACCCCATGTGTAATGTAGGTAAAAAACAAATATGTAAAGCACCTGAAAATTTGTAAGCTCTGAATGTGGCTGCTGATTCCTCACTGCAATGGCTGGGAAAGAAGTCCTCACCCAGGAGAAGCAAGAGCTCCTCTGTTGAAGGCACTCCCTGTGTCTCACAGCTCGGGCTGTCAGATTTGTGGACCTGCGTCTATGCTGCAGTGTCCTGCCAGGAGCCTTGAGACAGGCTTCCTTTGCTTCCTTCTTCTCTCCTCAAATCTGACAAAAACCAAAGAGCTACCAACATTGAAGTCACTGGTACAAAGAGTTTGAAATGTTGAAGGACTTTTATGAAACACCTTAAGTTTACATTGCACAGTTACTGAAACAACAAAGCTCCACTCTGGTAGAAGCATAAGGATTGCTTTGGATCTGAAAAGCAGCTCCATGCCTCCCTCCCTCAGTGTGAGTCCTCCGAATGGTCACATCAAATACAAAGAAGCAAGGACTGCAGGGGCTTTCCCCAGCCTCCACCTTCACTATACCCACCACCCTTCCTACAATGCAGTTTTCAATGTGAGGGTCTTGGTAAAGAAGGCTTCTAGATTTGTGAGGAGGAGAATGAAAAAGGAATGAATGCTTTTTTTTTTTTACGTGCAAAATATCTGGTGGAAGGATGAATGTCTGATACCACCCTCAGATTAGCCTTCTGCAGGGAGAAAGCTGATTTTCAAGATGTAGATGCCATTCTATTGTTGCAATTTGTTAATATCAATGTGAAAAATGAACCAGAGTTTAAGTAATAAGAATAAAGTTATGCAAGTCAAAATGAGGGACAAAAAGGATGACACCAACAAAGACATATCTAGTTTGCAACTTGAGTAACAACACTGACAACAAGCTCAACATCTTCCCCAGCAGAATTGAATTTGGGCCCAAGAAGTCAACCCATTCATTTGATACTGGGTAACGACAGCATCTTGCTACATACTCTTAATGGGGATAGTGATGCTTCTCTTAGCAGGCAGATTCAATGACTGAGCAGTCCTCTCTATTGATCCAATTTGCTTCCCTCACTCACCAACTCATGCAAATGAACTTGATCATGTCTTTTGAGAAGCATATTGGGCTTCAACCTCACAGCTTAATCACTTCTGCTTTTGGAAAGACTTGAAACTCCAATTTTGAACTCTGGAATGCAAAATGCAATAAAACAAAACCAGACTGAGAGCGCTTCTGCAAAGATACGAGGGAACAAAATTCAGCATGCTCAGGGCTAACATGTTCAAATGATGACCCATCTATTCACCAACTCAACAAAACACACCTTAGCCAATAGCTTCTGAATTTGCAATGTGCTTATGAGGTTTTCGATCTTCCTTTCATTACACAGAGAAAAGGCACTCTAACCTCACGTCTTTTGAAAAAGTAGCATCAGCTAACTTGCTCTTCCGATGACATCCACATATAAAGCACCTAGTATCTTGCCATGAAATGGTTAAGTAAATAACAGTTTATAGGCTGGCTAAAACATGCTAATGGCTAAACTCTACCCTGAGACCACACTAGTAAACACTTTTCGAATTAATCCCACCAAACTCAGACAATCATGTGCCAAACCACCAAAAATCCAAAGGGAATTAAAAATACAAAGACTAGCCAACATGATGATAAAAAAAATTGTCAAAATCTGTGATTGAAGCCTGGGTAATGGAAGCATAGTGGTGGCTCTTCCTAGTCCACGCTGCAGGGCTGAGATTCCCTCATTTTTTTCTTGCTTGGGTTAATGCTGTCTGTTACTCACACCCATTATCCTGCCTCCATATGCTTATTCCCATGTGTTTGACCATGCTACCTCTGCCATGGACTAAGGAGATGCAAAGTGACTTTCTTCAGAGGCAACATCTTGTGCTGCCATCCACATGTCTCATACTCCCAAACTAGGACACAAAAGAGAGTTAGATGACTAAATGTCTCCATTCCTTGAAGAGGTGCATATCAATGACACACATCATCATTTGCAGTGTAATGAATAGAGTGCCTGGAAAATAGCGATGATCCTCCATCAGGAGTCTGAAAAGTGTCTGTTTCCTTCTCAGGGAGAGAAAGATACTTTCTTCTCCATGGTTAATTGGGTGTTAAGCTGCTTTTTTAAGTGTGTCTGACAAACAGGTGATTGTGAGCTCAACTGTCAGATTTGATCATTGTGCTGTTGATTGAACACACACATCACCCTCAGATTTTAGGAGTAACATTGGGCAGTACCGTCTCCATATTGCATACAATGTCAATGTCAACAACTGGCTGAAATTAAACTAGCAACAAATCTTTCATCCACAAGGTATGCTTCCCTCCCAGGGAAACTGTGCCTAACACTTGATTGTCTAGTTTCTGGAGTTTGATTTTTTTCAAGAAAATTCTCCTAAGTAGGAGTAAAATGGTCTAGGTTGGATTTGCAAGTCAAGCCTCATGGGCTTCATTGGATGGAACAGCCAGGAACTCGGCATGGTAAGCCATGGAGAACAAAGAGAACTTAAGTCACTGCAAAAATATCAGCTTAAGTTTGATATGTGGCACCCACAGCTGTTAAATGAATGCCTTGAGTGTTCAAAGTCTTCCATGTTATTGTTTTCCTCATGTAAGAGACTCAGACAGGATTCTCTTGTATTTAAGCTGTGTGTGTGTGTGTGTGTGTGTGAGAGAGAGAGAGAGAGAGAGAGAGA
The DNA here is from genome assembly GCA_004026705.1 of Nesogale talazaci. Taxonomy (NCBI): domain Eukaryota; kingdom Metazoa; phylum Chordata; class Mammalia; order Afrosoricida; family Tenrecidae; genus Nesogale; species Nesogale talazaci. The sequence continues at coordinate 64,778 of PVJH01000097.1, read as the reverse complement.
GATAGAGACAGAGAGTGACTGAGGGTGAAAAAGTAAAGCTCAACCACAGTGAGTGCTGAGTTTAGCTGCTAGGATGTTCGTATCAGTCACCTCAAAAGCATCATGGCCTCAGTCATTAGAATATAGTTTATACCACAAAGAGCCTTAAACTCAAGAACTCAAGTATGACTCTTTTGCAATGGGAGAAACAGCCAACATTGACTGTGAGAGTGCAAAGTGACCGACCACTTGCTGTTCCAATCACAGACTTGCATGACTTGCTTTGAAAATCACACAAGTGTGCATCTTTAATGTGCATCTTTCTATTATTTATCTGGCCATGACTCAGTGAATAGAATTTAAGAACTCAGTAGATTAAAGGCTATGCAGAATTATTTACTAGCAGGTTATTACAATGAACTGACAACTGAATAGTGTCTACTGCCTATGGGGACTTCTTTTGGTGAGCTGGAACACCCAAGATGGTATTTACATTGTGATGCTTAAGGATCTCAAATGAAGGGAGGGGGCCAAGGTAGGGTGGGGATAGATAATAACAAGGGCTCGAGAGATCTCTACAAATTATATGTATGCGGCATAATCTTCAGTGTTCTTTGCAAGTACCCAAGCTGCCCTACTACCCCTTAAGGCGCTCTTGCTCTCACTTTCTTTTAAAGGCTAGCTAGTACTTAGCGTTAAGGATTTTCTTTGGAATTTCCATGGAACTGTTTCATGCTAATAAACTTTCATAGAATCAGTGATTGTATTTCAGTCAAAAATGAATGAGCCAAAAGGAAAGAAAGAAAAGAAAAAGGAAAGAAGTATTAAAGAAAAGCAATGTAAATACATGACTAATAATTGGGGAAATCCAGATTTTAAAATCAATAAGTAAATTATAGATTATCACCTCGAGGCAGTGACAACTTGACTTTTGTTTCCACAAATTTGAGCAAAATAAAATGGATAAAACCCATCCATAGTTGATTTGCCCATCAACAACAAAGGACATGGAACTATGAATTCCTTGTGGCCCATTTTTCAGACCACTCCTATCTTTCATCTCTAACTGAAGTAAAACATTTTGGCTACTAGGGCAAACATTCATTCTACTGCTCCTTAAAAGCAGAGTTTTACACAGAGAGAATCCCAGATGAGGACGTATGCTTCAAATCATGGAGTTCAAAACACAATGCCTTAGAAGGGTCTAAATCAATGGCACCATTCTTTCTCATTGGTTGCAGGGCATAGCATGCTCTTAAGAGTGGCATTGCTCTGCTGATTTGTTGTCTTAACACATCACTATTGCTGCAACATCTAGCCACTGGGTTTTGGCAATGGAAATTCTCACTTGAAGATTGAGTCTCTGGAAAGCACAAAAGTTTTAACGCTGGATCCTGAAGTAAGTTCTTTTCTGGACATGGGAGTATAATTTGGAAATGAGCTATGGCTGAAAATTTTAATCTTTGTAGGTACATTGTGTCTAAGTTGTCATAGATGTGTAAAACATTTTGTTTCATTTCTCAGGAATTTGTTATCACAAGTGCTCTCCAGTCTTTGGGTAGTGTGAACTTACACTGTAGGAACTGTGTTATTCCATGAAGCACAGAAGGATGATGGGGTCTGAAGAAGGTTTATAAAATACTGGGAAACAACTAGGTAATAACAAAACACAGACTGTTCTCAAGTTGTAGTGTCCACATACAATGACTTATGCTTTTCACAGATAAAGAAGCATTAAAAACAAACATAATCAAAGAGAACTTTCCCAAATGAGTGAAGTTCCACCAGTCGGTACTGGTAGAGGTAGTGATGGGTGGTGATGTGAAAGATAGAGACTACCCACTACAACAAGTGGGCATCGATGCGCAGCCAACACAGTCCTTGACGAACGTAGCGGACAAGATTGGTCATGCTGCTGTGCTGGGTCAGAGGCCCCATCAACGTGTCCAGGTCACCAAAGAATTCTGAAAATAAGAGCAGACTTTGGTCAAGTCTTTGAGAAATATGATAGAAATGTGTTTCAGGTTGCCAAGTGGTCTTCATGCAACCACAGAAACAAATGAGCATTGGGAAAGCTATTTGCTCTTCTGCTCATTTATTTCATCCATCCATTGATTCAACAAGCATTTGTAGAGTTACCTACTACGGGACCAAAATTCCATAAGTATTTTAATTTGATTTTAGCTGTCAAAACTCAGCAGCCTGAATGATACTTATGTTATTGTGATAAATAAAACATAAATTCATTTAAATCACTTAGTTAAGTCATGACATTTTTAACCATTTTTGTATGAGAGAGCTCCAAATATTAAATAAAAAATGGAATTAACAGAGAATGGAATATTTCTTCTTTTTGAAATTCACTTTATTGGGGACTTGTAGAACTCTTATCACAATCTATCCATCCACCCATCGTGTCAAGCACACTTGTACATTTGTTGACATCACCTTCAAACTTTTTTTTTACTTGAGTCCTTGTTATCAGTTTTTCACCTTCCTCCTCCACTTTTTTTCCCTAATGAATCATCGGTAATTTATGATTTACTATTTTTGCATGTTACACTGGCAGATGCCTCCCTGCACCCACTTTTCTGTTGTCCATCCCCCTGGGAGGGAGATATATGTAGATCATTATGATCAGTGCCCCCTTCCCCACCCCCCAACTTTCCCCTTACCCTCCTGGTATGACTACTCTCAATATTGGCCATGAGGTATTTAATCTGTCCTGGATTCCCTGTGCTTCCAGCTCTTATCTATACCCATGTACATGCTTAAGTTTAGCCGTATTTGTAAGGTAGAATTGGGGTTATGATAGTAGGGAAAAGGAAGCATTAAAGAACTAGAGGATTAAAATTAAAAAAAAAAACTGGAGGAAAGTTGTATGTTTCATTGGCTCGTCTTTTCCTTGTGACCCTTCTGTATGGGGATATCCAATTGCCTACAGATGGGCTTTGGGTCTCCATTTGGCATTTCCCCTCATTCACAATGATATTATTTTTATGTTCTGGGTCTTTGATGCCTGATACCTGATCCCAACAACAGCTCATGATCACATGGGCTGGTGTGCTTCTTCCTTGTGGGCTTTGTTGCTTCTGAACTATATGGCTGCTTGTTTATCTTAAAGCCATTAAGACTCCAGATGCTACATCTTTTGACAGCCGGGCATCATCAGCTTTCTTCACTTTTCCTATGCACCCACTTTTTCTTCAGTGATCGTCTTGGATAGGAGAGCATCATGGAATGCCAGTTTAATAGAACAAAATGTTCTTGCATTGAGGGAGTACTTGAGTGGAAGCCCAATGTCTATCTACTTTACTACTAAACTTATGAACATATGCACATAGGTTTCTTTCCCCATTGGCATACGTAAACACATTTACATAAGCACATGCCTGTATTTAGACCTCTATAAATGCCCTTTGTCTCCTAGTTCTTTCCTATATTTTCTTTAATTTTCCTCTTGTCCCCCTATCATTTTTGACCTTTAGTTGGGTTTCAGTAATTCCTCTCAGTTATATTACCCTAGATCAAGTCCTACACCCTCTTTGCCATTGATTTTTTGGGATCACTTGTTCTCTTGTCTTGTTAACGCCCACTTCTTTTCCCCCACCTCCCACTCTCCCATGTCCCCCCAGAACTGTCGGTCCCATTGTTTTCTCCTCTGGATTGTTTATCCCACCTCTCTTAACTAGAGAGATTTGCAGAGACAATATCATGCACAAAACAAGACAGATCAAAACAAAGCAACAACATAAACAACAAAATAAATGAAAAAGAGAATGGATTATTTCCAAGAACCTTTTGAAGACCCTCTTACATATTTTTTTGGACAATGGAGTGTAAAAGTACATTGCAATCCTGTGGAGGTTTAGGGTGTGTGTGTGTGTGTAATCAAATATATATGTTTGTGTATAAATAGATGTTGTGCAGTAAGTTCCGACTCATGGAGATCCTTTGTTCAAACAGAACAAAATACTGCCAGGTCGGTCCTTAAACATCTTCACAGTTGTCATTATGTTTGAACCCATTATTGCAGCCATTGTGTCAATCCATCTCACTCAGGGTAGTCTTTTTCCCCGAGCCTGCTTCTCACCAAATAGGATGTCTAAAACCAGGGAGGCAAAATTTCTCCATCCTCCTCTCTAGGGAACAATCTAGGTGTATGTTCTTTATTCAAGATAGATTTTTCTTTCTGAAAGTCTATGGTACTTTCAATGTTCTTTGCCAGCACCATAATTCAATTGGACCAATACTTCTTTGATCTTCTTTATCCCATGTCCATCTTTCCCATGCATATGCAATACCATGGCTTGGGTCAGATACCCCTTAGCTTTCAATGTGATAGTGTTGTGCAGCATATTTGCGTAAGGCAGTGCATCACTTGCTTCCTTCACTGCTGTTTACGTTAGTATTGACTGTGGATCCAAGTAAAATGAAATCCTTGACTTTAATCTTTTCTGCCTTTATCATCAGGTTGTCTTTTGGTCTAGTTGTGAGGATTTTGCTTTTCTTTGTATCGAAGTGTAATTAATATTGAAGGCTGAAGTCTTTGTTATTCACCAGTAATTGCTTCTTTGCTTTCATTATAAATAGATGTTGGTAGGTACTGTAGATTCGATTCCTACTCATAATGACCCCAGATACCAGAGAGTGAAACACTGCTTGGTCCTGTGCCAAATCACAATTGTTCTTATGATTGAGTCAACTGTTGTAGTTATTGGGTCAAATAATCTCATCGAGGGCCTTCTTCTTTGCTGTTGACCCTATACTTTACCAAGCATGATTACTTTCCTCAGGGACTGGTCTCTCCTGACAACATGTGCAAAGTATATGAGAGGAAGTCTCACCACTGTTGACACTAAGGAGCATTATGGATTTACTTCTTCCAAGACAGATCTGTTTGTTCTTTTGGCAGCCCACAGTACTTCAATATTTTCCTCCAGAACCATAATTCCAATGCATCTGTTCTTCTACAGCCTACCTTATTCAATATCCAACCTTCACTTGCATATGTGGCAATTGAAAATATCATGGCATGGACCAGGCATACCTTAGTCCTCAAAGTGATAGCCTTGCTTTTCAATACTGTAAGAAGTCTTGTGCAGCAGATTTGCCCAATGCAATGCATCCTTTGATCTCTTGATTGCTGCTTCCAGCAGTATTGATTATAGATGCAAGCAAGACAAAATTCTTGACAACGTCAATCTTTTTTCCATTTGTGAAGATTTTGATCTTTGTGACATTAAGTTGCGATCTATTCTGAAGGCTGAGATCTTTGATCTTCATCAGCAAGTGCTCTAAGTCCTCCTTTCACAAAGAAAGATTGTGTCATCTGCATATTGCAGATTGTAAACAACCTTTACCCAATCCTGATACCCATTCTTCTTCATATAACTTCAGCTTCTTTGATTATTTTCTCAGCATACAGATTGAGTAAGTATGGCGAGAGGACATAGCCTGACATATTCCTTCCATTATCATAAACCATGCAGTGCACCCTTGTTCTGTTCACACAACTGCCTCTTGATCCATGTAAATATGCCACATGAGCACTGCCCTGGGATTTCCGTTCTTCTCAAGTTTATCCATAGTTTTTTACAGTCCACTGAGACGAATGTCTTAGCACAGTCACTAAAACAGAAGTAAGCGTCTCTTCTGGATTTTCTCCTTTCTGCCAAGATGCATGTGAGGTCGCTAATGATATCGCTATGCAGGTATCAATAAATATATGTTGCTGTTGTTAAGTGCAATCAAGTTGGTTCCCACTCATAGCGACCCTCTGAACAACAGAAGGAATCTCTGCTGAGTTCTTGCACTATCCTCATAATTCTTATGGTTGACTCCTTTGTTGCAGTCAGTGTGTCACTTGATCTTGTAGAGACACACCTATATGAAGCTGGAGTGTTAATTGACTCCAACAGAGGAGGCTGACTCAGCCATGAGGAAATCATGCTTGTGCTGAAGAAGCTGGTAGGGGAAACTGCAGACTACCCTGCAGTAGTGTGGATGTGCTCTTGCCTTTTTGGAAAATTTTCATGCCTAGGTTCCATTGGCTTGATTGTGCATCAGATGGTATTTCACTGAGTAATGCAGTTATTTTTCATGTTCTACACAACACATGGGTCTGCTCTCTAAGTATCCACTTGATTTGAGTATGTGATACTTCTTAAGCTGTATCACGCAATAAAATTAACTTCTGTTGATAAGAAAATGATTCTTGGCATCTACTGTTTCCTGATTTAATATAATCGTAGGGATATGTTGAATGAATGGGAGCCACTTGCAAGCCAGGGTATCCTCTGAGTAGTCTACACAATGTTTTCTATGGCATTCTTAACTCCAGACCCAGATCCTCATCTTCATAATGGTTTCAAGTGAGCAGGGTAAGCAGTTAGGGTAGGAGAGCATAAGCATTCTAGATCCATGACTGAAACCTTCTGCAGTATGCTATTTTCAGCTCTGTTGCTTGGGGTTGTGGAGGCACTGTTATCTTATACATTGAGAGCCAACCTCATCCATATTCATGGCATCACTGAGTGGGCAAAGTTCAGATACACAGTTATCTCTGGTGGTATGCAGAAAGGAAGCTCCTAGCTGCCCATTTCTATCTGAACAAGACAGATGTGAGGAAAGTCCTCAAATGTAAGCAGATCAGAAATGAGAAGCATGTGAAACTTCAGAATATTCTGAACTAGGTCCTCTCCCCAGTCCAGTGAAAAGCTGCATGGCAGCATTAGCAGAGCATATTTTCTCTCTTCCAGTGGAATGACAGAGTCATTTGGATTCTGTATTCAATACCGACACATCGTCTCACCCGAACATTGGCAAGGCTACCACACTGTTCTTGGGAGAATCTGTAGTTGATTTAGAAGGGATGGCTTAAACAGATTTTGAAAATGGATATAATCATGAAGGGAATCCATAAATCTTGAATCACCTTCTTTGAGTTACCCACAAAAAATGAGCCAGGAAAAGGGTGGAGGCAGACAAGCTCAGCAAGTTTTCCACAACCCTTGGATAAGCCTGGTTCTGTGGGCCAGGTTTTCTCCATGTCCAGATACCTACGAAAGACTGGCCCTTTACTGATGGTCTCTGAGGACTCATGATTGATTTTGTTCTCAGATAGGCATTGTAACCTGATGGTTAAGAGTTCAAATTCTAGAAACAGATCTAGATTCAATTCCTGTTCCCCACATTAAAGAGCTGTGAAATCAGGGGTGAGTTGAATGACCTCACTGAGTCTCATCTATAAATTTGGGATAAATTCAACAATATATGATAAAGGAAATAGTGCACATATACCTGGCATATAGCAGGTGTTTAGATGCTATTGATGATTATGCAAATGACTATACAGATTGCGACTTCTACATGCAAATAACTTTGAGAGTCAATATGAGTTGAGAGCTGGATTATGAGTCAAAGTCCCATGTTATGGAGAGTGCTTTCATAGCCACAGAGAGCATGAACTAGGGTACCAGTTAGACTAGTTTCTCTTAAGCCCAACCCAATGGTGCTTCCATGGGGGTTGGCATGCTCCATAAGGTTTTTAGAGACTGGTTTATCAGCAGTAGAATGACAGGCTTTTTTTTTTCAAGTTGCCTTTGGGTGAACTTGAACCTCCAACCCCTTCTTAGGTGAGCAGCCCACCCAGGGACTTCCTGAATTATATGGCTACATTATGGGTGAAGTATGCTTCTCAGAGGCAAGTTTGATGAAAATTTTGGCATGTTATCATGAGAGACCAGTTTCGGGAGGAAGGCTATCATACTGGGTACAGTGGAGTGGCAGTGACAAAGAGGAAGGTCCTCAAGGAGATGGATTGATACTCTGGCTGCCACAATGTGCTCCAGCACAGAAATACCGGAGGCTGAGGCCGGAACGGGCAGTGCTTTGTTCTGTTGTATATAGGTTACTAGGGGTCAGAGTCAACTCAGTTACACCTAACAACAACAACAGCAACAACATGGGCTGAGGAAAGAGAAACATTTGTAGGGTGCCTCTAATATTGTCTGCCAGGTATTTTACGTGGGCTATTTCATCAACCAATCTCTGTAATCCTTCTGGGTGAGTTTTCTCATCATTACAAATACTATCCAGATGAGAGCTAGGCAGTGGCCAAAAGAGTTTAAGATTGACAATGGCTGGGAGATAAACTAGGCTAGGAGGTTTAAGGAGTCCCCCCACCCCCCAACACACAGAAACGCGCCTTCATGGTAATGTCCACTTGTGTCTATGTGGCTAGCAGGTCAAACGGGGTTACTGGGAATCCTCTGACTGCTTAGGTCTTGGCATTTTCTCTGTAAACCCTGTACTGTGTAGGTGGTTAATGCCTCCCTGTGTCTGGTCAGACAGATTCACTATTTCCAGCTGCTGGTAGTTTAATTCTGAAAAAAAAAAACCCTATCTCCATTTTGAATGAAGTATGGTGTAGTCTGTGACCTTGAATCTGAATTAGTCAAGCCAGATGAATTACTGGAACAAATGTACTGTTTTTCTTTGTTCCATTTTCCACAGGACAGTGAGGCTTCCTTGTGATCCCGAGACAAGGCTCATCTTTGCACTTCTTTTCTAGCAACCCTCATGTATTGCCTTGATGAGAGCCCTGATGCCAGTTGTTAGAGTGAGGACCACCAGGGGAGTTTTGGCCCTTGACTCCCAATGGACTCTTTGGAGCGGATGTTTCTACAGTCCAACCTCACCTCTCAAAAGAGATGCAATTAAAGTAGACATCAGGTGCCAACAGGATCTTAATTAGTTTTCAAATCATTCCTTGTCTCTGACTGTTTGTCTGCTTTGATTCTCATTCTTGAGTGAAATACTGAACTAGTTATCTGCCACCACATCACCCTTCAGATCTGTTTGAGCTCTACCAGAGAACAAAATCCAAGAGCTTTCACTCTCAGCAAAAATGGGTCACTGTGTCAGCCTAAAGTAACTCCCTCTTCCCTCATCTAAGCCCTGGCCATCAGAGAGACAGACAAGGGCACCAGCGAGAGTCAAGTTCTTCAAAGCACAACTGACTCCATGGTGCTCTCTAAGAAAGAGGAGTCCAGTGGGTGAGCATACCTTTGTTCTCCCTTGTCAGCTTATCAGCCATATCCCAGTGTTCGTAGCCTCTTAACACGTTGCTAGTGATGTTGACGTGGCTGGCAGCCATGTGGTGAATGCGCTGGGGAATGGTGACTGGGCCATTGTTACAGTTCCCCATCGGGTTGATGGGGGAGATGTTGTTGAGAGACACTGGCGATGGAGTGTTCCTGGGGGGATGGAAAGAGAGGGGCCTCATGAGGCTGGTGGCAAAGAGCAATAGCTGTATTCTAGCTTCCCTCATCATATTGGTGGCATTTTGGTAGAAAAGGTTAGCATGGCATACATACATGAACCCACAGTGGAGTGAGGCGTGTTCCCATATCTCCCTGACTCTTTTTGGAATCTTCACCAACACCATAGCATTCTGGGGAGGACCCAGTAGAGAGCGAGTGAGCAGATTACCATGCCATATCTTCTTCATCTGACCAACACACACAGACCTCCATGGTCAAACTGTTGAGTGAGAAGCCCCTTCTGTTTTCCTTGGAAGAAAAGCCTGGTAATTGACTCCTAAAAGCACAGCCACTGAAAATCCCCAGTTCGACTCTGACCCACATGCAACTGCCCCGAGTCAGAGTTGATGACACCAAGGCGGTGGGTTTTGCTTTGTCTTCCTCTGTCTACTTTCCCCTATTCAACACCACCCTTGACATCCCTGGATGCTCCTTTTGTTGGGAAATGCCAGCAAGGGGATTGGTGAATCTTTCTCTGGTATGAAGTCTACCTTTCATTAGCTGGATGGTTTAGAGGAACAAATAGCTCAGTGTAAGCTCTACCTACTCCCAGAGTGGCAACTGTCATTTCGAAATTGGTAGACAGGGCTGAGCCCTGGTGGCATAAGTGGTTGAGTGCGGGACTGCAGCCTGCGGGCTTGGCGGTTCAAATCCAGCAGCAGCTTTCAGGAGTGGCACTGGGTAGCACCCACGACAACCAGAGGCAGTGATGCCCCCCCCAAAAAAATAGTAGACAGGTCCATCATCATTTATTCGCCATATGAGCACCATGAAGGCATCGTGCTCTAAGACACTGCAATCACCAAAAGTGAAATCCTTCCCAAACTCCCAAGGAACGGCACTAGTGAAGGTGGGACAGGTAGGATCCGAAATCCCCATCTCAGATTCTGGCAGATACTCTGCAGAGAGAGGGAGGGTTAACTGCATGCCAGTTGGTCCTAAGCAGTTCTCTGCTGTGTGGCTTTGGCCTACACTAATGCTGGGCCGTAGATTTCCGTTTACACTCTTGAATATCACCAGCAAGGAGGCACAGCTGCTGGAGGCCCCGAGCATGCAGCTCTTTCCTCCAGGGCCTGGACTGAGGTGGGCTGGCTGCAGACTGGCCCAGGGATAGTTTTGATGGTCTGGGGGCTTCCTGTGTTGGTGTGTCCCTCTACCTCAATGTCTTTCTTCAGCTATGCTTAGAGCCACTGCCCAGGTGAATGCACCCCTTTGTGGCGGGGGAGTAAAAGACATGGTGAGGAGCTACTTGAGACCCTGTGAGCCTGTATGTTTGGAGGAACCTTCTCCTCACTCTTCTACACATCAGTCAGCACAGCTCTGCTGGGCTCTGGCTCCTCAGAATCGCTAGGCCTGCTCTGCAGAATGTCAACACGCCCGACTCCAGAGAGCAGCAGGTTCAACACACCCAAACACTGCTGACTAGATCTGAGGCCATTCCAAACCACGTACTTTCCCTGTACCTTACATAGGAGAGAGGTGGCCCATTTTTACAGAGTCTTAATATTCTGGTATCTCCTGGTTGGTGGGGGAATTTGGATTCTGGCTTACCTCAGTGGCCCTTACTCCCACCCTGTTGCACCCATCTGGTGCTCAGGGTATGAAGGTTTACACCCCTATGGCCTGAAATAGTGAGTTTTCCTACTGCTGGAGTGATTTCTTCCTAAGGCAATGGTGGGGCCAGGTGATGTTGAGTCCAGGTACAGTAGCATTCACTAATGACAAAGCAGCCAGGAATGGTTTCCTTGGCTGAGGCATGTTGCACATGCTATTTTTTCAGTCTTTTTCCCTAGTGGTGCTCATTAGTGCTAAAAGGAATATGTTCTCCTTTGTACTCCCCAGAGAGTTGTCATGTGCCACTTCTGCTAACAGTGGACTCTGGGGTGTTGGGAAAGGAATCCTGGGACACCGGAAGCCCTGATTTCATCCCTGTCCCTCATTGGGCCTGGCAGGCTTCTACTCAAAGAAAGGGTTAGAGCCAATGAGTTCAATGATGTCCAGAAACCCGAGGGATAATGAATGCCTTCCCTTGACCACTTAAATCTTGAAATCCCCCCCCCTTTTTTTAGAACACTTAAGTCTTATTGATGGAGTTATCATGAAAACTGCTAGACCTAGTCTTTTCCCATTAAAGATGAAACAAACCCCAAACACTATTGAGTTGACCCTCTACTGAGTTTCTGAGACTATCCATCTTTAAGGGAGCAGACAACTGAATCTTTCTCCTGAGAGTGGCTGGCTGGTGGCTTTGAACCACCAACCCCAAGACTAACACATAGCGATCCTGGGGCTCTTTCTTTCCCACTGAAAGCCAAAACCCAATGCCACTGAGCCAACCCTGACTCATAGTGATCCTTATTAGGGTTCCTGAGGCTTTCTAAATCTTTGCAAGAGTAGACAGCTTCACCTTTCTTCCTCAGAGCAGTTGCTGGGTTTGAACCACGGGACTTGTAGCATATCTGACAAATGCCAGAGATACACCGGCAGAGAGAGGAAATGCCTCCTCTGGACTTTCTCAGGACTTCCTGACTCCACACCACTGATTCTAGGCCCTACCTAACTCGGCTAGCATATTTGACTGCCACTGAATCCAACAGACAGCCTCGGAGTGACTGGTGGAACTGAACTGCCAACCCCAACGTGTGGTTAGCAGTCCAGATACTTAGCTAACAGTGCCACCAGGGGCCCCTCCCAAGCACTCACTCGCTGCCACGTCATCGGTGCCAACTCATGCGACCCTATTGCACAAAGTCTTCAAAATCAGGCCGTGGGAGGCTACGATTCCACTGTGCCTCAGAGGCTCACATTTTAGGTCAGGCTATTTTAGTATTAATATAAAAATCATCATGAAGGCGCAGATAATTGGCTGACTAAGTGCCTTCACATTTTCAGAACTATTATGCCTTAGGTTTTATTAAACAGCACTTACCATATATCAATGAATATTTCATCGGTCTTTCATTACTGAGTGAATCATTGAAAACCCACTGCAGTGGAGGTTAACTGGGCTCGGCCTCCCTCAGATGGCACTGGGTTTGCCGTCTCATTAGCGGACACTTTTATGGCCATCAACTGGCTGAAAGAGCAAACAGCCCAAGTATTGGGTATGGCGTCGTTGTGTAACTTTGTTGACTCGCAGGGAGGGAAAACACAAAAAAGCAAATTTTGTGAGATACTCACTTTCCATTGCCGACCCACGGAGATGGTATCTGAGCAACTTTGGAAGCATTTTGCTAAAAGAGAGGGAGAAAGAGAAAGGGAAATAAGGACATCTAATTTGCGTTTTATTAATTCAGAAACAGATGGAAGTGTGATTTCGAGCACATTAATATTGATTGCAGCATTTCCGGAGGCCTCCTGTTCGTTCACGGCACCGGGATGGATGTGTACGTCAGCACGCCCCAACACACTCGAGGAAAATAGCTGGTTAGGATAATGAGTGGGCTGCAATCAGGACCATGAAAGTCACTTGATGAAAGATCTTATCTGTGAACAGGCCCAGAGAAATCAGACTCAGTTCTCCAAGAAGTGGTTTAATTATCCCTCATCTGAAATTTATGCTGCAAAACAAGCTCTTCAGAGCACAGGAAAGCTTTTCACCTTCACTCAAGTGGCAAACTTTTTCTCTGGGATGGGGGCTGGGGTTGGTGGGAGTGAGTTGGAGTGTGCTCGGCCAGGACCCGGCAGCCCCAGGGGACCAAATCCAAACTCATTGCCATGAGCGCCAATGGTGGCAGAGACTCTCAAACACAGTTCTACCCTGGCCTACAGGATCGCTATGACCACAGGACAGGCATGGACTGATACTGGCCTCCCCAGGTTGGGAGGTGCAGTTGCATTCTCTGGTTAATAAGGTCTCTCTAGTTCAGACCAACTCAATGGCACTGAGCAAGAATGACAACAGGTTTGGGTTGTCATACCTGCACCACAGTGTCTGATTTGGTCCCTGTCACTTAGCGGGGTCCTGTCCCAGCTTGTTCTCTTGACTTCTGACCCATCTCCCTTAGCAAATGGGGTGAGGGGCATGTGTGTGCCTGCGGAGGCCTGCAGGTGCTTCCAGCATGCCCCAATGCGTGAGTTGCACACAGTGACCACCAGTCCGGCAACCTGTGAGTACCTGGGGGCTTGTTAGAAATGCAAATTCCCAGACCCCAACCCAGACTCCACCAATGTGAACCGACTGTGGAGAGGCCCAGCTGTCTGTTTTCATGAACTGGCCAGTGTGGGAAGCACCTTGCTGGAGTGGAAGTGGGGAATGAACATGTGAAGGGAAGGGCAGCTTTTGTATTTAATTCCCTTGGTTATTTTTGGTTCATTCCATACAGCTTGGGGCTGCTCTCAAGATTCTTCCCCTGTGCCTAACCTCAGTATCCTCTACCTACCTTTGTCTCTGGGTGAGGATGTTTTATGGAAGCTCATAATTTCAATGATTTCAAACAACTGCTTTGGCTCCATTGAGATATGAGGACTCATGCATTTTCTTTTTGGGGGGTGGAGTGGGGGAAGTGTCTTTTCTTTTCAATAGAAGGAGCATTGAACTTCCCTAGGTCTGAGCCATAGCCAGAGTTGGGGGAAAGCAGCAGCTGGAGTCCCATGAACCCTCAAGCCTTTAAGCCTGGGATCAGTCAAGCAGCAGGCTGGGGCTCACACGCACTATCTATTGCTGGTTCTTTGCCACCTTCAGTGTTGCATGGTTGGCTATTAGTTTAGGCTTGCACAGATTGGTTCAATGAATGATGGTTTGGCTTTGATCAAGGCAGTTAAGTTATGATGAAGCGCAACCACTGCATTCTGACCTCCCTCACCCCCCACCACACCAGTCACCAGGACCATCAAAGGACTTCCAGGAGTACAGATGTCTTCCTCGAGATGTATGATGGCCCCAGTGATCCCTTTCACTGGTCCCACACACAATGGCTAACCTCACGTGGAGGACACCAGACAGGGCAGGATGAAATACAGAGCCCTGGGCTGTCTGCACTCTAGAAGTTGCCTTGGGCCATTGGTTCCGTGTGAGAAAATAACCAGTGAAGCAGGCTATTGCTTCTGCTCATTCCAGAGAACCAAATGGAATAAGCAGGTTCTCTGCAACAACAATGCCTTTGTCAATTGGCCTTTTATTAATTGCCATTTTTTTATGTGTCCAACTCAGAGACATTGACTTTGTTTGCCATGTTGTTCAATACTCACCACCATACATTCCCCCAAATCCCCATCATTCTGAACAGTGATTCAGTGCTTTGTAAGCAATAACTCAGCTCCCCAGCCATTCACCCTTGGTCACCCCTAAGAAGCTTTGGTCCCTGCAGTTTGTCAAGTGGCATTTCATAACTTGTCTAGCAAGTCTTTTTAGTGGTCCACAAAATAAAGGTTACCTTAAAATACTCCATCAGGGATCGAGAGTATTTCATAGCATGGTCCTTCTTCAGTTTGAACATTCTCAAGTAAAGCAGGGACAGGCAGCGGTAGCTGTGGATAGGAGGAAGGGCTAATGTTACTCTCAGTGAAGAATGACACCACTCCATTCTACCCAAAATGTTGACACCTATCTCTGTCTCCTTGAAAGAGGTAGTTTCAGAAACATATATATCTCGTTGACTTATTTATGTTTAATGGAAGGAGGACATACTCCATCTTGAGAAGGATCTCAATTAGGAAGTTGCATGTATAACTGACGACTGAATGACCCCTTTATTTATCCTCTAATAATTTAATGGAAAACAAAAATATGGGGTTAAGCAGGGTTTCCCAAAGTAGGTGATGTTTCTCATTCTGGGGTGCTGGAATGATCCGGGGGAGCTGCGAAAGCAGATACTTACACTTCTACCTGGATGATGGACTATAGCACAAAAGTTTTTAATTGCTAGAGGGATGCTAGGTAATTTTTTTCTAAGGAAGAGTTCGGTAGGCCAAATAAGTTTGGGAATCTATGGGTTAGGGTAAGCAACTTAAGATGAGCTCGTGTTTTCAAATCCTTCTGCCCCATCCCTTCCCTTGTTTCATTAGGACCTCTGTGGGACTCACCACAATACTGCTAGCTTTTTGTCCCCATCCGAAGCCAAGGGGCTGGCAAAGTTCTTCAGCCTCATTGCATACCTGTGAGGAGGAAACGAGAGAGAAAGTAGGGGTATAGAGTGTCCTTTATCAATTCCCAAAGCCACTTCTATTCGGATTACTGGAGTGGGTAGCCCCAAACTGGCTGTGAGTGGACAGACTGGTTAAGAGCAAGTGAACAAAAGTTTTCCTGAAAATCATGATCAAACTGCTGCCACCTGGTGACTTGGTTCTGGGACCATGCTGTGGGATGATGATTGTGTGTGTTTGTGTGTGTATAAATGCTGGCTAACTACTATTTCTATACTTCTCTCCCTAAACAACCTTGCTCATTTTCAGTAAGTGGTAAGCAGAGATGTCAGTGTCAGTTCAGTTTATGACAGATAAGGTAAATCATGTACAACGATGCCTTACCTGAGCAAAGGGAGACCCCAATCACCTAATTGGCTCTGGTTTCGAACACATTCCTATTGAAAGAGCGGTGATTTTCCTGAAAGGAAGGGCGATTTCACAGCACTTTAAGGCCGAGCACCCTTCATTTATAGTGCTTGTATATTTTGTCTTTCCATTCTCGTTCATAGTTACTGTTCCATGCTGAGGGGATAAAAGGTTGACTATTTTCCTTTTTTCCTTCCAAAAACTGAGCACATTCCATTCTGGACGTTTAGGCTCTTGAAAATCAATTCCTTGCATAAAATCATTGTCTGAGCTTTAATGCAATTTCACAGATACTTGCAGGAGACTCAGTAATGGGATTCAGTGTTACATAAGGAAGCTGGATGGACGCAGGTGGTGGAGTGCCGTAGGAACCTCCTCCCTGCCAGCATCCCCTCCTCCACTGGCCATTCAAGACACGCCCTCCCCAACTCTGCATCCTCCGTAGGACATCAGGTCTGCCGCTTGAACATTTTCAAACAAAAGGACCGGCACCCTTGCCGTGAGTCCCTTCTGTTGTTGCAATATAAGGGGGTGGTGATGTCATGAATCTAACTTCCTTTGACATCTGGATCACTGGGATGGTCAGTCAGTGTGATGGCCTGCTTGTTTTCATAAGAATACTTTCTACTGGAGATTCCCCAGGCTCCAAAAAACTATAATTATTTGAACAAAGAAAATGGGCACTCTCTTTGTAGCCAGCACTCTGTTGGGGGGAGAGAGTAATAAAACTCTCTTCAGCATAATATTGCACTCCTAAAAACTATGTTCCCATGACAATCATCCTCTAATTGCTGCCGCCTTCACTGTGACTTGCTAGTGCAGCTTCCACTGCTTAAATGGACCAGAAGACCTAGCAGTGTTCCCTCATTTTATTCCCCATAGACAAGTCCCTCATTAAAAAGAAGGATGCACTCTGTACAGAAAAGTAAAAAAAAAAAAATAAAGTAGAGGACCAGCAAACGGTAAATGCACATAAAACCGGGACCATCTGCTTGAGGTCAGTGGGCATTTCCCTAGCCAGGGCTGACTCTTGCTGCTGCACTTATGACTCAAGATGGAACCCTTTTGGGAGAGAGTGGGAAGGGGACACGGGGACCCCTCTACCTAATGCCGGATAAGACAGGGCAAGGGAGCCAAGGGGGCCATTTGAAGAGAGCACGCGTGGAACCTATGACCTCTCAGGACTTCATTTCTTATCTGCATGACGTCAGAGGTTCATTTCCTCGTCCATGCTCCTGGCTGGTTCCTGATGTTGGGCTCCAGTAACCAAAGGTGACTGGGACCCTTCTGTCTTATTCCCTACAACTGCCTCAGAATTTACCATTGTTACTAAGCCAAATGTTAAAAAAGATGGACTGTAAGGTATGTGTGTCCATGGATCTTCCTTTTTCTTCTACAATGCCCTTGTGATACTCTGATGGGGAGGAAATGGCATGTGATGAATAGGAAATTAGGCTTAGAAAAAAATTTGTGTTTTGTTTTGATTCCTGTAAATGAAAATAGGGGGAAACGTGTAAGAAAGTCCTCATGATCTAGTTCCATAAAGATGACACCCAAGAGAACCCCATGGGGCAGTTCGACTCCACAGCCCAGGGATAAACGCAAAGGCAATTGGTCTGGTGTTTCAGTTATGACAAGTGGGATCACATTCTTCCTCCAGTTTGGTGTGTACCCATGTCTCTCATGGCCAGCATTGCAGCAAATTCTGCAGTTCTCTTTGATGCTGACATGCTATCACAGATTTCCATGGGGTCACCGCATCTTCATAATTGTTGCATTTGAGTGGCTGCAAAGGATTTGGTTGCATCTTCTGTTGTATGAAGAATTACTCTTCTATTATTAGTTATTTGACTAGCTGCTAATTGCTTGCCCTCATATATAACGCTGATGCTGACAGGGAACAGATAGCTGTTCTACTTTTTCAATTACTCCCCTTAGTACAGGACATTTACATTTCTTGATGTTGAGTTCCTGCTTAAAAGCTAGAAATGTATATTTGTATGGCTTTTTTACACAATGTGAAACTGCTTTCACCTTAGAATGATCACTTTACACCCCTGCCAGCCTCTGAGGAGAAGAATAGTGCCCCCATGCTTTTGTTTGTTTGCTAACTCTGGACTTGATCATTTAAATATCTTCCTAATCATAAAAGGGTCTATATTCCACTGGTATTTCAGGATGATTAGAGAGGATGGATGTTCTCTGTGGAGGTTGTCCATTAATGTTTCCCCTCAATTTTGAGTCCTGATTACTTTTGCCTGGCAATTTCATCTTTCATCTTCATCTTTGAAAATTGCAGGCCAGCTTGAATAGACGCTGGAAAACCAATCTCACCTTAAGAGATATGGAATGGCACAAGAAGGAAGTCGGGGGAAAAAAGAAGGAAGGCTTGGGCCTCTTCCCTGGGACCCACTTTTCAGACTAGCACTCATCGAAAGCTGGGAGATTGGTCTGGAAGCTAAGGTTGGGGTTCCCATGGTCATGATCTCTCCTTTTGGGTCGTTATCGTTCTCTTCTGATCCTTTGTGAATAGAGTTTTATGGTTTTGTCTTGCTTATGCTCTTTCAGTTCTTTTGAATTTTTTTAAAGGGGAAGAAGGAAAAAAAAAACATCAAGAAACTAAACTTGCCCCAATGCCTGTCTGAAGGTTTCAGTACTTAGCAGCTCCAGATTTGTCCGAGTTTACACAGCAACAAGCAAGACTAAAGAGCAGGCTTGGCACTCTTGATGAATAGATTCCGTGGGTACCACACTGCTCATTCAATTCGAGCAGTGATACGGCCTGTCCAAGGAGAGATGGCAATTTCCTATAACTTGCAGCAGCGATTCTCAATCTGTGGGTTGTGACTCCTTTGAGGGTCAAACGACCCTTTCACAAGGATGGCCCGATTCATACCAGTGAAAAAATGACAGTGATGAAGTAACAATGAAAACAATTTTTATGGTTGCGGGGTAGGGGGTGGGATAGGGGTGGCGGTAGTCACCACAGTATGAGAAACTGTCTTAAAGGGTCACAGCATTGGGAAGGTTGAGAACCACTGATTGAGAGGAAGAGTCACAAATTTCTACAGATGGCTGGGAAATACCAGAATAGACAGAATTTCTTCCTCTCTTTCTCCTCCAAATTCTTCGAGGGAATTCTGATTACCCACTCATTCTCCACCAAGACCAACAGGCCAGAAAATTGTATTTAAAATGCAAATGAACCCGATAAGCCTAGCAGCTATTACACCCTCTCCTCTTTCCATTCGCTTTCTCCAGCCCCAGGGGAAGTTGACTCCACACCTGTGACCTTAAACAGCAACTTTGTTTTTTAAATACCCCTCCTTTTTTAATAGGCAGAGATTCCTAGAAAACACAGTTTATCACAGAAATCTTGATAGTGCCACTTCCCCTCCCTTCTGAGATAAAAAAGACAAGTGTTAATGCCGCATTCCTATACTCCCCTTCCAGTACTCTGTTTTCCCCTTTGAATTTACGAATATTGCAAATTACAACACTCTCATTATAAACTTGATTTATAAAAAGCCATGCCCAAGAATTTGAAAATTTCCATGACATGAAATGGCAAGAACTAATTATGATGACCCCCTAAGCAGAAAGCGTCTTCGACAGACAAACCACTCACATGTTGAAATGGTATTTTCTAAAACCTAGCAGGGCCTAATTATGACTCAAATGAATTTAGGCAGATCTTTGCCGAAAGGCCATTCACCTGAGCAGCTCCACTGTCTCGGAGTACATGGTGTACGGAGACTTCGCCTCCAGCGGGTCTCGCTCCATGGCGTTGCCACATTCAGTGAAGGAGAGGGCTGCGTCAGCGTAGTTGACAGCTTTGCCGAATTTCTCAAACTGAAAGAGGGAGTTGACCAGTTAGTGTGATGCTCCCTCTTCCCCTTAGAGGGAAGTGGTCCCCACTAGGGAGAGGCTTTCTCCCCAGGGACCCATTGGAGATGCTTTTGGTTGCCGCAAGGGTGGGGGCAGGCTTGTTCCTGGCATCTAGTGGGTGGAGGCCGAGGACATGCCTAAACAACACAGGTGAGCCCTGCGTGAGAGAATTAGCTGGCCTGCAGGTGCTGCGGTGGGGAAACCCAGATAGAGGTGATGATGTGCATGCGGATTTGAACAGCAAAGTGACTGCTGTAAGGTTCTTTAGTTATGAAAAGGAGACTGAGTGGGAAGAGAAACTGCAAGGACAGACAACGGCCCGGGTATCAGGGGCAGCTTGCGATGTGACTGAAGTTGCTGCTCTCGGGATCCTTCTAGTGGAGGCCAAGTTTCTGCATGCTGAGCTTCCTGACCTCACTAGCCTCTGTGGTGTCGAGAGACTGAGCGTGCAATGAAGCCCTGCATGGCCTCAGCCTCCCGGGTCATGCACACATCCAGTCTTGGCTTTCCAATTCTTTGCAAACATATCAACCCCGCCTCCGGGAGCCGAGTAACGAACGGATGCTATTGTGATGGGGGAAAAAATGTGAAGCTGTCCTCTGACTGCTGACAAGAGTCACATCACTTGTCTTGTAAATGATGGTCTGAAATAGCGTGTCCAAAAGCCACAAAATATAGCCCCACTAAATATTTCAGATTAGTAAAACTTTATTGCAAAAGGTTTGAGCCCCGATAATGGTCATGATTGAACTGACTTAGACATACTGATTTCTTTTTTATGTGTAATGAATATTATATATGACACTTTTATAGTGAGTGTTTTATAACACTATTTAACATGTTCCATTTTTGAGAGCTGGATGTAAGAATTCCACTAATAGGGTCTTTTATGCAAAAGAATCCCTATAATGCAGATTGAGCTCTTTTAATTTTCTTGTATACCTTTTATCAAAATATTTCCTATGCAACTGTGAAGGCTCCAATTCTCAAAATGGCAGAGTAGCTGTCTCTAGGAAAGGATTAAGTGCAACTATAAAATGATGAGTTACAGAGCCGGCACAATCTCCTGCCGTAATGACTCTCTTTACAGTAAATGTTCTTCAGCTTTTATGTACTGCAGGAAATCAGTGGCTTCCTTTCTGGATGCGGCTGTGGGAAAATCCTGGTGCCTACCCAGTTCAAAGTGATCTCACAAAAACCTGGGTGCATCTGCAGATGAGCTCTCTTCTCTCTTGCCTCCCAAGTTCTTGTTCTTGGGTCCACCAGGCTTGGCCTGGCTCTCCTATTTGGAAGTGAATCATTGCATCCTGATTCAGAAAAGTGATGTTTTCATTCACTAATCCACAGCTGAGGGAGGCTTATGGATCATCTAGTCCAGTGGTTCTCAACTTTCCTAATACTGCGACCCTTAAAGACAGTCCCTTAAAGACATGTTTTGGTGAACCCCTAACCATAAAATTATTTCTGTTGCTACTTCATAATTATATTTTTGCTACTAGTATGAATTGAGCGACACCTGTGTAAAGGTCGTTCGATCCCGGAAGGGGTCATGACCCACAGGTTGAGAACTGCTGTTTTAATATACACATTCCTTGATTTGAGCAGTTGTTTTGCTTTTTAAAATATGACTCAATGCAGGTCACAACATTAGGAAGGTTGAGAACCACTGGACTAGGTATGTACTTTATTTGTGCTCTCTCACACACAGCATTCATAAAAGAGGTGGTTGAACTGTAATAGAAGGATGCTTTCAGCTCCAGTGTAGACATAGGTCATGCAAAAATGCCATTCCTCTAAATGAGTTTCTCAACTTTTCACCCATTATCATCCCTGAGCCCAGCCTAGAATCTTAAAAAGACATTTTTAAAAACACAAATTCATGAAATTTTAGTACCAAACATATACTAAAGACCTTTTTATGCACAATGGCCCTCTGAAGGGTCATAAATCATTTTGATATTTAAGATCTTCAGGCACT
The DNA here is from genome assembly GCA_004026705.1 of Nesogale talazaci. Classification (NCBI taxonomy): domain Eukaryota; kingdom Metazoa; phylum Chordata; class Mammalia; order Afrosoricida; family Tenrecidae; genus Nesogale; species Nesogale talazaci. The sequence continues at coordinate 43,115 of PVJH01000097.1, read as the reverse complement.
TCCTAGGACCTATATTTTGCTGCCATGAAGGTGGTATGTCTTCCATTGCGAATGCATATTCTAGATGGAGGAGACCAGGAGTGATTGGGAAGTGGTTACATGAACACACCCTAAAAGCGGAGAGTGATTTGAATTCTGTGCCATTGGTTTGCTTTATGGCCTCAAACGGGCAGCCCACTAACCACCTGCCAGTAAACAGGCACTCAGCGGGACCTGTATGTGCTCTCTTGTCCTGAGTTTGACACAGGGCAAACCAAAGAGCCCTTCTGCAGTGCAGGGGGAGGGGGGAGGGAGGATCTTTTAAAGAAAATCTAATGCCTTTCAAACCTCTGGCCACCCATACGAGGGTCCCAGATGCATTCTTCTCCAGCTTTGTCATTGCTGATGTAGGAGACAATTGTGCACAAGGGACAATTCACACCACGAAATAGCCAGTGGCTGATGACCGGGAGATGACAGATAATAGGAAAGCTGCAGAAGCAAGGGTTACGGACACCACTGACAACCTCACACAAGTACCCAATATAAAGCTCGCTGTGACATTCCTGTAGAACCCTTCCTGTGCCTCCCAGAGGGTGCATACATTTTCTTTCTAAAACAGTGGGTTGAATGGACACCTCTAATTGTTTTGGGGTAGAGTCAGAGCCGAGGAGCCCAAATTCAGCATGCTCTCTTGGCCAGGGCTTCTCAATCTTGGCTACATGCTGGAATCACCTGGGATCTTTAAGACACATGCTGGGTCTCTCTTGCAGAAGTTCTGATTTCATTCATTTGGAATGTGACCTGGACATCATCGGGGTCTCGGTAAAGGGCCACTAGGAATCCTAATGTATAGCCAGGGTTAAGAAACACGGGTGGGACTGTCAGTCAGGTGCTGGTGTAGGTGGTCCAAACCCTTGGGGGCAACTGGGTCACTTGTTCTGGGGAACCTGTACACCAGCACTTTCTTTCTTGGCTTGGAGCTTCTGGAAACATGCAGTCCAGTGCAGCAAGGAGCCGAGGTGCTGCTGTGGAGCTGAGTTTCCCCAGGGCGAGTTTGAAGGCTAGTTCATCAGCTCTCCACAACCTTCTCCCCGAATCCAGCCCTGGTGGGCAGGGCCCCACAGGAGCCCCTCTGCCAGAGAGGAGTGGCCTCTGAAGTTGAGGCAAGGAGAAGACTGGTAGGAACGTGACTACTGTTGGGAAGGAGTAGCTGCGAGGTGTACCAGTGCAGGTCGCATGTGTGCTACTGACCACGGGGCAGGCGCGTACAGGACTTTCTTTCAAAGCAAAATACCTTAATGGGAGCCGAGCCGTGAGAAGAAGGGAACCTACCAGGGCATCAGCTTTGTGCTTCAGCTTCTTAGCCTCCTGCATGTAATAATCTGCATTGTGGACCCTAAACAAACAGAGCACAGTGTTGAGGCTTTTTCATCTTTTGATTAAAAGAGCAAAGAGTCAGACCGTAAAAACAAATTCTTATTATTGTTGCTACGCCTCTATTTTTATATAATGCCTTGAAAAAGGCAGATGAATGCTTATGTCATCATAAACTTTGAAATAATTCTATAAGTGCCATTGGAAATGCATAATGACTTATGAGGGTGAAGAATCCAAGTGGCCAATATCCCTCATTAGAAGCCAATCTATTTGTTGGCACATGTTTGTAAGGACATGGATAGGAAAGCAATGTGGGATTAAGCACCTGCCCTTGGAAATGGCACCAAACTCCACCAATGAACGTGGGCCAGAACCATTTGTTGGTGGGTTCAGAGATACAGGTGGAAGTGCCTCTCCCCAAAAAGCACCCCCAAACCCAACAAATCTAAACTCACTAACTTAGAGTCAAGTCTGACTCTGAGCAACCCTGTAAGAAAGGGTAGAACTGCCCTTGTGGACCTCTGGGGCTATTAACTCTTCATGGGACTAGACTAGCTTGTCTTTCTCTAGCAGACTGGCCGGTGGGTTCAAACTGTTGCCCTTCTGGTTAGCTGCCAAGGAATTAGGCCACCAGGGCTCCTGGGCATGGGCTGAGGATGGTTATAGGAGTTGGTGCTTACATTTTAATTTGGGTCCATATGGCCATAGAATGAAAAACATCCTATCACCACCACGTCACTCCACCCCCTTCATGGGCCCACAATTGTGTTTCCCAGGTCCTAAATTATGTTTCAGAAGCCAGGGACAACGTACGAGTCATCAAAAGTGAGCTTGGGTCTGCGGACATTGGTGGTATTGTTAGACAGGAGTGGCAGAGCCGCCCAGGACGTCATCTCCAGGTGAGTGCTATCCATGAGGCCGGCCGTGAGGGCAGTGGTAATGGATGAAATGGTGGTGGTGGTCGTGGTCGTGGTGGCCGTAGCTGTGGTAGTGGCCGTGACAGTGGTGGAGACCCCAGCAGTAGTAGTGACGGTAGCAGTGTTGGTGACGGTGATTGTGGCTGAGGCTGCCTTTTTGGGGGTGTCTTCCTCCTGTGAAAAGGGAGGAAAAGGAGTTTCGATTAGGGGTCACTCTGGAGAATGGCTTTTCAAAAAGTCACTGTGGCGGACGCTGTAAAGAGGCAGGAGGCATGGAAACCGCCAGCTTTCCTCCTACGGTGACATCTCAAACCGAGCTAATCAGGTGCAGTGTTATATGGCTCTCTCAACCTACTAAGATTTGCCTAGATCCACAGCCAGTAGCAAAGAGGAAAGCGAGGTGAGGGAAGACGAGGTGAAGACAGAGATACAGACCGAATGAAGTCTTCGTCCCTAGGGGAACCAGCCCCAAAGTTAATTCTCAGGTGAGCAGAGTCCTCAAGCTTCCCTGTGAACACTATTTTACTAAAGACCTCAGAGATGGTGTGGGTTTGGTTCTAGACCACAAAATAAAGCAATATTGCACAAAAGTGCATCACACAGATATTTGGCTTTGCTAGTGCATACAGTAAGTTCTGTGTGCATAATACTCTTGTCTAGTCAGTGTTCTGTAGCGTCATGAAAACATTAGAAATATTGTGAGAATATTCAAGATCTTCGACATAGAGACGCAAAGCGAGCACTTGCTATTGGAAAAATGAGGTACAGATTTGCTCAATGCAGGGTTGACACACAAATCTGTTGTGTGTGTGTGAGTGAGAGAGATGCAAAGCGCACTACAATAAACCACAGTAAAACGAGTTATTCCTGTGCCAGCAAACAAAGTCTTGTTCTGCAATAGTCAGTTCTTTCCTTCATTCAAAGCATGGGGCCAGTTGACACCTCTCTCTGACTGCATCTGCTCGTATTGGGGTCTCATTTCCACCAGGTGGAAAAGCTAAGGGGTCTCCTCCTGAATTGTCTGTCATAGAGAACCTGGGGCTCAATGAATAAAGTAGGTTGTGAGTTGTGTAACTTTGCTTCTTCATTTATAAAGGAGTCCTTGTGTGGGGCAAACAAATGCTTGATTGTTAACCAAAGGGTTGGTGGTTCGATTTCGCGCAGAGGTAGCTCAGAAGAAAGGTCTGGTGGTATGCGTCTGAACAATGACACCCACAGGTCTGCCATGGAACAAAATGGATTCCACAGCCACTGCTTCCCTTACTAAACCCCCACTCATCCATTTGGGCCTGGCCACTTCTGCCAGGAAATCTGCGTCCTGTTCATGACCATAGGCCTATCTCTCTGTCTCCCCCCTGCCCCGCCCCACTGTTGATTGCCATCACTTTTACATTTGAGTTTTCTGGGCTCTTGTGTCGTTCCTTCCTTAGGTGGTAAGGGGTTTCTGCACCTTGAAGACATCTCTGATTGATGACACCATGCCAGTGGCCACCCTGTCCTCCCATCCAGTGTTGGCTACATGTGTGCATGTGTGCATCAGGTCTGCCTTCACCAGAAGGTCCACTCTAACAGATAAAAGCTGAATGTGAGCATTTCTTGTACCCGTACCCATTCACCTTTCCCACCTGACTTCGGGTCTTCAGATTTTCAAGTGATCCTGAACACCAAGGGCTCTCATTGACATAAATGTGTGGAGAGACTGCACATCTGAAAATACTTATGCTGGGTATGGAGAAACTATTTCGAAGCTCATCATGAGTTTTATTCAACCATTTTATTAGCATATAAAGGAGCCAGAACCATTTGAAACTGCTAAGCTAGCTTTGTGTTTCAGCCACCAGAGCCAGGTTGGCCCAGTCTGAATAGTGAGGTCAGTTCAAGTCAATGCCACGTCTTTTGATGGCCAAGATCTGTGACAAGAAGCCTGACACCCCTCGTCCACCATGCACATAACAATGAAGTCACTTCTGCCTCCTCTGACTGGAATCGCTTAACTCCATTATCCTCATGTCAGTAAAGCAAACATGTCCTCTGTCCACACTCAACACAAAAGGCTTCTGGACCAGGGATGATGCTGAAAGCAGCAGACTGAAAACACATGTGGAGCTGGAAGATGCCAGTACACGTCTACACCACAAGTTAGTCAAATCTACTCATTTGGGGGACTCAGAGAGGTGTCTGAGTTAATCTGATGTGCCACTTGGACTACACCTCACGTTTTCTTCATTCCCCAGGTGAGGGCAAACATCACATCCTGGGATCTTGCAGATTTCAAACCATCAATCAATAGAAGAGTAGGGCCAAAAGGAGAGGTGCTGGTTACTTAGTTCTGCCATAGGAACCAGTGCCAGTTGCAGTAGTCACTGATACAGAAGCTTCTGCTGTCACCCCAAAGCCTGGTAGGGATTGGACTAAAGACTAGCTAAGAGTCCAAGTCTCTGGCACTGCAGTCTGACTGGGAAAGCATGATGGGCTGGAGAGTTAACCCAGAAGGAAAAGTTGGAAGAATTGAGATGGGAACTGATAGGGAGTCTGTGCATTTGTGTCATTCCCCTCAGCTTCTCCCTCCCTTTCCCCTGTAGCATCTCCAGCTGATCTTATCACATGAAGTGAGCAGGATTACCATCTTTCTTTTCTTGAAAGACACTTACATTCACAGATATCCCTTTGAAAGTCGAACAGAATTTGCCTTCACTTCTTCTGTGCTTGTTTGTGGGCACATGTGTAGTCATGGAGATGATTTTTTCATGACCGAAGGGACCACTGTTGCCACTAGTGTTTCGGCGCCGGGAGAGGTCCTCTGGCAGTGGGGAAAGTGCAGGAGGGGACAGTTTTTCTTCTTTCCTTCTATTTGCTCTCCTGGATGAATTACTTCTGAGAAGACAGAAAGCACAGGATATCATAAGGCTTTGCTTCACTTTATTCTGTTTTGTTTGCCCCTCGCAATGCTGGCGTTTTCAGCTGAAGTTATATTCGAGTTGGTAAAGAGTATACAAGATTTAGTCTAAAACGACTGCTATGGGACAGAGGGTGGGATGGGGTTGGGGGGCCTGTTGGGGGAGTTTTCCAGTACACACACACATGCATTTACTCCATACAAAGTATGTTTCAACATGTCTCTGTCATCAGTGAATGGCTGAAGACAACAACTTGGCCCGGGTCCTTAGGATGCCTTCCAAAGGAAATGTCTCATCCAGACAGTGGCCCCCAAGGGCATCCACTGAGCCAGGCAATTCAAGGCAGAGAGGGCACCTCAGGGGACCTGGGGGTCCAAGGGGGTAAACTTTGATCGATTTTCCTAAAAATGCAGCAAGATCAAGGGAGCTTGTTAGGACGTGTTAAGAAAAATGACACCATGTTCGTGTGAGAAAAAGGCCAGGAAAAAGTTGAGTCAAGTAGTTGCTTTCCAACATGACAACATACCCGTTTATTTTCTAAGGTACCAAAGGGCTGTCCTATGGGAATTTCATTGGAAAACCTCATGCCATCTACCTTGAAGCCCGCCCTGGTTTTGTCCCTTCAGATTTCTTTCTGCTCCCCAAACTCGAAGGGGACATGCTGCTCTAATTTTCTGGAGGATGGCCAAACTGCCAATAAAAGAGCACAGACTTCTTTGGAGGAAGGACTAAGGACATGGAAATGGTGCTTTCGGACATGCAGAGACCTATACAGTAGATCTGTTGAGCTACAATAGCTTCACATTTTCACGTGTCTTTCATAAATGTTTCTATGCTTTTGGACCAGTATTTTTCTTACCCTTATACAGAAAAATATGTCAACAGATATATAAAAATATGTAAGACTACAGCTAGAAATCTATAGACGGTATAAATACATATATATATATATATATATATCTGAGAATAAAGTCTTTGAAGCAGAATTCCTTGATAAAAGTAAATGTGTAATGGAGTGCACTACACTCTGGTGTTTTCAATCTTTCAACAATATTGTTAATTATATTTTTATAGAAAATAAAATACATACTTAAAACCCATCCTTTTTAGGCTGGTTCTTATTTCCTTTGTCCTAGAGCTTAAATGCTCATTCACTCAATAAATGGTACAATAAACAATTAGAGGAGGGAAATTTTCTTAAGATCTACCCTTTAAATTACTTGAAAACCTAACACATGAAGTACTCCTGTAACACATCGCAAATTGTGTGTATGCATTGTTCTCCTGCAATGTCGAGGCATGATGAGTTACTAATTTGAAATTGTTATATTCAAGTACTGATGTACTCAACTTGACAAAACTCTCTCTTAAAACATATTCTTTCATCATATTGACATTAGACAGCTGCAATTCTAAAAGTACTCTGGTGCTTTTGAACGGATTTATCTGTCCATTAAACGGGCACCATTAAATAGACTGAAATTGGAAATAAAAGAGAAAAAGAACAACTAAAACCTTAACGCTAGCTGCTTAACATGGTAATTGGGTCATGGATTTTCATTTTAGTTACTGTCTCAGTCTAATCAATGAAGATTACTTGGATTTTAATCTTTTTGCAGACAACTAATATTGCAATATGCAGCCATTTACTTTTCATGATTATTGACTACAATTTTTGATAGCAAATTACGTCAACAGGAATTTATGTTTTCCTCTTGGTCCATTTCAGTCAGTGTCTGGAGATATAGATTTACAATATCTCAAAGCAACAAATCAAAGAAGAACAAGCATTTCAATGGTCGGATTTCCTGAACCAGTAGAAACTCATAGAACTCCCATGTTCCACTTTTCCTGTCTTGCATATATTTGCCAATTATAATAGTATTTGTCATCTTCTCTACCTTTTGTTTCACCAGTATGGTCTTGTGTCACTTTTTGACACAGAGAAAAAAATTCAAGAAAGAAATATTAACTGCTTCTGCCATTACCTTAATTGGTTAGAATCAATTTTAAAAATACCTGTCAATGGATTTTGAAACTTGCTTTGACACATAGAACTCTTCAAGGGGAGCCTTGATTGTGGCAATGATGAACAGAGTGATGACGATTCTGGTTCATGAAGAAACCTTCTGATTATCAGGTCCTACTACCTACCATCCTTATGAAGGCATCCAGACTTTGGGAATTTATGAAGAGAGATGGCAAGCCTTGCTGGGCAATTATGGAAAGCAAATGGTTCGCTCAGTGCTTGTGGCGTCTCCCCATTAGATGGTAGTGGTATATCTCAGGAGAAGAGCTACTTTTTAGAGGCTGTTGGTTGGCATAGTTGGGCTGCTAACCATGAGATATGCAGCTTGAAACCACCAGTCACTCCTTGTGAGAAGGTTGAGGGTTTTCTACTCCAATACAGTATTAGAGATGAAAAAATAGTTTATAGATTATGAAGGGTTCAGGAGGGAGGGACGTTGGAAGAGGGAAGGGGGGAAATAAGGAGCTGATACCAAGGGTTCAAGTAGAAACAAAATGTTTTGTAAAGGATATTGGCAACATATGTACAAATGTGTTTGACACGATGGATGTATGGATTGTGATAAGAGCCGTACAAGCCTCCAATGAAATGATTTAAAGAGTTACTGTCTCAGAAAACCCAGAGTGGCAATTCTACCCTGTCCTGTATGGTCACTGGGAGATGGAGTCAACCCAGTGGCAGTGAGAACCATATGGAAGACCATTAAACTGATCAGTGGGGACTCAGTACCTTCTATGCAGGGGCACCCGTGATCTGGCACACATCAATCTGCCTGGAAGTGACATCCAGAGAACGTTTCCTAAAGCCTCATCTGTTACTATCAGAAGAGTTCTGCCTCTTTGAGTACTTCACGGAATATTTCAGAGGAGCCCAGGAAATAAGAGTAGTGGAAGCATCAGCATCCTCCACCACCCGTAAGCGGTCCTCCAGAGAAGGACATGGAGGAACTCTATAGTACCCTTCTGTGAGATGATGGAGGACTTGGCTGGCTTAGTGTCATGGCTGGACTTAGAAATGTGAACACTGTCTTCTAGGAAAGGGCAACAAGGCCAGAGGACTAGACAACACTTGAGGAGAAGGATTTCCAGGAGAAGACCCCTGGATTTGTCTGATGAGCAGGTAGACTATAAAAGAGCATGGATCCCCAAAACATGATGTTAGGAAAACAAATGTGAATGATGAGATGTTTTCCTCATGCCTGCTCATCTCTCTTTCAAGAGATAGAGCTGTGGGGGATGTGCACATTATAGTAGTTGAACCCCATCCCCACCCCTGTCTTTTCCTCTTATTGTAATTTTTTAAGCATGGTGATTCTTTTAATCTATTTAAAACCGTTGCTGTCATGAAATGTATACGAGAATAGCTTGACCGTTCAGCCCCTTTAAAAGGTGTAAGTCAGCAGCTTTCATGGCGTGCACCCATCACCACTGTCTGATTCCAAACATTTTCTCTTCCAGATAGGAGCTCAGAGCCACTTGGGCTGCGACTCCCCTGTTAGTGATGGTCACATTATTGTTGTTGATGCTGCCCCAGCTCCTGGAAGTCATTAGCAAACATTTTGTCTCTATGCATTTGCTAATCTAGATATTTCATAACTGACATGTCAGGTCGATCAATTTTGTCACTGACACATTTCACTCAGCATCAGTGTTTTATGAGGTTCAGTCACGGTGCAATGTGTAGCAGAGCTTCCCTTTCTTTATGCTTGAAAATTATTCCACTGTATGAATGGAACCACCCTTTGCCTAGCCACTCATCATTCGATAGACCATGGGTTGCTCCCATTTTTTGAGGGGGTGGTGCACTTGGGAATAGTGCTGCCAAGAATATTGCTGTGTCTTTTTTCAAATCTTCTGGGTATAGACCTACGAGTGGACTTGACGGGTCTCTTCCTTCGCCGTGTGCCCTCATGTGCCCCGAAGTGATCAGAGCTTGAGAATTGGGCATCTATTGCTACCTCAGCTATGCTATTTGAGTCCTTCCTCCTTGGGACAAAGAAGAGCCTCAGAATAGCCATGTGTGCCCTGCCTATAAGCATGTTTCCCCAGGTACCAGAACCACACTGAGGTTTGGGGGTTGACTAAATCCCTTGGAAGGGGTTCTTGGCCTGAGAGTTCCAAACATGTGAGGGGCTGCTTCAGAGCTAAGTTCTTCCAGGTACTAACTACAGGTCCACAAATAGCTACGGATCCCACATTCAACTCTCCTTAGTACATATAACAAGCAGGGCCAAGAGTAATTGGCCTCTGTCTATGTTTCATTGTAAAACAGCAAGAATCCGGACCAAATGTAAGCTGATAACATATTTTCACCATCTTATCTGTGGCAGATTGATGTTGTATCACTGATGTTAGACAGGAATCTGTGAAATCAATTGTTAGCAGCAGCTAGCCAGATTGCTTCTCTGCTCTGGGCTGTTAAATCGGCTCCCAACTAGTCTTTGATGGAAGTGATCTCTAATTTTACATGAATTGATGGCAATAATTACCCAGACAGAATGGTTAACGCAGCTGACATGATTGTTAGTTACATTATATTTATAAGACAGAAGAACACAGTCAAAATGCTTGGTATAAACATAGAGCAGGATGTCTCTAGAGAAGGCTCATAAAATTTGGGGGAGAGAGAGCCAAGGGGGCCTGCTGCCTGATTCTGGTACCTTCCATTCAGAAGGAGCAGTGAGAAAGGTGCTGTGTGATTGGAATGGATGTGTTCACCCTTGTTGCTTTCCCAGACACACAACTGTCCTCCTAGCCCTGACCTTATCAAACACGGCCTCCTCATGGTCTCCAGGGGGCTCAGGAGGAAGCTCCTGGCCCTCCCGCTTCAGACTAATGTTGAGTGAAGGCCCTGCAGGGGAAGGAGGTGGTTGTCTTATTACGATGACGACTCAGGGGTTGCTTTTCCAGGGCAAGTGTTTCATCACTACCAGAATGAAAGGGGGGATCTGATAAAGTGAGCGGTGCCTTAGGATGCTTCTTTTTGTTAAGATGCTCACATCCTGTCTTCGCTTCATGCTAAAGATTTCATAGAGCTGACTTAAAAACCAGTCTGAGTTGGAGCTGTGAAATGATGCTAAGGAGCTCAAGTTGACACTCCACTCTGGTAGCTGGGATTGCACCCTTTACCCTGCCTTGGCAGACTCCTTGGTGCATACAACTGGCAGGCCTGGGTGACGTGACACTTCTCTTTCTGTACTAAGTCTCTGGAATTGGACTTCCTATTCTCTCCCCTCCCCCAGCCATCCCCCTTCCAACCACACCCAGTTGTTTCTCTTGGGATCTCCTGTGAGTGTGAACAACTGAGCCATGTTAGGTAGAGGGAACTCACTCTCTAGTGTTGGAAGGCTTTTGGAGTGGGATTGGCGAGATGCAAGGTGGGAGCAAGCAGATCATGGAAGCCTCCTCCAGACGCTGCTTCTTCTCAGGAATTTTGTCTGCCACCTCTGTTGGCTTTAACAGGAACAACAACAAAAAGGACAGAGAGCATGAAATACTTTGTACTTTCAGACATTAAAAATAGCAAAAAAACCCCAAACCCAACCCCATCACATTTAAAACAATCATCACGGTAGACTCTCTTCCCTCCCTTCTTGATTTCTAGATGGGGAGGGGAACTAAAACTTGCATCTTTGATTGGTCAGAAGTGGCCCTCTGCCTCCCCTGGCCTAATCTTCAGGAGGAGCTGGTCGTCGGAGAGAGCTGAGCTGGGATGGGAAACTCTACTTAGAGAGCTGGCGGCAAAGGAACCTCCTAACCCTAATATAGGGGGTCCACCATTTTCAGACCTTTCTCTCATCAGCAGCACCCCCTCCTCCCTGCAATGAGGAGTTCGTAACTAACATTGCCACTCATGCCACACATCCTGTTCCAGCAGCATGGGGAAGGTTGGTGACCACCGGTTAGTTACACAATCATCAACGTGCCAGGAACTTAACTCTGGGCAGGGTATGCTTCTGGCCCTTTGTGTGGCTCATCCTGTGGGTACCCTTTCCCCACTGATGGCACCCTTGTCATCACAAAGCCATGAGCTGAACTGTGAGAAAGTAAATGTTCTTTAAAGCCACTCATGTGGGGCTCTTCTGTTAGTCACACGAGGTAAGACACCAAGGAGGAGGGAGCTTTCTTCATAATCTTGCCCACTTGTCGGCATCTCTCTTGGGCCTTCCCAGATGCTCAATGCCATTGCACACCCTAAACCTTCCCAGCCTTTCCTCCCTGGTCAGGTGAGAGTGTGCATTCCCCACCCCAGGGAAGGCACTGTGGCTGTCACCATGGCCTCCGTCACAAGAAGACTCAAGATCAAGCTAGCCAGCTGCCAGCCACTGCTCAAGATCACTTGGCAGGCCTCTTAGGGCTGCTTACCTTGTGCTTACGTTTGCCTTTCGGGGCAGGTTTTTCTGAAGTTGCACTCTGACGCTTAGGTTTTGAGACTGGCTCCTTGTGGTCTGGCTTGGCAGGCACAGCTTGGGGCAAGTTGTGACCAGGCACCCTAGAGAGTAAGTCAAGATTGATCTTCACCCAGAGATTTTTCAGATTCTCGTGATGTCTAAGAGGGGACAGCAGCTCAGTATGCAGGGTCGGCGGGGGTGAAAAGGTTGGCTCTTCCATCATGATGATGTTGTTGGTGGTGGTATTGACGTTCACGTTGGCACCACAGACGTCCTTGGATTTGGCACCATTTCCCCCAGGGGTAATAAAAGGCGGCAGGGCTTTGATCTGCAGGGTCTCTTCCTGGTCTGTGTTGGAATCAGATGTGGACGAATCTGTTTCAATGAATTCCCGGGACTTGGGCACTATCTTTCCAGGCCCTCTGTATTTCTTCTTCTCAGCAACCAAGGGGATGCTAGGCCTGGGCTCTTTCCTTGGCACAGGTTTGTGGGCACTGGCTTTGTTGCGGCCTCTTGGCGGATCAGGAAGCTCCATGCTTTCTTTTTCTTTGGGAATGTTGCTGGTAATATTTGGTTTGGGCCAGGGAAAGTCCTCGAAGCTAGTGTTCTTGTCGACCCTTTTGGGCTGCTTTTTCCCAATTGTCTTCTGAGAGGCTGTCTCCACGGTTGTGGGCAATTTATGTTTCAAAGCTTTTGTTTCCGGAGCCTTCGGGGTGGGTCGTGGACGGGCTTTCTCTCGAATAAGGCTGAGGAGAGGCGCTTCTTTGGGTTCAGCCAAGACAGGGCTGGGGTTTGGCTTGTCCTTGATCTGGACTTCCACTGGCTGGCTGACTGGAGGAGGCAGACAAATCGTCTCTGTAGGTGTTTCATTTTGGCCGCAAATAAATGATTTGTTCTGAGAGGTGACTTTGTTAAGCCATTTATCCAGCTGCCACTTGTTGGTGGAAGGTGGCTCAGGCTACACATCGAAAATGAAGCAAGAGTTAATTAACATTCGCAGGACACTATTTGCTAATAAAAGCTCTGGATGTTCAGGGACAACACATCCCCTCCCTTTACTCTCCACTGCACATGAATCAAATGACCCAGACTGCCAGAAACTGCAGAAACCCACCTCAGTCTATTGATTTGAACTCATTTCCACTCCTCCTCTAACCAAAGAGTAGGCAAAAGAGGCCTGGCAGGGAATCCCGAGCCTCTAATCCTCGGGGCGGACTCCTTACCCACCTTCTCCGCAGGAGGCAGAGGGACTGGTCTCAAAGGCTGAAAGGCAGTGCCAGCCCTCCCTCCCCTACACTCTGACCCACTGCCAGCAGAGTGGGACCCCATGGTGCTCTTAACAAAGGATGGAAAAGACTGGGTTTCTCCCACTTTCCTCAGAGTGGGGTAACACCCAATTTATGGAGACGAGATGTGCCCGCATGTATTAGTACACAAATCAGGTGCTCGGTTTCTAAAGGGAAATTTTTCCCATTGAACTAACACAATCGTCATTTTTACTACAACTGATCTTTTGAAAATCATCAGCTCAGGCTCATGGTAACAGACCTGGAGATAGTGATGAATTTTTAAAACAATCCATTAGCCGGGATTCCCATCTATTCAGGACATTGGCAGGTCAGAGGCAACAAAACAAAACAAAAACAAAACTGTGGTGGCTACTACTGTGGCCAGGGGGGTCCTGGTCAGAGAGGTCCTGGGATTTTGGTCACCTGCTCAGGTAGCGCACTGACCTGTGTGCCTGTGAGAACATGCCGGAAGTTCTTACTGTACCTCTCAGAACTCCAGTTTTTCTCTGTAAGCTGGAATGGTACTCCCAAGTACCTCAGGGGACTTGTTATGAGGGTTCAAAAGGTTCTAACTCTGGCAAACACTGCTCTCCTGACTACTAGATAAAGAGCAGGATTGTGGGAGAAGCTGGCTAGACTATAGTCGGCAAACTGCGGCTCGCGAGCCATTATGCGGCTCTTTCAGGGTGAAGCTGTGGCTCTGAAGTAACATTGGAAACACTTGAAGGTTATTATTTCAGAACACATTGATTTCATTTGGTTGGAAAACATATTTAAAACTATTGAGTGAACTTAAAGTTGTTAAGAGGGACAGGATGGGCTCATTTTTCTGAAGAGTTTGCCGGCCCCTGGCCTAGACATTCCTTAACAGCTGCTCTTCTCTGTGCCTGAAATGGTCAAAGCCTGGAAGCTGGCTTGTCATCGCCACCAGAGTCACGCCCTTTGAGTTGCCGAATGATCAGGCTGGAGAAAACACAAATGATGAGCTTTGTCTAGTACCAGGCCCGCAACTCCTGTCTCATGAGTGTTTCCTATTATAAATAGTGGAGTTTTAGGGTGTTGTCAAGGGACAGGGTGCTCAGCTGTTAACCAAGTTTGGCAGTTCAGGTCCACCCAGAGGGAAGAAAAGCCTAACAATTCCTTCTCTGAAAATCCACAGCTGAAACCCCAACAGCACACAATTCTTCCCTGTCTCCCTGTGAATTGCATCTCATTTGATAAGAACTCGTGTGAAGATTAGTCATAATGGCAATAGGGCTATGCTATCGTCTGTGACGCTTCACATGACTGAGCAATTGATGTTCTAGCTCAGAGGACAGGAGAAGGCAAAATCTTTCCTTTCTCGCCTTATGATATGACCATTTGTGTGGGCTGGGTTAAACGTTTTTGTGAATTATTGTGAAACACATTTGAAGGATGCAATTATAAACACACAAATCTGACCTCTCAAACATAGCAATGTCTCTTTAAGGGAAGCCATACCTCCCGGGTGTTCTGTATCCAGAAGGACATCGGTGCTTCACCACAGAGCAGTGGTTCTCAACTTCAACTTCATTGGGGCGTCAGAAAACCCTTTCACAAAGGGTCACACCCAATTCATCACAGTAGCAAAATGACAGTGATAAAATAGCAACGGAAATAATGTTATGGCTGGGGGTCACCACTACATGAGGAACTGTATAAAAGGATCGCAGCATTAGGAAGGTTGAGAACCACTGAACTAGAGTAAAGGGTGTGGCGGCTCTAGGGACAGCCAGTGATGGTGTTTTCAAAAGAGATGCTGCCAGCACCATTGGGACAATTGACCATTTCACTTTGACAGCTGAGGAAGTTTGAGGTTCAGAATAGTTCAGTGACTTGGCCGGGTCACAGAACAAGAAGTGGATGTATGCTGGGAGCGTGGGGAAGACTGTCAAATACTGAAAGACATTTTTGATGCTAAAAAAATTAATATTGTGTTGAAAGTGAGTTTGTATGTCTATGTGTATTGGGGGTTATTGTGTACTCAAAATATAGGTTGAAATCCTAACCCCTATAATACCTACGGCAATGTCATAAAATGTGATGGTCTTCCCTAGTGCCTTCTAAAGTTAGATTAATGAGATCATAGCAGTGTAGGAGACATTGTAAAAGGAATCACTTCTAAATTTTATAAAAGAGCAAACAGGTACCATATGAAGACATGAGCACAGGAATGAGAGAAAGTCGCGACCACGTGAACATGGTCCGAGCTACAGAGTCAGAAGGTGTCCACAGGAAGGGAGGGCTCTCCCTTAGAATCCCTGCCCTGAATTTGAACTTTGGACCTTTTGGACTGTGAAGGGGGAAAAAAAATCTTCTCTTTAAAGTCATTGCCTGGTGGTTTTTCTGTTCCTGTAGCTCTAGATAAGGAAGACTCAGGAGACAGATCCTGGCTGGGGCCGCACCCACCTCTGGTGTGGCCACACGAGGGGCCTCATTGGCTTCGCTGTCAGTGGTGCTGCTTTCTGTGTCTGAGTCAGACTCAGAGCTGCTCTCTGAGTCGCTGGAGCTTCCGGATCCTCCATTGGCTTGTACTGTGGGTGGGGGCGGGGATGTGGCCACCAGTAGGCTGAAAGAAAACACATGATTCATGGCTTTGTTTACTATCAAATTAGAGTGAGACGAGATCAGTTATCATGTGCTCACTAGGGTCCTGTGATCAGTGGGCGAGGCAGGTGGGCTTCACCAGTCCTATGGATCAGGAGCTCCAGGGACCTGCCAAGTGGCAAAGGTTTGATCAGAATCTGGGCCGGTTGTGGCCAAGTCAGTGGCCCCTGAATTGCATCACTGGCCTGAGTTCCCAGGAAAGTCTGGCTTCCTCACTCCAGGTGGACACTGCCAGTCAAGCTTGCCCACCTCTTGCAGACACCGAGACAGAGCCTTCATTTTTCAATGGTTCCATTTGGGATTTCCATTTTGACAAAGATATTTCAGTACAGTACAGCCCTGTCACTATGTAATGGCAAGCACAGCCTCTCATCTCATCAGAGGAAGCTGAATTCCAGAGAAGGGGTGAACCTCACCTCTACATCCAAGCTAGAATTTGGGCCTTCTAGCTCCCCCTCATACCCCGGGTTCAGCCACATGGTGACTAGGTTCAAGCCTCGCTAGCTGTTTGCTTGGTGTATAAATAGGGAATAAGGAGATACAATTTTCCATCATACTTAGAATAAAACCCATATACCATATATAAGTATTTAAAATATTTTTATGGTGACTTACGTGAAAATTCACAGAGTAAATCAAGTTTTAATTCAGCACATCAACCCTATATACTTGTGTATAAGGAGTGTTTTTCAGCATATTTGAAATGCAGGTTTTTTTTGGTAAGATTCGATGCCTCTGCTGATATTAGGGTCAGCTTGAGTATGTATGGTACATTGTTTCATGTCATTGATTGCAATCTCCCTCCCTCCTGTGTTTCCTGTCTCCATTAATCCTTCCCTCCAAAGTCTTCCAAACTTGGTCCTTGGGTCAGTGTTCTCCTTTGAGCGCAAGTGATTGAATATTCTAAGGGGTGTGTGTGTGTGTGTGTGTGTGTGTGTGTGTGACTAGTGTCACTGTTTTCCTTATAGACCTGTTTATTGTTTGACTGAAAATGAGCCACTGGTAGGAGTTCAGAAGCAGACCTGAAATGCGACCTAATGGCCATGATCTCAGGGGTTCTACCAGACTATCTGACTAGTAAACCTGTCTGGTCTGTTTTGCCATTATCATTTTGGTAAATTCTTTTAGACCACAATGGATCACCATCTCTCATATTTTATGTTGGCTTTGACCAGGCAAAGTCTTTGAAAGTGGACTCCATTTGCTACTCTGCCTTCATCAATAATTGATAGACCCTCCACACCAGCAATTCCTCTACTAGGCACACTACCTTTCTGTCCTTTGGATTAGGTTTTGTTTTTCTTCCTTAAAATGGAGCTCTAAAGTTTTGAGAGAACAGAGTAAACCTTACCCCCAAACAAGGCCCCAAGAAATACTCATGGGAATACTCATTAGAATGTTTTCAGACAGCTGAAGAAGCACTGGACACACTCACATATCTATGCCAGGAAATTTGAAAGACAGCTTTTTGGCCAACTTAACTGGAAGAGATCCATATTTGTGCCCATTCCAAAGAAAGATGACCCAACAGAATGCCCCAATTATACATAACACACAAGTAAATTTTACTCAAGTTCATTCATCAATGTTTGCAGTATTATATTGACAGGGAACTTGCAAAAGTTCATACTTGATTCAGAAGAGAATGTGGAACAAGGGCAATCATTGCTGTTATCAGATGGATCTTGGCTCAAAGAAGAGAAAGGCCACAAATATATTTACTTGTGTTTCATTAACTATGCAAAGCCACTTGACTGTGTGGACCATAATAAACTGAAGATAAGAGAAGAATAGGGATTCTGAAACACTTCAATAAGCTTCAAGAGGCAGTTGTGTGAACAGAACAAGGGCTAATACTACATCATCTGTGTGTCAAGGTTGTAGCCTCTCACCATACTTGTTCGATCTATATGCTGAGCAAATCATCAGAGAAGCTGGATTATATGAAGGATATGTAGTCTCAGGAGGAGAGGAAGACTTATTAAAAACCTGTGGTATGCAAATGACACAACCTTGTTTGTTGAACGTGAAGACGACTTGAAGCACCTGCTAATAACCTTGTTTGTTGAACGTGAAGAGGACTTGAAGCACCTGCTAGTGAAGATCAAGGATTATAGCCTTCAGTATGGATTACAACACAATGTAAGGGAGACCCAAATCTGAGCAACTGGACCCAGAGGTAACGTGATCAATGGGAAAAGGTTGAAGTTTTCAAGGAGTTTGTCCTGCTTGGATCCACAATCAGTGCTCATGGAAGCAACAGGTAAGAGATCAAAAGATGCGTTACATTAGGTAAATCTGCACAAGACTGCTCACAGAATCGAAAAACAACGATGCGACTTTGAGGATTAAGTTAGGCCAGATTCAAGACAGGATGTTTCCCGTTGCTTCATGCGCATGTGAAAGTGGCACACTGAATAAGGAAGCCTGAAGAATGGATGCTTTTGAATTGTGGTGCTAGAGAAGAAAATACTTTACAAATTCCATGGACTGCTAGAAGGACAAACTGATCTGTCTTGAAAGAAGTAAGGCCAGAGTACTCCTTAGAGGCAAGGATAACAATGTTTCCCCTTCCATACTTTGGAAATGTCAAAAAACTGGTCGCCAAAGAAGTACATCATGCCTGGGAAAATGGAAGGGCAGCAAAAAAGAGTAAGCCCCTGAAGAAGGTGGATTGACACAGTGACTGCATCAATGGGCTCAGGCACAGGAACAATTGCGAAAAGGACTTGGGACTGGGCGGGGCTTTGTTTCTTAGAGTTGCTAAGGGTTGGAACCGACCCAATGGCATCAAACAACATTAACAACCTTTTGGGGGGCTTATATTTTCCTTTGTCTCTTCAGCTCATTTCCTACTCTGGGGACCAGCTTGGCTTGGCGTGAGGGTTGGGTACTAAACCTCTCTTCTTTGAAGACCTTTGGTGCCTTGATTTTTCTCACATTCAACATACCTGACTCTGGAAGTCACCTACTTCCATGTTCTCACTCCAAATTGGAGAAAGAGGGAACCTGTGTCCCCTCCCCATTTCTGGAAGCATAGACTGTTGCTAGTTACCTGAACCACAGTTTATGTCTCCAGCCCATTCCCTACTCGAGTCTGTTCTCCAACACCACAGCTGTCTGCCACTGAGCTCTAGCCATGCTTTGCTGTATAGCTGGTCTGGGCTCTGTGCCAGCCCCCTATTAGGCACAGAGTCTTTTCATTCCTTGGGTCTTCCATCCGAAACACATTTTCCTTTAATATTCCAGCTAGGCATTTTCTTTCATTTAGAGGAAGGTCCGTTTAGAATATTATCTGCTAAGTAAATGGTCATGCACGCCTCTGCCACCTACACCAAGGGAATTAAGGGGAGCACAGAGAAGTAACAAGGGACTTATGACTTATTAATAACGTGTGTGTGTGTGTGTGTGTGTGTGTGTGTGAGAGAGAGAGAGAGAGAGAGAGAGAGAGAGAGAGAGAGAGAGAAGAAGGAGATATACAACTCAGTGTTCTTATTCCTCTGTGTTCGCTTGCAACCCTCCTTTTTGGCAGTGCTGTAGTAAGGGATTGGGACAGTTCCCAGCAAGGTCAGTAATTCAAACCCCCAGGTGCTTCACTGCAGAAAACCAAGGCTTTCCATCCCTGTAGATAATTACCATCTCTGAAACCCACCAGGCAGTTCTAGCCTCTTCTATACGGTCACTATGGGTCAAAATTGACTCACTGGCAAAGAGTTTGTTTTGGAAGGACTTTATATGGATACAATCCATATATATATATATGGGATATATATATATATATATATATATATATATATATATATATATATATAATCTTCAAACACACAGTCACCGAGTCAACTCCAGCTCATAATCGATTCTGTGTAGGATTTTCAAGACTGTACATCTTTAACAGAACAAACAGCCTCATTCTTCTTGAAGCAGCTGTCGATTCAGACTCCCTATCTTGCAGTTAACAGCCCATGGCACCACCAGAGTGCCTCATAGCTATGTCAAAGCACCCTCTAAATCTAAACACTTGTTTTTCAAGTTGCCTAGTCATTAACCTAAGCTAACTTGGTTTGAATTCTATACAGTAACATTTCAATACACAACATAAACTATCTGCAATATTGAGAAGAAGGTGGTTTGAGGAATGAGATTGATGTGCCACCCATGTTTATGGTCTGCAAGGCAAAAGTTTTCCATCATAATCTCATCCTAAGTTTTCAAAACTCCATTGACTTTTTGAATATTTCTGGATAGATTCCTGTTTCTTATGCATTATTGAATAACTTTGGAGCAACTTCTGTATGAAATAAAATAATCACAAGAGTTATTCACCCCCAAATCAAATGTAGTTATATCATTTTAAATTAGAAATTTCCATCGACCAAAGTCAACTTATTTTTAGGCTCCATCAAAGTAAATGCTTTATGAACTTAGTGGTAAATTTAGTGTGTGGGTGTATCCAAAGCCCTTGGAAGATAAATGCATATTCTGATATTCAGATTTTTAAAATAAAACACTATGGAATAATATCATGTCTATGTATAATATTCATGTGAGGTCTAGGGACTCCTTCTTTAATATAACTAATTAACATTACTATAATAATGGTAGCAACAGTCACAATGAGAAAGCGAAATACAGATTTTAAGTAAATACATGGTATTTATTTTGGTCAGGTTTTGTCACTAAATGAGATTTTGTCTCAGAAATTAAAAAAAATCATAGCACTTTTTCCATTTCAGAATTGTGGTTAAAAGATTGTGGATTTGTATAAAAACCATACATAAATGTTGAGGATAGTTGCATTTATAAAGAAATGTAGGTACAGATGTAGATATAGGTACATAGACGTAAGAGATAAAGATGATTTCAAACCTAACAACAATCATGATGGACATCTGGTGAGATGTGACTGGAGATGGCTTAATCTCGTGAGGTGTCCTCAGCCAGGACCCCATGCACAGTCAACATTGATGATGACTACTTACAGGAAATAGTACACCAGCTGTCATACTCCTTCGCTTTCAACACCGATGGACAGAGATACCGGGGGAGAAATGGACTTGACTTCAGAGAGATGAGCATGAACACTCAGATTGGGGGCCAATGATGTCAACGTCTTAGGGAGAAATTGTTGCACTCTGGCCAGTTTCACAGCTGGAAACAGCACGAGCCAGTTTTTTAAATTGGCAGTTGTTTCAAATGGAAACAAAATTCCTCTTCCCAGAACCTCTTTGGGCCTTTACTCCTCATTTGCTCTTCACGAGGTTGTTGGAAAATCTGGCTGCACCTAGCCGGCTGAGCAATGCCTATGTCCTGTTCCTTTGAGTTTGGAACTCATTGCCTATGGGCCCACCAAGCACCCAGTGGATTTGCTTCAAGGGACAAGAAAATGAGGATGAACCTGAAACATTGCCTTCACAACTAGCAGGGACAGCAATCTCAGAACCACTGTCCTGTAGCCACAATCCTATCTAGACCCCAATGTGGAACTGTCTGTTGTTTGATGGTGATGCAACAGAGCATAAAATGTCTGCTATTTTTATCATTTTTATATGCACCATTCTGTGACATTAAATTGGATTCACCACATTTTTCAACTATTAGCAGTATTTATTTCCAACACTTTTCTTCACTCCAAACAGATACTTCGTACCCCACCCCTTTGGCAGTAGCTCTCTATTTCTTTCCCTTTTAGTTTCCGTTAACTACTAATGCACCATAGTCTCTACTCATTTGCTAATTTGAGATATTTTATCTAAGGGAGATAATACAATGTCCATCTGTGTCATCCTTTATGGCTAATTAATGATCCACTGGAGGTATGAGCCACTTTAAAGTTATCCATTCATCCGATGATGTAGACACGTAGGCTGTACTGTGAAACTTTTAAGTTAACAAATCATAATATTTCACCTTCAGCTCTCCACTGAAATCTGTTTGCTGTTCATCTAGTTAAATCATCACTTCTGCTACATTTATTTTCATAGACCACTAATTTATTTTTGAAATGTATATTAAAGTGGCTATGAGTGAAGCTAACTCATGCAATACTTGATTTTGTCTAGGAGATGAAAGACTAATGTGCAATTTGCACATTCTTCATTCACCAGGATGGCATTAAAATGATTTCCCACACACCATTTACTCTCATATTTTAATCAACTGCTTTTAAAAAGAATGCTAGTGGTTACAACAAAGATAATGTATGATGCTAAAACTCATTAACACTTAATATATTAAACCATCCACTCTATACTTTGTAAATATTAAGAATGCACTCAGTGACTTCATTCCTAACTTCTCAAAGGACCTACGTTTATAACAACTTCAACATCCACTGCTCACATCTTTTCAAATAGTGGATCTTCCTATTTATAGCACATGGAACAGTTTCAACTGATTGGAGAAAGCTTCATTAAAATTCCAATCCTCTTCATTCATGGATTGGCCATTCTGCTCAATAATGTGGGGAGGGGGGGTGTATTAGAAAACTGATCTGAAAGCCATGACTTGGATTTAGCAATTGGGCTGAGGAAAGGATATCAAAGTCCAGACTAGTGGAAGAGAAATTTGAAAGGCCTGTAAGGTTCCTCTTCCAGACAGGACTGACCCTGGTGCAGAAGGCTGGAGAGGAAAAGGTGGGTTTTAAGAGGACGCCTTGCTATCCTATTCTCTAGAAATGACAGTCTCTTGGTGTTCATTTTGATCAGGACTTTTTTCAGTCACAAAGAGATCAATGTACAATGCTGTAACCAGCATAACTCATGGTGATCGAGTCAGCACTGACAGTGATGCCCTTGTGGGTTTCTGAGACAGGAGTAGAAAACACAGTCTTTCTCTTAGTTTTGAACTGCAGATCATGTGATTCTGGCCCCATGCATAATCCCTACGGCACCAGGACATAGAGGACTGCATCTTAGAGGAAAATCTACATGCTATCTTGAGAAAATGATGATTACTTTTCTGGAGAAGACAGCGTCAATGGGTGATTTCACACGAGGTCCTCATTGAAAACACCACCACTGGGTTTTACTCTCACTTAGAGTGAACCTATAGGGCAGGGTAGAACTGCTCCTGGGGTTGCTGAGGCTATGAACTCTTTAATCTTCCCCTTTCTACCACTGACTAGTCAGTCGTTTCAAATGACTGGACTTGAAAAGCAGTACTCCTCACATGATAAGAAATTTCAAAAATAAGTTTGTCTCCCGTGTTGAAAAGTGAGTGGACTTGCTGTCAGTAGCTTCAGAGGCCCAAAGTAAGACCAACAAGTTAGATACAGACAAGGAGAGTTTACTGCAACATTAGGAAGAACTTCAAGTGAGCGTCCCAATCTTAGGTGACCAAATAACCAATTATTTAGATTGCAGTAGAGGGACTCTGATTGTGGGTCTGAGATGGTGGGATGCCTTCCAACTCATGGAGGATAATTCTGAAGAAACGGAGTTGTCAACCTTGGAGAAAACATAGGAGTCACGTGCACTATCCAATCTGTCGCTGAGGGTCAGTTTGTTAGGACCTGCTCTTGACAACACTTTTGTCAATCATTGTCAAAACCACTGTACGAGCCCTGGAGGCTTCAAACAGCATTGCTCCTGGACTGTTCTCTGAATCACACTTTTCGCTAATTCAGATGAATAGCCCCCAGTAAGCCAAACATGTGCATGAGCACGGTCTGATTCTTCTCCTCATTTAACAGTAGAATTCTTTCTCTGGAGCTAAACAAGGATGATAAAACGACCATTCTGCTCAATCAAGCTGTGTGGGTATCAAAAAAAAAAAAAGGTTCCAGCATGGCTAATGGCTTTGTAGTACGAACTATGCAAGGGAAGGATTCCTCATGCAAGCCCTTTTGATCTTGGCCTGGAACTTGCCAAAGATATGTGGACCACATATTGTGTTTGATGGAAGTCTTTACTAAATTCTCCCTCTTAAAAAAATTGCTCTTGTATAAATTTCATCCATATTATTCTATTTCAGTTCTATAGGGATCGTTTGTCTAATAGATAATGTAACATGGTTTCATATTTGATTTGATTTCATAATTAAGTAGTCAAGTGATGACCCAAGGACAAAGGCATCAACAGTTAGACCACTAGAGACAAACATTCTGAGACCTGCACCTATGGCAGCTAAGGGGTATGGAAAATCCACTTTGCTCTGAGTGCTATCTTTGAAATCTTTTCTTTCCCTTCCCACAAAGTCATTTTGCCCACATGTTTAGCATACATGTTTTCAATGCACAATTGAGAAAAGATAAAAGCAAGTTGCTCCAGTGGAAACAAGGGTCGAAGGTAGATGGCTGGCATCGTGGCAGTTTACCCACCTTCCTGAGATGGTGCAGGACTAAGCAGTATTTCTTTCCCTTGTGCATGGGGCGGCCATGACTTAGGGGTCAACTCACAGCAACCACCCAAGCACGAGGGAGTAGGGTCGTAATCATACACAGCTCGCCAAGTGTCCTCCACCATGAAACTTCTAAATGGTGCAACCCACACTTCTGGTTTCAATTCCTCACCAACAAAAACATCTTCTGGCTCCAATTAGAACCTCTTGGGTCTGAAGAACATTTCTTCATTTCCACCATCCCGCCAACTCCCCATTGCACCGCTGGGTGGGTTCAAACATTCAACCTTTTGGTTAATAATCTATTGAAAACACTTTGCCTCCCACAGAGATCTTTCATCCTGTCCAGAATGACATCCTTTATTTCCTACTTGGCTAAATCTTAATCTTTCAAGTTCAGACTTCAGCAACACAAGGTCTTTGCTACTTCAGTTTTCACAAGAAAGTGTTCTCTTCTGATGATAAATGGGTCCAGAAATCCTCCCACTCTCTTCTGATTTCTTTTCATTAATGATAATCACCATGTACTGCTTAATCATTCTTGAAATTCTTTCATTGTGCTTGTTGATTGTCTAGCTAAGTTGTAAGTTCCTTGAGGTCAGGGGCAAGATTGTATTGTTATTATTTTTGTGTATTTCAAGGTGATTAACTAACATGAGAGCTTGGATTGAAATTTCTTGTTATGACAAAATATTCCCAACAGCCTTGTGATGAATAGACAGGCAGCACAAACAAAGTCTGCTGGTGTAGAATAGTACGTAACTATGACATGTTTATGTAGGAGCGACTCTCAGCAGAAGTCTGTATTTAAGACAGCTGACTCACCTCAAAAACATCTTAAAACAGAAGTTAGGGTAAGGAAAATAATAAGGCCAACAGTCTGTCTAGGTTTTTGATGGATTTGAACCCTTACAGCTGGTTTTATGGATGCTGGTCCATCGCAGAGCCAGACTCTTTCTTCAGCTTCAGTTCCAATGACAAGATACAATTCATTTGGCTGGCTATTTTTTAATGTAATTGATACTTAGAGCAACAGGAGTTGCAGAGTGTGCATACACGCATGGACATGAGAAATAAATGGCGTGATGCTTATTGCAAGTGAGTGCTACAGAGAGACCATCACCCCCACCTCCTATTTAAATTAAAAGAGTGATTCAGCACTTCTGATTTGTACGCAATGTGAGCTACCCTCGCCACATAATTTGGATACATTAACCACAACTCAGTCTACACAGTCCCTGATAGTAACTCCCTTTTTAGTATATGATTTTTCCAGCACCAAAATTAATTTCCTCATGGACGAAAAAATATTCAGTACATTTGGAATTTAAAATGAGGTTGAATGACTTTCACAAAAGAGAGCTAATTCTCCTATCCCACATGCATTGCTAATTATCACACACGCACATTAAGAACAAGAAGGTGTTCTCTTCTGATGATAGATGGGCCTGAAAATCCTCCCCAGCATTTACTATAAATCACAACAACCATTAATAAGTAGGCAGGAGAAAACCGACAGTTTCTACAAGGATTCACTGCCATTCTTTGCCTTAGATGATCATTGTCAGATTTAAAGCTAACATCTTAAATCTTCTGCAGAAGCCCTGTAAGTCAAAAAGCCCAGCTATTTTAAACAGAATTTCCTATGCCTGTTATTTTGAATGACAGCAAAAGAAATACAGGATCCTTAATCTGATAACGCTATTGGCCTTTAAATCTTGCCTTCCAGCTATGATTTGCCTTCTCACCAATGGTAAATTAAAGAAGGTCAAGTACAAATGCGAGCAGAGGGGACCATGCTTTCTTGAGAGAGCTTGCTTGATCTGGCATCCAAGTTGCTTTTGACACCAAGAAGAAATGCCCATGGCCACCGGTAATAAGGCAGCCAAGCAGAATCACCTTCTGTGACTTTGACTCTTGCATGATAGAGGTTAGAGGTGAATCTAGATCAATAGCAATTCTTGTATTACACAGGAACACAGAGTCACTTAAAAGCCAAGGTAGAAAAGGTAGACGCAAACGTAGGCAGTCACCCAAGAACTAGCATTATGTGCAACACTGATAAATGGGTGAGTGGTAATACAATCAGTGTTTTTTACTTTGTTATTAATTTGCAGAGGAAGATGGGAAATTTTGCAACTCTAAAGACGGTAGAATTTAGAATTAAAACAAACAATGATCAACAGAAATTATAGGCAATTAAAATACTTTCTAAAACCAACCAAAACCTTAAAAATCCACTGCTATCAACGTCATTTTCATGCAGTAACTCTATAAGGCAGAGTAGGCATAAAATAGATAAAATGACTCTAAGCCTTTATGGAAGCCGACTGCCTCATTTTTTCTCATGTGGAAAAAGGCTGATGGGTTTGAACCACTAACGAGGTGCACAGCCCAATGCTTAAATTCACTATATCAACAGGGATCTTTATACATCAATAGCAAATCACAAAATGCCAGTTTTATTATAATATTGCTATTAGCTGGTTCCAGTTAGTAAGATTGACTTTGGTCATCTATGTTAACCATTCATCATTTAATAAAGATAACAGTATTGTTGGTAGATGTTTACATCCATCACCATCTGGGTTGTGTTCCACAAGCATAATGTATGTCAATCCCTAGTCATGAAACTCAGAATCTTACTCAGGTTCTCATTCTAGACACAAAGCTTAGTGCCATGAGTTCAGTCTCAAAGAACTGTAATGGTGCTTATTGCTCTGTTGGACATGGCTCATTAAATATCCGAGGATAATGTCTTGTCTTTCCTTTATCCGTAGAACTTATGAAAAGTGACAGGCTTACTGTTCATGGTGGGAGAGTGACCTATTCCAGGTGTGGGAGTCATGGTTTGTGTAGAATTGAACCGCTCTTCTAATATATGTGATATCTTTGACGTTTTCAGTTATTTCTTGTCAAGAAAACAGCATGAAAAAAAACACGAGTTATTCTTCTCTTGGCTCTGTTTCCCTGCCGCCTTCATGTCCTCCTCCTTCCTTCTACTACTCCTTTCTTTCTGGGATTTTACTTGTAAAATAGCTTCATTGTTCAACATAAATACTGTTCATGTTTCTTTATTTCTGGGATTTCCAGTATGTATTCATTTTGAATAAATTCAATTACTATAAAGAGAGGGTTTTTATTTGGTTTGATTTTTATTCTCAATCCTCTTCTAAATATCTTGCATGCTGATAATAGGACAACATTATCCAAAAATAATAACACAAGTTAAATAGTTAAAAGATTTAAATATCTGTAATTCAGAATAGTTCTTAGTTCACCCCATTGTTGATGAACAAGAGGAAAAAAAATCCCTAAGCTCCTATAATTTGCATATTACTAATTTCGTTCTAGAAAGTCAAGAAAGGGCATGGTGTTGAGTGCAGCAGAAAGAGATTGTCATCAATGTTTTCCTTGCTGGGATCTTTCTTTAGCACATTAATTGTGGTACCCAACTGTATACGGATCTGCAAGAGGAAACCCAAGTAACTCTTGTGCTGTGGTTTTACTTTACTTTAATAGGATGGTTTATACACTGTGCTTTATTCATTTACTGGTCTGATGGTTTTTATGAGCTGGGATTCGACATAGGTTCGTTTCTAGTATCGTGTTTTATAAAGATATGGTGAAGGTAATATAAGCCTAATACAATTATGATTATGTGCCATGCAAGACAATACTGTAAATATGAGGAGAGTCTGAAAAGCTGCTTAGCAAAATGATCTTAATATACCAGGCAGTGTGAAAATGGAAGAGGAATCTATAATGACAATGAAGATTAGCCATTTGCTCTCTAACCTTATTTACAAAAGCAATCAGAGGTATTCAGGTTGAGTTAATGACCCTGTCTCCAATTAATTCAATTGTCTACAAACAATACTGGTGCAGTGGCTGTCTCAAAGGCTGCCACACAGTCTCTGAGGGAATACATAAGACCCCATTAAAAGTGACAATAATAATGCATTTATTACTGAAACACTATTGTATTATCAAGAAAGTCTTCATGCGAAATCATGCTCCACTCTTTAACAGAAATTCAATTACTGAAATAATAAAAAGATGGTGTATTTGCCAAGTGCTATGACTGGAAGTTGGCTGCTTAGCTATCAGCGGTTGGTGGTTTTTGCAAATTTTTTTTTCTTCATAGACTATTTCTTTTGAATAAATGCCAGACTTTCTCCATACAAATTTTATGAACAAGTTGAAAAATGAAATTTGGAGCTTTTGAATCCAATTATGAGAGACATAACTAAATCTATTATTGAAAAAAAAATCCAGTGAGCCTTTCTGCTGTTGTTCGGAATGCTCTAGTAATTGAGGTAAGCACAGGTGCTGCTCATTATGGACCATTGTGCACCATCTGCATTCTGGGAACTGTGGGATTCAGATGGCTTAGACTCTGTTTGTGTGAATAACAAACAGGCCTGATTCTGCGCTTGTTTGTACAAGCTTGTACACAGCTCATTTGGGACTTAGAAGACACCTGCTTACCCTTTTGAAGCCAAAACAGTATCATTTAGGTTCTGGCTATCCTTTCCATGACATTTTTGCAAGAGCAACACATTTGGTGCTCTCCCTTCATCTCCATCATATCTTTCACTATGTCGGAACTTCTGCATATTCCTGCCTTTGAGGATAGGGGAAGAAGTCTCAGAAAGCTACTATAAGTTGGTCAATGGCGAGGGAAGACATAAGGCTAGGCAGGGAGGACACAGAGCTTTAACTTTCTATCTGTGGAAAGAGTTCCCTGACAAACCAGTTGTCGAAGGTGAACTAGGCATGTGATTTACTTGTGTTTGGGATAAGGGGAGTTATTTTTCTTTCTTCTGCTCTTTCTTCTGGGTCTTTCTAATGTCTAGCCCCATTATCTTTACACAAGTCATCTGTTAGAGATCATTACAATCCCAAATGCCTGTTTCTGCTCTTAGAATGCAAAGGAAAACCTCCTCGGAACTTCGGCCTCGTTGGCTCTCCCACAGAACTACAAGCCTAAGCAGCAACCAGCTCAGCAGCTATCCTGTGCATTTTTAACATAAAGATAGCATCATGCAGTTGATTCTCAGAGCTAGGACTAGCTTTAATTATTCAATGCCTTTACGTTTTTCATCATTTTACCAGAAGGTTTTTTCTGTTACAAAGATGACACCTAGGCATCATGGAATAAAGGACAGTCGTACCATTGCCTAGCAGGCAGCAGATCTCCTATACCCCATCCCTCATCTAGAACTCTTGGCCCCTGCAGGTGCAGCTCTCCTCCTCAACCCACATCTGAGGCAAGCACAGAGACTAACCACATCAAATTGTCTCTTTGTGCGTCCTTATGGTGGGCGTTGGGTTTCATGGGGTGT
Source organism: Nesogale talazaci (assembly GCA_004026705.1). Classification (NCBI taxonomy): domain Eukaryota; kingdom Metazoa; phylum Chordata; class Mammalia; order Afrosoricida; family Tenrecidae; genus Nesogale; species Nesogale talazaci. The sequence continues at coordinate 13,921 of PVJH01000097.1, read as the reverse complement.
GCAGGATTGGGGGAGGGAGTGTAAAGTGGAAGATGCAGAAACACATACATCAGATCAATGGAAGCAACTATGAATGAACACCCAGCTTCACCCATGTTGTATATATAACCTGGAATGCCACTCTCCCAGTTTAGCAGAGTCTAGTACCCCAAAGAAATGTCTAATGGTGATGACCAACAGTCAACCTGTGTTCATTCTCAAAGGCATGGTGACATATTACCCAGTGAAATGTTACCATGGTACTTTGTCACACTTCTACTTGCCTTCTCCATCGGGAAAACATATGGTCAGGACAATACTTCTTGAAGCCAATAAAAGTGGAGATCAGATATTACATATGACTAATATGTCTTGACAGTGCTCCACAGAAGGCAGATTGGAATCATACCTCTTCCCTTATCATTATCACAGAAAGTGCAAGGGAAAGCTCTGCAGGAATATAAATAATTTGGGAACCCTCATAGACAATATTCTACTGTTTCTCATTTGCACTTGAAACAAGCTGCCCTCCAGACCTTATGTACTTTTAAGATGTATCTGAAAGATACATGAAGAAGACTTCCAGCAAACCCCACCCTAAAAGAATGGTACATATTTAATGGAATTAGCTCTCTAGGCAAGAACATGTCAAAGAAAAGACGAAATATTAAAGTGAACGAGAGGTGCCCCTTCCCACAGCTTTCCTGCTTTGATAGGTATCTTCTGGGATGTCATTTACTGGAAAGTCTGATTTTAGAAAATGCAAAAAAAAAGAATGGAAAAAGGAAAACCTAAACAACAACAACAACAATAACAACAACAACAACAACAAAGCCGCCCTCTGGTATAACACTTGCTCTATTGTTGAAGGGAGTTGCTATTTTCACAGTTTTCTCTGAATTATGCTGTTGTCAGCCATGGGCCCTTGATGTTTGCCTTTATATCTGCCTTTTTATCATCTTTATGCAAAGTGCAGCACCCACGGGGAAATATTCAAATTACAGACAGCCGTCTGATGACCAGGACGAGCCAGGAACCTGCCGTTACTTGAGTTCTCATCTCCCTTCCAGTCTCTCTTGTTCTTCGGTGCAGTCAAGTCACTGCCAAGGCAGTAGTCACCCTATGGATAACAGAAGGAAACACTGCCTGGTCCTGCGCCGTCCGCCCCATCCTGGGGTTTGAGCTCACTGCTGTTGCCATTTTGGCAATACATCTCCTTTTGGAATGGCCTATTTTCTGCCTACTTCTACTAATGAAATTGTCCCATTCCATGGATTAATTCTTCCGGATGACATTTCCAAAGTATGTGAGACCAAGTGTAGCCATATTCCAGTGATAAGGACCATCCTAGCTGAGTATTCCTGCACAGGATTTTCATCTTTTTCATCAGCACTAGAATCCAAATGCATCAGCTCACTCCACTGGTCTTCCATATTCAGTATCCAACGCTCACCTGCATATGAGGTGATTGAACATACCATGGCTTGAGTTAGGCACACATTAATTCTCAAAGTGATATATCCTTGCTCTTCAACCTGGTAACGAAGTTTTGTGCAACGGATAAGCCCAATGCATAGGCCATTTGATTTCTTGACTGCTTCTGTGAATAGTGATTGTGGACCCAAATAAAAAGAAATCCTTGACAACTTCAATCATTTCCCCAGGTATCATGATGTTCTCTATTGGTGCCACTGTGAAGATTTGGGTGTTTCCCCCACTTAGTTAAAAAAGGCAACTTCACATGAAATTTCAGACCGCAGGAGTTGAGGGTGGGGCCTTGCTGAAACTTCAGGAAGGCCCTGGTACCAGGGCAGAGTCTGCACATGCCTATTGGAGTTGAGAGCACTAGCAGTAATATCTCCAAAACTAAGCTGTCAAGAGAGGAAATTGGAAGATGAAATTTTGAACTTAAAATTGTACAAGAGTGCCTGGATTTCTAAAAGTTTTCAAATGACAAAGCAATCATGTGTATTGTTAACCTCTTGTGATGGACTGAGTCACTCACCCCCACCTCAGCCCCACACACAAACCTGTGTGGTAAAATTTGAACCTATGTTTATCTTTCCATTTGTGAGTGGGTCCTCTTTTTTCTATTGATGCAGCAGGATTGGGGTAGGGTAAGCTTTAAATCAGTCTCTTGATTTTCAAAAAGAATATTTTATTGTGTTTTTGGTGAACGTTTCCACCGCAGTTTAGGTTCCCATCCAGTCATTTCTATACAAGGTGTTCAGTAACATGGGTGTCAGTCCTCTCGGTGGGCTCAGGTTGTCTGGTGTTCACTGATCTAGCTCCCCTGCTCTCTTGTCACTTCTTTGTATGAACATAATTGTTGACCATTTGGTAGCCTCTCTCTCCTGAGATATAAAACAGCACATGAAGCAAACAAGTGCAAATAGAAGGGAAGATCACACCACGTAACAATCCCTAAGGAGTGTAGCAATAGAAGCCAGTAAGATTCAAGGACCTTGTTCCCAGCGCTTACAGGGAAAACACACCTTCCCTTAGATTAAGCCAGTGCCCTGAATCTGGCCTTCTTGCCCCCTCAACTGTTCACAAAAGCCAGCCCCTTGTGCGATTTCTTCTAAAGCAGCATGAGATAACTAATGTGTCTCTCTACAATCTGCACTTAAGACATTATGAAGAGAATGATCTACTGATATAAATCTAATTTCAAATACGTTGTTTCTCTTTTCTGGCTTGGTGCCTAAATGTAATGACTATCGAGTTATTACGATGTAATGGATATAAACCTTCCTTTGTCTAAAGTGATTCACTGACATGACTGTTCACTGCTTTTGAGTTAATTCTGACTCCAAGGGAACCTAGAGTAGAACTGCTCCGATGCTGGGAATCTTTACAGGAACAGAAAGCTTGCTTCATAGTTGTCCCATGGACCAGCTGGTGCACTTGAACTGCTGATCTTGTGATTAACAGCCATTGTCATCCACAATCTATGGACCAATGACTCTAGGATTAGCACTTAATGCACCAAGTTCTTAATGTCTCCTGTCACCTGCTCGAGGTCTCACAGTAAGTAGACAGCTAGGAAGAGATCAGTCCATTTTGGTTTGTTTACCTGTGTATTCATTTTGCCCAAGATAGGTTGCAAAAGTTCTCATGTATTTTAGCATCCATGTGTGCATTTTCAGACCAATTCAATGGAGAATGAGTCTAGATTCTTTATAGATATGCTTTAATAAAACGATTTGCAACCTTCCATAATGCCATTGCCAATGAAAGATGAGGCGTTCTGCTCCTGTAAAGAATTGTAGTGACCATTAGAAGTGTGCTATGGTTACTAAATCTTCAGTTAATAGAAATAATGATGATGAAAGTAGCTGCTGTTTCTTAGGCTCATACCATGATGACCATTTGTATTGTGCTGACCACTTTTAAAAATTATTATTTTGTGATAGCCAGTGTTGATGAACCACCACTGAAACCACCCAGAAGCTCCCTCTGGTGCTCATTTTACAGGTCAGGAAACTGAGTTTTTAAAGGGTGAAGCATTTTGCCTTTAAAAGACTGTAACGTCACTGCTCTGTTACATGGAACTGAGTTGGGATTAATTCTCTCTCATCTGTCATTTCAATAATGCACCCACTACGATCATTTAAGTTTCTGGCTTTGTAAATCCCCAGCAGAATAGTGTTATCATGGACTTGTCTGTCTGTAGAGGGCCTTGGAGATTTACTAATCCACGTCTACACAGCCAGATGAGCATCCTGAGGTCAGTTAGCAGGATGCTCAGTGAACTCAAGGTCCTACACCTGAGTCAATCAGTCTCCTAATCTCCCATTTTGGCAAACTCACTTGTGGCCATTGTATGGTGGCGGTGTACCAGAGCTGACGTGAACAAGGTGGAGAGGTAAGTTCTTTTTACATAAAAAGAACCATCTATTTTATTTAGAAAGCTAGTCGTCAGCCACAAGCCAGGTATTTAACTAGTCTAGTAATCTAGTCGAAACAAACAAATCTGTCTCAAAAGAAGTACAGCCAGAATACACCTGAGAGTCAGATTACAGAAATCTGTGGTAGTGACCTGAGACCTATCATTATCGTAGCTCTGTAAGTGATTGGCATGCATATCCTAGTTGGCGATCCATTGGTTTGAGGGAGCTCAGCCTGGACTTTAATGCAGCACATCAAAGGAATGGCAAGGAGCAAGAGGGCAGGGGAGTATCAGTTAGGAGGGAAGATATAGTCCTAGGCATTCTGGACAGCCTCCCCCCAATGTTGTTGTTAGCAAGTTAGTGAACAGTTACTACCCTCCCAGTCTTTGTCTTGGAAGAAAGAAATACATTATTCCAAATATTTCCATTGGGTTTCATTGTTATCACATTGCTAAAATCACCATAACAAATCCTGCAGTTAATAAAGCCTCTCAAAGTGCCCAGGTTGACAATATTGAGATTATTTATGACATCTCCATTTCTTTCATTCATTCAACCCACTGGCAAACCTTGTCCACTCTCTCTTCAAAAGAGAGCCTGAAGCGAACAATTCCATGCCCACACACACAATCTTACCTGGATTATGACAAATGGGGCCCTATATGTTACAGATTCATAGGGTCATCTGTCACGGCGTTAAGTTCAGTCCCATCTCTCCTCTCCTTATAAGCCTGCAATGGCTCCCAACTCACTCTGGGTCGAAACTGAAATACTTAAAGTGACCTACCAGCCCTTGTCCAAGTTGAGTGCCACTGACATTTGCCCACCCAAACTCGCGTCCTTGCAGATTCCACTTCAGCTAAACCCTCTTAACTCTGCCCAGTGCACATCAGCATCATTCTCACCTCAGGGCCTTTTATGTGCAGTTGCCTTTGCTGGAGTAATGGCTCACTTCCTTTAAATGTTGGTCAAAATGCTAGTTCTTCAGTGTGGTGTTGGCCGGTAACCTTATTTAAAACTATGATTACCCCCATCCCTGTCTAGCATGATGCTCTCTGTTTCCCCCTAGAACCCTGACCATCCATGAATATTTTTTTCTCATGTCTATACTTGTGCCCAAACAAAATAACCCGATTGGTGCCCAACAAAACAATTGTGAGACTGGAGAAGGATCAAGTAGTGTGGCATTCTGTTGACCAGAGGGTGGCTACCAGGTGGAACCAACTCATTGGCACCAAACAACAGCAGTGATATTTATGCTGGGAATTGTCTGTTTCTAATATGTAGAATGTCAACTCCACTTCCCAGCTTTTGATCGGTTTTGTTTTCTCTTGTGCCACTGCCACCCGACAGACATTTGATACATATGCACACGTGAATTAATGAGAGGAAATGTGTGGTGGTTTTTTTCTGCTGGCAAAGTGGGTGAATTCGATGATGACTGACAGATTTGTCAGAAGTATTTTACTTCCTTGGGTTCTATTTGTCAAATCGAGGGTAACCTACCCAGACAGCCCGCTTTTTAACAATTTAACAATGCCCCACGATATTTTAAAATTAAAATAAATATATTACAATACTATTTTGGCATTCTATGAACATTTTTGTTGCTCCATATAGACTAAATTTTTAATCAAGACCCCACCCCCCCAGTCAATGGTGTCCTGCTTAAAATTTGGTCACTTTATCTAACAGGTAAAATTCCCAGGGACTCAAGAGACTAGGGCTTTTTTGCCAAGTTTATCAGTCATAGAATCTATCAATTTTATTATCATTAAAAAGAAGAAAGTCCATACATTTACTCTAATTCATTAATGCTTGCAAAGGTAGTAATGTAAAGGAAGCATTGAACCAATAGTTCAACAGTTCAAGTCCACTAGCCGCTCTGCTGGAGAAAAACGAGTCTGTCTGCACCTGTAGGGATTTACTAAGCCTTGGAAACACTATATACTTAAGTTCGTTATGCAGTGGAATAAAATCAATGGCTGTGGATGGGCTTCACAATGAGTCCTGGTAACACAGTTGTTCTGTGTTGGACTCCCAACCACCGTTAACCATTGACCCAGGTCAGTGATTTAAAGCTGTCAGCCTGTTTTTGAGAGAAAGATGCAGCTGTCGTTGCCCTTAAAGATTGATAGTCTTGGACACCCTAGGAGTCCTTCTACTCCGTCCTGCCAGGTTGTCATGAATCAGAATCAACTCAATGGCAGTGGGTGGGTTGAAGCCGACATGTGCTTCCTATCAGCAACAGCAGAAATAGCCGTGGAAAAGATAAAGTCAATATAATAAGTGATGTGGCAGTGGCAAATGAACGGTTGGGCTTAAGGCAAGAACAGACTATAGTCCTCGTTCCTTCTCTTTTGGAGTGAATCCTCCCCATCCTGGACTTTGGAACTCCCAGCCAATATGCAGAGAGTCTGCTGAATGCATTTTTAAGAAAGAGAACTTCCCTTCAAATACTGGATAAAGTCCTTGGAACAGGACCAAAATATGCATCGCAGCTTTTACCTTATTAATACTCATAAAAGGGGAAAATGCCTTGTCTTTCTGAGACACCTTAATACATTTATTTTCAACAATGCTGGTAATTATAGATGATAAAAATGGTGTAGGACAAGCAATTTAGAAGATGCTGGCTTGGTGTGCTGTATGTTTATATAATGACTAAAGTTACCAATTAATTGGAGAAGTACTGTTTATATCTGCTCCCCTTTGATATATGGGTTGTTACAGCTATTATAATCTTCCCTTTTCTTTTTACTTTAAGAAGCAGAGGTATTTCAAATATCAATGTGTGGGGCAATGGGTAGATATTGCGAAATCATTCAGTGTTGAGAATGCAAATCTCAAATATGGCTGGCATACAAATTCTTCAATGTCCATGTTAGCACAACCACTTGTAAAATGGATGCAGTCTTTGATGAAATGAAGGAAATCCATTATTCAGAGGCATTTGCAGCTTGCAGAAATATCACTCATCCCAAGTCTCCCTATCTGAAGTTGGCCAGCAGCAGGCGGCCAAAATAGCGCTGCCTCCTCAGACATGGGATGCAGAGCCCCGTGACTATAATTCCCATCAGCTGTAGGTAAGTGATTAGCGATGTGATGGGCATTTCTTCAGTTTCATTAGCCAGAGGCTTTAAGGAGTCCATCTTGCTTTGTGGTGCTTGTACTTGGTGTGGGACCACTCTAATTGGATGTTTGAATGCCAGTGGACAGAGAAGGGGAAAGAGAACATGCAGAGATGTGACAGCATGAGGGCAAGGCCCTGGAAAGCTGGGACAGAAAACCCCAGAGGAGTTATAAACGTTCATGCTGGCTTGGGGGGTGGTGGTGCAGATATCTCCTACTAGCCACAGAATGATTTCATTACACCATAGAACTGTCTCCTGCCCCACACAACCCCACCCTCCACAGGACCTCCACTCTCTAGCCTTTGCTATGACTTTGCTGAGGGCACATTAGTACTTCAGTGGTAGAATTCTTTCCTTCTGTACAGTTGATCTGGGTTCAATTCTTAGCCACTGCACAGCCACCACCCATCTGGCAGTGGAGACTTGGTTATTACGACACTGAACACGTGTCAATGGAACTGCCAGACTAAATAAGAATAGGAAGCAAGGTCTGGAAAGCAATCTCAGAAAATCAGTCACAGAAAACCCCATCTGCAACCAATCATGATGATGGTGCAGCCAGATGGTTGTCCATTTGATTCATTATACATGCAGTGGTCTTGAGCTGAGCTGACTCCACAATCTAACCACACATGGTCCAAGGTGGAAGTTTTCCAGATTCGTGGGATGCCCTGAAATGCCTATTATAGGCCAGGACATATGGAGGCTTCATGCTTGAGATCTCCCTTTGACCAGTGTTTGGTGAAAATAATCTCACATTTGTATAAAACTTTTTTGATCATCTTGATGAAGTACATTTTATCTTTTGCTCCTTGAGGCAACCTATGGGTGAGCTAGGGCAAACCTGATTCTCCTCACTGCTGTTTGGTGCCATGGAATCTGTGACTCACGACAACCCAAGGTCCACTAGGGGAAACTACGACCAAGTCCTGCATTGTCCTTACTATCGTTTCCGCACTTGAGGTCATTGTGGCAGCCGCTGTGTCAATCCCTCTCACTGAAAGGCTTCCTTTTTGTTCAGTGGCCCTCTACTTTACTGGCCCTCTACTGCTGTTCTTTTCTGAGCATTGGCTTCTTCGATAGCATTCACGTGAGATGGAATCTTGTTATCTTTGCTCTTAAGGCGCTTTCTGGTTATACTTCCCAAACAGATTTGTTCTTATTCTGGCTGTGCATGTATTTTTAATATTCTTCAACACAATAATTCAGATATCAAATTGTGTTATTCATTGTCCCCTTTTCACATGCATATGCGAATGAAGCAATTGAACATGTTATGGCTTGGGGTCAGATGAACCTTAGTTCTCAAAGTGACAGCTCTGTTCTTCAACGCTATAAAGAGGTCTTGTGTAATGTGCATTTTGATTTTTTGATGGCTGGTTCCATGAGAGTTGATTGTGGATTGAAGCAAAATGAAATTCTCGGAAACTTCGATCTTTTATGTCTATTGTGATTTTGCTTATTGGTCTGGTTGTGAGGAATTGTGCTTTCTTTACATTGAGTTGTATTCCATACTTAAGGCTGCAGTCCTTAACCTTCATAAGCAAGTGCCTCAAGTTCACTGAACTTTCAGCAAGCAAGCTTGTATGGTGTGCACATTACAGGTGGTTAATGAGTCTCTCTTCAATCCTGACAATGCATTCTTCTTCATAGTCTAGCTCAGTGGTTCTCCACCTGTGGCTCCTGCAGCCATTTTGGAGGGGTTTCACAGGGGTCGCCCGATTCATAACAGTAGCAAAACCGTAGTTATGAAGTCGCAACAAAAATGATTTTATGGTTGGGGTTGAGGTCTACCACACAGGAGGAATTGTATTAAAAGGCAGTGACATTAGGAAGGTTGAGAACCAACGGTCTAGCTTCTCAGAATATTGGCTGAGCAGACATAGTAGATAAGGCCAATGAAAGGTTACCTAGCTTACTAATGAGGAATGATGCTTCCCTGCAAGACACTAGACAAGCTCAGGGTCAAAGTTTGAGCCTTCAAGGTACATGCACTCCCACATCCATGTCTCTAGGTTTGGCCCCTTTTTAAGGATCTGTTAGAATCTGGCTGTTAGCCCTGGGATATTGTTAAGTCTTCAGGACTATCGATAAATCAGGTTTTTTTTCTTTTTAAAAAAATCATCTTATTGGGGGCTCATGCAATTCTTATCACCATCCATCCATCCATCTACCATCCATTGTATACAAGCACATTGGTACATTTGTTGCCATCATCAGTCTCAAAACATTTGCTTTCTACATAAGTACTTGGTATTAGCTCCTCATTTCCCCGCTCTCTCTCTGCTCCCCCTCCCTCATGAACCCTTGATAATTTATAAATGCTTATTATTTTGTCATATATTACCCTGTCCGATGTCTCCCTTCTTCCACTTCACTGTTGTCCATACCCCAGGGAAGAGGTTATATGTAGAACCTTAAAATCAGTTCCCCCTTTCCACTCCGCCTTTCCTCCACCCTCCCAGTATCACCACTCTCCCCACTGGTCTTGAAGGGATCATCTTTCTTTTCACCTTTTGTTTTGTAAACAAGAACTGAGACTAACATACCCTGAGTCCCAATCCAGGTCTGCTCAGACTAGTGAGCAATAGACCTTTCTGTCTGTGGTCTCAGAAAAGCCAATTTAGAGGAAGGCCCTCAGTGGCCAATCACCACAGATGATAAGGGTGCCTGATGCCACTGGTTTTGACATTTGAAGAAAGTACTTCAGGGACTCACCAGTGGTGTGAAAATACTCAGACACTTGTCTCAGCTACGCTATGGCCTAAAAGATCATTTTGAGCTGTCAGGTTTTCTAATGATATTAAAAGAAGCACTACGGCTATTCATTTGTTTGATGATATCCGACCGAGTACAGCAGAGATGGAATTTCATTTCATATGTCTTCATTAAAGGATGCCACTCTTTAAAGGGAAATATTGACTGAAGGGAAACCAGAAACTTTCCATTCCATTGCTGCAATGGAATGGAAAGCCCTGGGTAGACCGGCTGTGCATTCGTTGGTAATCAGCAGTGCATCATAAAGCCTTGTGGTAAAAGAGCTGCCATTGTAACATAATACATTTTTTTTTACTATTCGGAGAGATTAATTTAGAGCTGGTATAAGAAGTGAAGTGTTGGACACAGCCAGGAGACATATCGGATCCTGTCTCCAGCATGGGAGAACATGAACCTTAAATCTTAATTTGGTAATGCCAAGGTTGACTCAAGTAGAAAGATGTGTGTGGTTCTGGTCAGTGACTGACTCATCAAATGAAAGAGATGGCTGGTGTATGTCAAGAGCCCAGTGGGAAGAACCCAACAATCCTGGTTTCAAATTTCAGCTACTGGTAATGAAACTTTTTGAGGTTCAGTTTCCTCATGGGTAAAATGAAAGAATCAGGCTTTGTCGAATTGCTGAACTGATTGTGCATGATGTGTCCGGGATAGGAGATACCCAGAAGGCTCTCAGGAAAGACAGCAGACAGACAGACAAACAGATTGACAAACACTGACTTTGACTCCTCAGATCCCAAACTGTTCATGAGTCAACTCTAATGCATGACTTATGAAGGAAGGAAGGCTTATCATGATCATTGGAATATTTGAATTTACTCTTTTGGCCATTATGCTAAGCCCTTTCACCAAAGAGCCCTTTCCACCTTTCTTGTTTTCTTCAAAAAAAATATGATCTCCTCTTCCAATAATTGGTTATCTTGATGATATCTTGTCCATGTGAGTCAAGTAATGTTTCCTTGAGATCTATAGGACTTCCACTGATGAATTTTCAGAATTAGAGCTTTTGCCTTAGTAGCTTAGCGTGGATGCTCTCCTGAAGCCTGTGCACCATGGATGTCCCCACTGGTGTTTGCAGTATTGGTGGCATAGCTTTCCAGAGCACAGCAGCATGAAAGGCACCATAGTATGATGAAGCGATAGACAGGCGGTGGCCCATAGCATATGAACACTTACTAATGCTGAGCCTTTAGCGTGTGAAACAATAGATGGCACAGGGTGTCTGAATGGATAAAAATACCAGGCAAAATCTGGCTCCTGGTACAATCCTGGAGTCTCTGTGCTCCACGAAGCAGGGAATTGACTCTAGCAGGCATCTCCTGTATTTGAAATCTAGCCATCCTTCATTTGTAAGGATATTTGGGGTGACTCCTAGTTTTGTTGCTGACAAATGATGTGGGGTGACACTTTTCAGGCCTGACTATATGAACTCAGGAAGGATTAATTGCTTGGAAGTTAATAAAGATGTTATTAGCTTCCAATAATTAGTGTTTGTTGGCCTGCTATGATTATCGTTATCTCAGCCCTTCTAAATAATGTAAGCTGGCAGAAGTTCCTCCCTTTTACACGTTTTAAATCCCAATAGAATTGACAGCAAATGCTATAACCACAAATTGGTTTGCAATTTTCCTTTTTCTTCCCAGTGAGTCCTGTACGGTTATATTATGAACCTTGCCTCACACAAAGTGCTTGTGACTTTTATGGCCCTTTTGTGATCTAAATGGCTATCTCATAAGATATTCCATTGTAGCTTCTTTTTCAATTGCTTTTTACTGTGAAATGCCCTTGTGGAGAGTTTTGGGGACCATTTCACACTCTTACAGTATTGATTTGCTAAACCTGATGATAAGTTTAAATTCAAGATACTGTGTCGGCTGAATCCTGGTGGCCTAGTGGTTGTGTGCAGGACTGCGGCCCACAGGGTTGACAGTTCAAATCCAGCAGCAGCTCTCCAGGAGCAAGGCTGGGCTTCCTACTCCCACCAGGGCAGTGATGCCACAAAAAACAAAACAAAAAATATATTGTGTCATATGTGGACAGAGTGGGAAGCTTATGGAAAACAGAGCTAAAGTTTTCACTGACGACACATTAGACTGCTTTTGTATGTTCAGGAATACATTGCATTCATTTCATAAGCTCAGCTCATGGAAATATCACCTGAAAAAATGATAGTTTGATCAACTTAGCACTTCCTCAATACTCAAGTATGAATGAAGTACAATTTCATGGTGAATTCATACAACATTATTAGAACATCATTTGTTGAGATTACTCAAGTTCAGAGTTTGGCAGTGCTTTCATTATTAACATTTTTCTCAGCCTTCGAGGGGAGAAGTCAACATATGGTTGCTATGTGGAACGTAAAGTATCTCTTTGCCCACAACAGAATCCCTCTGTGATGCTTAAAACAGCCAGAAGGAACAGACATACTAGAGATTGCACCAATAAGTTCACTTCCTATGGTCTTTGTTTTCACTCTGGACTTCATAGTCTATTGAAAATGAGGTTGTGCTTCAATCCTGGTCAGAAGAATGTCAGCAAGTAAGCAGATACAAAAAGAGATAACAAAAGAGAGAAAAGCAGAGGAGAGACGATGAGGAACCCAAAGGAGAGGAGACAAGCACAGATACTATAGGAAAGAAAGCAAGGGGATAAGAAATTAGGAAGATAAAATGATTTGTGATAATTGTATTTGCATAAATAGGAAAAGTGTGAAGCTTATTGGTCTGATTTCTACCAAAATATGTTTACTGCCTCAGTCACACTCCCTCCTTCTGAAGAAGTCCAAAGCTAAAGCATTCTCCTTCTTCTTGTTCATTGCCCTGGAGTTGGTTCCAGATCATAGCGACACTATGGGCAACATAAAAAGCACCATCTGGTCTTTTGCCATCCACACTGTTGTTTGTATGTTTGATCCCATTTTTATAACCACCATGTTAATCCATCTGGTCAAAGGCTTTTTGCTGCCTCTCCATTTGACCAAAACTGATGTCCTTCTCCAGGGACTGACCACAAGTCCAAAGCACATGAGACCAAGTCTTGCTTCCAAGGATCACTCTGGCTGTACTTCTGCTGAGACAGATGACCTTGTTCTTCTATGGCAGTCTATGGTGTACCTATCAAGATTCTTTCCAACAATAGTGTTTTTCAAATACATTCATGCTTAGTCACTCTTCCAGTATTCTATGTCTAACTTTCATATGCGTGTGAGATCATTAAAAATACTATGACTTGGGTCAGGCACACCTTAGTCCTCAAAGTAACATCTTTGCTTTTCACTACTCTAAGAGAGCAGATTTTCCTAATGCAATGCATTGTTTGAGCTCTTGACTGATGCCTCCATAAGCATTAATTATGGTTCCAAGCTAGTTGAAACCCCTGGCAATGTCAATCTTTTCTCTGCCTTGTTGTTACCTATTGGTCAAGGTGTGAGGATTTGGGTCATCTTTACATAGAATTGAAATGCATACTGAAGACTGCTGCTCCAACTTTTCAGCAAGTGAGATTGTGGCATCTGCATAAGGCAGGTTGTTCATAAGTCAGAGCATTAATAGTTAATAATAAATGGTCATGCTTAAGGTTTCAATTTCTCTATTTTCCAGAATCGGTTCATTCTTTGCATAAGTTGAAAAACAGAAATATCAGGCATACCATTTAAAAATTACTCAAAGAGGCACTGAAAGGTAAACTGATTATTAGAATTCACAAAGATGCTTGACCATAAGCACTAGAAAAAATGAGGCCTAAGGTCTCATGACTTGAGGATTTCAACTCCCTGGGAAGGAACAGAGTGGCAAGAGGGCCACCGAGGAAGAATTCATAAACTGTGCTTTCCCTGTGATATTGAAGCTTTTATTCAGAGAGGTCACCTCAACAGACCTACCAATAAGCCTCCATTAAACAGCACAAATCAATGACTATAGATTGAAGTGATGTACAAGGTTTAATGGATCCCTGCAATTTGGTGAGGCTCTGATGTGGGGGGGAGCAGATTGCTGTGAACACCAGAAAGATGCATACTCCCTCACATTTTCTATAATTATTAGCTGTAAAGTCTGCTCTGTGTTCTCCAAATGCTATGTCTTCATTCATGGGTACTTTCATCTCAGCTCTGATAGGAGATTAATTCGACCTAGATTT